>PYXC01002777.1:1815000-1849842 GCA_015244755.2 Tenualosa ilisha | reverse complement strand
GAGTGTCCTTCATTCAACTGTCTTACTACAACTAAGTGGGCAAATAAAGTACACTAAAACAATCATCAATCAATCAACAAACAATGTGATTTTTATTGAACTCAGTGTGGGCTAGTGTAAAGCCAGGTACAAGAAAAAAAACATAAAAATTTGGCAATGATCTGAAACATGTGGAGGAGGCAGAAATTATTTGCACTTAACATAGACTGAGTGTTTGGCCTTGAAGTTCAACATGTTCCAAGTGTCCTTTGAGTCTCTTTCATTCAACTGTCCTTACTACAGCTAAGTTGGCGAATAAACTAGGCTAAAACAATCAATCAATCAATCAATCAATCAGTGTGATTTTTTAACAAGGTGTAGGCTAATGGTACAGCCAGGTACAACAAAAAAAAAGAAGCATAAAAATTTTGGCAGTTCAACATGTTCCAAGTGTCCTTTGAGTGTCCTTCATTCAACTGTCCTTACTACAACTAAGTGGGCAAATAAAGTACACTAAAACAATCAATCAATCAATCAACAAACAATGTGATTTTTATTGAACTCAGTGTGGGCTAGTGGTAAAGCCAGGTACAAGAAAAAAAACATACAAATTTTGGCAATGATCTGAAACATGTGGAGGAGGCAGAAATTATTTCCCACTTAACATAGACTGAGTGTTTGGCCTTGAAGTTCAACAGGTTCCAAGTGTCCTTTGAGTCTCTTTCATTCAACTGTCCTTACTACAACTAAGTTGGCGAATAAAGTACACTAAAACAATCAATCAATCAACAAACAATATGATTTTTATTGAACATGGTGTAGGCTAGTGGTACACCCAGGTACAAGAAAAAAAAACATTAAAATTTTGGCAATGATCTGAAACATGTGGAGAAGGCAGAAATTATTTCCCACTTAACATAGACTGAGTGTTTGGCCTTGGCAAAGTTCGACATGTTCCAAGTGTCCTTTGAGTCTTTTCCATTCAACTTTATAATCAGCAAACATATTTTTAACTTTACTTTACAATGCTCCTCTGCATTGTCGGCATCCATGTGCAGTATTGCAGTTCAAAGAAAGTGCGCTATGAATGCCTGTAAACGGACTGTTTAATTTTTTAATTTTGCAAATAGGTCACAGTGTTTACAAGTGACAAATGCAAAACTACAATGTGCAAATATGCAAAACAAATACAGATGTTCAGATAAGGTGAACAACTGTTGGAAAGCATGGGAGAGTGTTGTACAGAGTGTGTCATTGTGTGTGTGTGTGTGTGTATAGTATGTTTGTGTGTGTGTGTGTGTTTGTGTTTGCTTGTAGTATTAGCTTATTTCAAGAGTAAAAAGACAGGGAGCAGGGTTATAGACGATTCAGATTAGAGTTTGATAGTGTTGTAGTACTTGAGTCCTGTTTCGGACTCAAGTCCGGTCTGAGGCTATTTTCTGCAGTCTGCAATCATAATCACATCCATCTAAGTGCAGAGGCATTGTCATAGGCATCCATTGGTAGGTTGTGGTCAGACCTAGATCTTGAGATATGGGTCTGGATTTTCAGGCTATCAGTAAAAAGTCCATACAAAGAGGTCAAGCAGACGAAAGTGTAGCAGACTGCTCCTATAAACAATACCCTAGCTTATAGAACTGCTCATTTTGAGCATTAACTAGGGTGAGACTAAATCATGGTTATGAAAACATCCATTTTTTATGGTCTTGGTATCCACTCAGTCTCTCCTCAAAGACTCTTGGTCTGGACCAACGGTCTCGGTCTCAGTGTCGACTCTGTCTTGACCCTTCAAAGACTGTCTTGACTTGGTCTCAACATAAGCGGTCTCGTCGCCATCTCTGCTGTTTAATTTAATAAAAGGTCAAATCAAATGTTAGCTATGTTTGTGCAAACAAAACTGTGTAATTGTCTTAAATTATGCAATGCTTAATTTGTCCAATGTAAAATAAACATTTGATAAAAATCAGTCATGCATGGGCCGATCATAACCTACAGTATTTTGTGAGCTTTCAAGAAAAAAAAAAAAAAAAAAACAGGATTATTCTAGACTGATTCTATTGGTTTACGTGCACTAGGCAGACCAATCATGTAGATGTTTTAAACATGTGTGTATGTTTACCAGCACATGTCTGTGTGTGTTTAACACCATGTTTCTGAATAAATGTGAAATTATGAAATTGCTTTTAAAAGTCAACAGTGCAACAAAGAGTGCAGAGGCGGACTCAGTGCCCCTCCCCCCCCCCCCCCCCCCCCGCCTCCCACACCATAAGGTGAGATAGTGTCACCTGCTCCCAGAAGAGAAAGCAAAGTCTCTGCTTTGCCAACTCATTGGGCAGATTGGCAAAGACAAAAACAAACGTTTTCCAGAACATTCTTAAAACCGCTGGGGGGACACAGGTTCGCCTCCCACGGCCTACATGGTGACAGCTGTTCTGTTGCCTTTTGGGACCATCTGGACACAGCGAAGGGCCTGTGGCATCTGACCACTCACTGCAATGTATAGTTTATGTTTTGCATTGCTAATTTTAGGTGATGTGTCCTATATTTATCCATTTATTATCAAGGAAGTGCTGTGTGTTTGTGTGTGTGTGCTCATCTGTGTGTGTGTGTGCATGTACGTGTCTTTCAGCTGGAGAGAGGTAGCAAGTGCTTCAAACCCACTCAGGATAATACATCATCAGTGTGTGTGTATGTGTGTGTGTGTATGTTCCTATACGATAAATGTCCCCGCTTTTTCCCATAAGAGAAACTGTGTGTGCGTGCATGAATATGCATCCACACTTGAACATGTAAAGCTTTCTATAAATACTTAAAGATCAGTCAGAGGTTTAAATTATACTTACTATACCAAAGAACAGTCGCTCCTTTGTTTTCTGTGCAGAATTATGTGTTGTTTTTTTTTGTCAATTTCAAAGACATGTAAACAAACACATGAGAATTGTTAAAGCAACAAGATTGAGTCATTCCTAATCCTCTCGGCATTGAAGCATTATTATAGATTCAGTATATTTTTATTGTTTCATGACAGAAACACTCAGTCTGCAGTTATATGTAACGAGTCCATGATGCCTTCTCCCTACACTTTGGAAAAGTGCTCCATCATCCATCCATGTGGCCGAGGAGGGGAACTGCAGCCATCTTGAATAAAAGAAACAGGCTCAGATTACTGGCATATCCTATGCGTAATATTACAGATTATCAAGAAATCTGACATTAATGGGTAATATAATTTGTAGCACAAGACAGGGCACTGACAGTAGCAAGGTCATGACTTTTAACCCCATACAACTCTGCTTTATTTCTAGGCCTTACTGTGATAGAGACCTTATATCTTTGGTTTCCTATACTGTGCTGCTACAGGCCTTCTGTACTGTACAATACTATACTATATAAAACTATATATAAATATAAATATAAATATATAAATTGCTCTTGGGTGCTCCGTCTGTGAAGCGCCATGAGACAATGCTATTGTAAAAGGCGCTGTATAAATAAAACTGAATTGAATTGAAATATACTAAACTATACTATATAAATATACTAAACTACACTATTACTATACTGAATTATACTCTATTACTCAATACAATTCTATGCTATTAAGGTTATTATGCTGTATCTCATGAGCCTAAAGACATATCCTATGTAGACTATGTGAGTAAGATGTAATCCTGTGGACAAGAGTTCAGCAGCTGTTGTGTGGCTGTCGTGTGTTGGTCTGCTTGATGCGTGTCACAGTCTGAAAAAGGAGAGGTCCAGGTCTGAAAGTTGTTTGAGTGTGTGTGTGTGTGTGTGTGTGTGTGTGTGTGTGTGTGGGTGTGCGCGTGTGTTTGTGTGTGTTACATAATGGCGTACTTATGGATCAAGGTGAAAGACTGAGTGTGCTTTTGTGCATTTAGATGTTTGTGTGCATGTGTGTATATGTGTGTAAAGGTTTACACACCTGTGTGTTAGTGTGTACATGACCATGTTCTGTATAGGTTTAAGAGAGTCAGGAGACCTTGACTGAGTGTTTTAATGTGTGTGTGCAGGGAGGGGGGATGTGGTGTGACCCAGATGGCCCAGGTACAGAATTAAGAGGTCTCAGCTCAAGGGACTAGCAACCTCAGCACAGGTGTGTGTGTGTGTGTGTGTGTGTGTGTACATGTGTTCAAAAGAGTGTGGATGTGTGCATTAAGAAGACATATGTGTCATGAGGGTTTACATTACAATGCATTGTGTAAACTTTGATTTAAATGTCATCACTCATCAGTGTGATCAGTGTATCAATAAATGTGTGTGTGTGTGTGTGTGTGTGTGGTGCAGGATGTGACAGAAAAGATGAAGTGACACAAACAGACTTAAATTTGAGTTTCAGGCTGTATGTGTACGTGTGTGTGTGTGTGTGTGTCATGTGTGTCATGCTTTGCCTTGGGCACAGGTGGGTCTTATGGTCACGCACAGTCCCACATATACACACCTGACTATCGCACACACACACACACACACACACCTGACTATCGCACACACACACACACACACACACACACACACACAAACACAAACACGCAGAGGACAGCAGGCAGAAGTCCTCCACTGCTGTCATCTGTCCACTTGAGGTCTGTAGGGAGCCCAACCTGCCTCATGTGCACATGGGGGAAAGAGAGCACACCTGTGTGTGTGTGTGTGTGTGTGTGTGTGTGTGTGTGTGTGTGTGTGTGTTTGTGTGTGTGTGTGTTTGTGTGTGTGTGTGTGTGTTTGTGTGTGTGTGTGTGTGTGATACAGATACACACTCACTTTTTTTTATAACATCAACAAAAGTGTACTCAAAAGCTAAGAAATAAAATGACTGAAATTACTGTTCACGGCATGTTTATTATCAACATTGCTGTGTCCAGGTAACAAACAACAACAACAACAAAAAGGTGTTTGCAATACATTATTTCAGTAAGGATTAAATATCTATGGCTTTCACAAACATGAAACAATTCCCATAGAGCATAAACTCTCAGTACACAGTTACTCTGCCCAGATTCCTTAGGAATTGGAACTAGAAACAGCACATTCTAAGCAAACCACAGAGAAAGTCAAATATATGATGCCAGCAAGCCAAGCCACACATACATTTTTCTAAGGTGGACAATGTCATGACACTTCACTATTGCCCAAATAACAATACTTTTTATATAAAACAATATTTTTTTATGATTCATTTTTAATGAAACACCTTTAATTGATTTTTATGAGTCATTTTTAATGAACACCTTTAATTGATTTTCAGGCCTTTAGATATCTTGTTTTGTTTTGTGTGTTTTTATGTGTATTTTTTATTTTAGTTTTACATGTTTTTGATGCCCTGGCCACCACAACTCGGGGGCCGAATTAAGTGCTTGGCTGCGGCCAGGTGAACCGTAAGAGAAGGCGGGGCTCTGGCCTCTTTTCTCTCCTATTTCCCCCAGCCCCTGTGCTGTCCTCTCTCCTCTCCTCTTCTCCCCCTCCTCTCCTTTCCAATCCTCTCCCCTCCTCTCCTCTCCACTCCTCTCCACTCTTCTCCTCTCCTCTCCTCTCCTCTCCTCTCCTCTCCTTTCCTTTCCTCTCCTCTCCTCTCCTCTCCACTCCACTCCACTCCTCTCCACTCCTTTCCACTCTTCTCCTCTCCTCCCCTCTCTTTTCCTCTACTCCTCTCCACTCCTCTCCACTCCTCTCCACTCCTCTCCTCTCCTCTCCACTCCTCTCTTCTCCTCTCCTCTTTCTCCCTCTCTTCCTCTCTCTTCTCCTCTCCTTTCCTTTCCAATCCTCTCCACTCCACTCCACTCCTCGCCTCTCCTCTCCTCTCCTCTCCTCTCCACTCCACTCCTCTCCTCCCCTCTCTTTTCCTCTCCTCTCCACTCCTCTCCACTCCTCTCCTCTCCTCTCTTCTCTTCTCCTCCCCTCCCTCTCTTCTCCACTCCTCTCCTCTCCTCACCACTCCTCTCCTGTCCTCTGCTGTCTCCTCTGTTCCTCTCCACCCAGGCCGTCCTGCTGTCTTGTCCACATCCCCCCTCGCTCTGTTTCCCCAGCACCTTTGAGCCAGGCCACAGCTGCTCTGCCCGGCCGCCTGGCCTTCTGCGCCGGCCATGCAGGCTGCAGCTGTCCCCATCTCCATCACTCACTCTCTCTCTCCCCCACCTCTCTCTCTTTCTCTCTTTCTCTCTGATCTCTCGCTGTCTGTCTCCCTCCCTCTCTCTCTACTCTCCTGCGTCCCACACCAGGGGGCCTTGGGGCTTGGACAGGGGGTTGTTGGGGATGGGGGTGGTGAGGTGGGGAGCCTTGCCCCGCCTGTGGAGTCACTCTGCTGGACACACTTGAAAGGGGCTCTGGGCATCTCTGGGAACGGCAGGGTAACGCAGCACAGCGCTCACCTCCTGAGCTCCTGTGCTCCAGTGTGGCGGTGTGTGTCATGTTGTTCTGGAATGTTCCATGAGGTTCAGCTGGCAATGTGCCCTCTTTAATGCCCCCCACACGCATACATACACACACACACACACACAAGGGGATTTGTGGGTCCAGCTTTTAGGTGGGGGCCGAGGGAGCAAAGTGGTCGAGGACAGGAAGCATCTCTCTCTCTGTCACAGACACACACACACACACACTCTCACACACACACACACACACACACACACACACACACCACACTTATACACATTCTGTCTCTCACCCCATCTCCATTTTCTCATTTTCTCTAATCTCTCGATATTGTTCTCTTCCTCTCTCCTGAGGATAATTACTGTGGTCCACAATAATGTACATGTGAAATGTTGTTGAGTGTGTATGTATGTGGTGTGTGCTTATGTGTGTGTGTGGGTGTGTGTGTGTGTGTGTGTGTGTGTGTGTGTGTGTGTGTGTGATCGACACAGATTGAGATCCCATATGGGATGCATGTGTGGTCTGTGAGTAGTGTGTGTGGTCTTACATTGACCCTAGTATGTCATAGCATGTCATCAGTCCTCTAATGTTGGAGGCTGTGTGAGCTGTCTTCTCCGTCAGACATGCCTGTTGTGCATCATGGGTCCATTAGTACACACTTTTGGATTAGTTCATTATGTCATCATTAAGTAGTCTGAATCACTTTGTTAATTATTAACGGCAGTAAATATCCTGAACAAAAAGGATAACAATCCATAGACTGGTAAACAGTAAACAATGTGTTAATACTTGGGCTGTACAGTTCACACCCATTCCATTGTAAGAGGAATTGGATTGGAACTGGATCCGAGAAAAGGAATTAGATTATGGGAATCCCACTCAGCTTCCAGGAATGGCCCCTCAGCGTGTTTCCAAGTGTCAGGAGTGTCTTCTATATATATGTATATATACATAGAGAGAGAGAGAGAGAGAGAGAGGGAGAGATGTAGATAGATAGAGAGAGAGAGAGAGAGAAAGAAAGAGAGATTCTCTCTGATTTGTTGGAGATTGCTGTAATATGTGAAACATACAAAGATGTCAAATGATTTTTTTTATCTTGGGAATGTTATGAAAATGTTATATAGCCATTAAAATGAAATTAACTTTTCAATGTTAAGGACAGAAGTCCATCAGTCCATTTAGACTCATCTTAAATACACCGATTCATAGTTCACTCCAACCCCCCCCCACACACACACACACACACACAAACACACACCTTGCTCTGGTCTTATATTACTTGACCTCCAACATCAGTCTGTTACTTGCTTTTTAATTTTCGTTTGATTCAGTTTTCTTCATTTGTGTACATTGACTTGTATCAGTCTGTATCGGTATCTGTGTTTTCTTTTCAAAATTCCTTGTTGAGTTGCAAATTTCATTGCTGAGTTGCTTGTGAGTCTGTCTTTGTGGTGCATGAACACAACACTACTTCTCCAACTACTTTTACTAGTAGTCATCACTCTAATTCCAATGCCTGCTATCCCTTTAGATTTTATAGTTGGTGTAGTTGGTGCAGATTATTTTATTTCATTTGTGTTTTTATATTTTATTGCCACATTCTCTCTTTCTTTCTTTTTTGCTTCCTTTCTTTTTTGTGGTGTATGGAATAAAAGTCCCCGCTTTGAAAGATGATGAGAAAAGTGTATAAACAATCTGACAGCTGACCTGAGTTGTGTTCTAGTTGGCCAGATGAAAGGCTGTGTGTGGGTGAGTGTGTGTGTGTGTGTGTGTGTGTGTGTGTGTGTGTGTGTGTGTGTGTGTGTATTGGACTGACATCTGAGGCCAGGTGTGGTACAGCTGACATGGATGTTTAGCCCAGGTACAGCTGAGATTGAGACAGGGAGGAATAGGCATTGTGAAAAAGATTGTGAATATGTTTATATAATATTGAGGGGGGCGGGGTTGTTGTGTGTGTGTGAGCCTCTTGTGTGTGCGTGAAATTGTGTGCTCTCTGACTTGTGACTGTGTGTATACATGTTTGTGTTTTTTGCGACAGAAAGGAGCAAACTTGCTTTACTTGTGTGTGTGTGTGTGTGTGTGTTTGTGTGTGTGTTGTGTGTGTGTGTGTGTTTGTGTGTGCATGTGTGTGTGTGTGTATGTGTGTGTGTGTGTGTGTGGCCATGACCTCTGCCCTTAGTGTTATCTGTCCCCCCATGACCTGAGGGCCTAGCATGCTCTCTTTGGCTGGTCCTCTGGCTGGGGAGGCCATCCTCTCACCCCTCGGGGCCCATGCAGCTGTTCCTTAGGTGGGGCATCTGGGAGTGACAGATCGCTCCGCTGCCAGAGGTGGCCCAAAGCATCCCTAGGCGGGATCCATCGCCCTCACCCCCTTCCTCCCACTCCTCTCTGTCGGTGTTTTTCCTCCGTTTCTTTTTTTTTCTTACTTCCAGCTGTGTTCTCCTTATCTTTGAATCGTTCTCTCTCTTTCACTTTATCCCCCTCTCTTTTTTGGCCGTCTCTCTCACTTGCTCTTTGTTTCTCTCTCTCTCGTTTCTCTCTCTCTCTCCCTCTCTCTTTCTCTCTTTCTATCTTCCTCTCCCTCTCCATTCCCTTGCTTCCAGCTGTATGCTGATGTGACTCAGGGAGCCATCCAGGCCGACTCATCCACGGCCCCCTCTAGCCAAGGCTGCTCTGTCTGAGAGCGGAGCCATATGTCAAGGTCACGCTCAGCTAACACCACCGCTACCTTCTTTGTTGCTTTGTATGTGTATGTGTGTGTATGAGAGAGTGGGACAAGTCTACAGAGAAAGAGAGACAGGGAGGATGAGTCTCTGTGTGTGTGTGTGTATGTGTGTGTGTGTTTGCAAAAGGAATGCCTCTTATAGTCCTTTTTTCAAAGCCTGTGGTTCTCCATCAGCTGAAGAAGACAAAAAGGATGTTGTTGACAAGGAAAGATACTTCATCAACACAGCTCTACCACTATAGGACAGCAAACTCTCAGTATCGCTCTGCATCTGTAAGGACTGGCCTGCTTTCTATTTTTTCATAAACAAGCTTTGTTTTGCTCCCCACAGACAGCATTTTGGCAGCGCACAATAAACAGATGCCTCTCCCCTGGGAGCTGCACTTCCCCTCCAGGCCACTGGGGAGTGCTGTGATTTCCCTGCTGTCCTGCCTCGGCCTCCCAACACCACAGGAGGCTGTGATGTGCAGACACAGCACAGCTGGAGACCTTGTCCTCGTCCCGCCTAAAAGTTCCGATGTCGCTCATGTGTTCACATCCTCGGGTTTCCGTGGCGATGTAGGTATTTAAGTGTGTCCCCAGGGGTGTGGCCACACACCTTTTGGGAATTTTGAGTCTCCGATACACACATCTGGAAGTCCAGACTGTGTTAGAGTTGGCAACAACTGGATAACACTGTTCTCCTCAACCACACACACACACACACACACACACACACAGTAAACACACACACACACGTACAGTGAGTGCACGCACACACACACACACACACTTTTAAACACACACACACACACACACACACTCTTTGCAGTCGTTGCATCCTCTTGGGGCTTGTCTCAGCTATTTGTTTTACAGTTGTCATGGGACTACACAGCATTGGCCCCAAATACCTAGATTCTCGAGATTCTACTCACTGAATCTTCCCCTCTCTCTCTCTCCCTCACAACACACACACACACACACACACACACACACACACAGATGTGATCTCAGAGAACGGGTTACCTGGGAGAGTCTTTAACACACATCACAAAACTACACCTTCTTTAGAGATTTCAAGCCTTCTCCAACCCAATGAGATTTTGGCGACCAACGGTACTTGCATGTGCATTTGTGTGTGTGTGTGTCTTTGTGTGTGCACTTTGGCATACGTGCATGCAAGCATGACCTCTTTCTCGTTAGACATAGTCATGTCAGTGTTATTGCATCACAGATATGTCACTGCAAGTGTCAAATTACTGTCATTATTCTTTGTGACATTTAGTTTACAATGATGTGTCATTGTTGATATCCCACTGCTATGTCCCCACTCTGTGTAACTACTATGACGGCTGTCATACTGTTGACTGTCATTGTATTGTATCGGTCTAATAAACTGTCATGATCAAGCATCAATCAAGCGTCATGATGGTTGACCCAACCGATGGCTTAAAAGGAAGTCACTATGCTTCAAATCCAGAAAAATTTAATAGGATCTGGCATACAGTGTGACAATCAGAGCAGACTGGGTCTGTAGGTTTGGCCTGCTCAGTCTCGTTCTGAATCGTAAAAGACTGAAAAAGCCGTGAAGTTTGTTCCCATCTTACATGTAAGGAACTTAATTGAATTGAATTGCATTCATACACTGTCAGATTAGCTCACATCATTTTACACTGAACTGCAGGTTTATCATACAAAGTGCCTGTGTGTACACATACTCCGTGTGTGTGTGTGTGTGTGTGTGTGTGTGTGTGTGTATTCTGACACAGGTGTAGGAGGCCTATTGCTCATACCTCCCATATGGTCTGTCTATGGTCAGCAGCTTTGTGGAATTCTCACAGGCCCAGGGCCCCAACTCTCCTAACCTAGGTGTCCCAGAAAGAACTCCACTTCAAAAACATCACATTTTACCTATTTCCATATTTTAGACTCTAAATGTTTTTCCATATGTGTCTAGTCATTCATTTCCTGTGGATCTATATACATCTCAAGATATCTCTGTGGAATTAAAGCTCCATTGCTAACAGCATTGATTCATGTCTGAAAAATGTATTTAAACCACATATAAAGTGGCTATTTATCTTTAATTAACACTGATATTCCACTATATCCATGATAGTCCTGTTGTCTGGCCGACCTGAATGTTATTGATTGAATAATTTTCATGACATGATAACTAATGTCTCAGTATTGGATGCAGTGGGGTTATTTACCATGTTGTCTGGAGCTATGGGCTTTTGTGGGTATTTGTGAGTGTGTGTGTGTGTATGTATTTGCATTCGTGTGTGGATGTGTGAGTTTATACACGTGTGTGTATAGATGCATGTTTGTGTGTGTGTGTGTGTGTGTGTGTGTGTGTGTGTTTGTGTGTGTGTGTGTGTGCGCATGTGTGTGTGTGTGTATGTGTGTGTGAGAAGTGAAAGGAATGGTCAGAAGATGTGTATGCAGCTCAGTTCTGTCACCATCTGGGTGACTGCTCCCAGGTCCTCACATGGCGCCAGGCTTCTAAAGCCTTGGCAGATGCCCCCCTTAGGGGCGGTGTGGCAAAACATACCCCTGCCCACCCCCACTCCATTCATGTTCACCACCCCCCCACCCCCACATACCTAAGCCCCTTATGCAGTGTGAACATGTGAATATGCTCCATCTTCTCTCTTCGCTCATCCAGAAGGGCTTTGTATGTGTGTGCTTGTGTACTGTGTGTGTGTGTGTGTGTGTGGTGTGTGTGTGTGTGTGTGTGTGTGTGTGTGTGTGTCTCTGTGTGTATCTGTTTGTGCGTATGTGTGTGCGTGTTTGAGATTGTGGTTGCATATTTTTGCAAGTGTGCATTTGAGCTAGTGTGTTTGTGCATGTGTGTGTGTGTGTGCGTGTGTGTGTGTAAAAGCAAGAGAAAGAAAGAGTGACAGAGTGCAAGACAGAAAGACATGAAGTGCCTTGTAAATGGAGTGAGCAATGTGCCTCCTCTCCTCTTGTGAACAGTGCGCTTTGAAACTTTCCTTTCTCTCATGAGAAGGCACCATCCCCATAGAGTCGCCATAAACAGGATATGACACGTGATGGCATTAATTTAGCCTAAGAAATACAATCTCTCTCCACTGGTATCTGCCAGGCCCAGTGAATGACACATCTGTCTAGAACCCCTTTCCAGAAAAGACTAAAGTACCAAACTATCTTACATTCATGCAAAACATCTACTTTCACCCATAAACACTTTGCCAGGGCAAGAATGAGAGAGCAAGCAAGGGAGTAAGAGAGGGTAGAAAAAGAGAGGGAGAGAGAGAGAGAGAAGGCGTGAAAAGGGAGGAGGAGGAGAGTGAAAAAAGATACCCGGCACTTGCAATTCATCAGCACCGAATAATGAGAGGAGAGCAACATTGATTTAGCCCGGGGCTTACAGCGCCAACATCTGGCCCGCTTGGCACGCGCCCGGCCGGGCTGGCAAAGCTGGCACGCCGCGGCGCGGTGCTGGGCGCGGGAGGCGGGAGGGAGGCGTCGCACAGAAGCTGCAGATGCAGGGAGAGGAGAATTGGTACAAACGGCACAGATGGAGCCTCTGGAACAGATGATGCGGTGGGCAGGCAGGCAGCGGCCGCTCGGCTTGGCACAGGTAGCTTGTCTCCAACAGCTGGCGCAGGTTAGTCATTCCGGGGGATTCAGGCTGCTGCCACCACCACCGCCACCGCCTCCTCTACCACCTCCGTGAGGCCAACGCCTCAGTGCCACCCGTCACTGGCTCCCTCACAGCCTTCATCAATCAGAGTTTACATACACATACAAGTTTCAGCAAAGTCTTTACACAGGAAGATACACAGAGCCGTAACTGGTCTTCTGGAATGTGTATTGTAATGCAAGGTTTCACAGGTTTTATATATAGAACCTTTCTGTTTCTGTGAAGTCCATAAAAAGCCTAAACATGTTTGTTCATTTAAAGACAAGTGTTAGAAGTTTGGAGGTAATCAATCAAATAAATTTACTGAAACAGACGCATGCATTCCTATATTAATAACCCAGAAGAGTTAGGGACAAAATAACTAAGTGTGTGAAAATTGGTGTTAATGTTTCAGAAGATGAAATGTATTTATCATTTTCTTTCAATATTGGTAATGAGTACACAAATTAAGGAAGTCAAAGCTGTTTTAATTGAAAGCAATTGTTTCGAAAACTTTCTTAAACATGATTATGCACTGTTGTTTAAAAGAACATGCTCTGATGTAGGCTACTATGTGTGCACAACAGCATACAGTTCCCTGTCTCTCCAAACATATTACATCTCAGATTATCAGACATCATATTACATCTCAGATTATCAGACATCATTTTGGAATAGTAACTTTTTATTCATTACTTTGTGGCATAGGATGTTTTTCTTTTCATACATGGGAAATGAAGGCAAAAACTGTGTTGTTGGGGCTGTTTTCTAGTTTGTGTGTGTGTGTGTGTGTGTGTGTGTGTGTGTATGTGTGTGTGTGTGTGTGTGACAGGCAGAATCTCAGATTTTGTGGCCCAGATGTAGGGGGTCTGTCGCAGGGCAGGCGTCTCTGAGCTGTGCAGTGCTGGCTGCCGCTCACTGACGGACATCTGGAAGCCAAATTGGTTAATGGCGCCTCCAAGCCAAAAAGGTAGTCAGCCATTTCCTCCTCCAGCTACGAATGGGAGCTGCTGCTGCATCTGTCCGCCCCCCTCCCTCCCTAATCACCCCCCACACACACACACACACCGTCCGCCTGCGTTGAAAAACATCCCCCCACTGATGGCCAGCCTCTGGGAGGCGGGAAGCGGAGGGGTCGGGCTGTTGGGCCGACGCCATGTCTTTGCGAGAGGACGTGTTGGAAGGATGGCCCATGGACTAGATTCCAGTGGAGCATGGCTCAGAGAGAACGTCTAGTACATGAGAGGAAGCGTGGAGAACTTTTCATTCTGCGAAATAATGAAAATGTTTCCTTCAGTCTTTGCAGTATTATCCAATGGTGTGCTACACATGAAGATTAGTTTCAATGAAAAAAAAAATCTAGCACTCAAGTCATTCTGAAAACAATGTTTTAAAGTAATTTCTTTCCCCAAAATCTAATGAAGTTTGTCATCCACCATCCTTGGTACTTGTGTAGCAATAACTTATGTGTTTATCATCCATTTATACTTAAAAACACTTGTTTCACAGTAGGTCCATGTATCAGAACCTTTCTATTCCCAACATTTGCATTCAGAGCCCTGAAAGGAAGCTACTTTGACACCTTCAAGAGGTGTCTGAAGGGGCTGATTATGCAGTGGTGACACCTTATTTATTGTTCGTGTGGCCTGACTTGTAAGACAACTGCTAAAGCAACACACAACCTGCTCAAACGACATGGGTTTCGACAGCCAAGAGGCATGAACACCGATGGTAAATGCAAATCTACTGAGCTGAAATCTCCTCTTGCTGTATTTGGAGGGGGTTCATTTATGCTCGAGATTAAGAAAAGAAGCAGATATGGCTGTAACTCCACTGAGAGATCAGATTCTACTGGTTTTGTCTGTCATTTTGTCCATTTACTTCATGCTTATGAAGAGAGAGAAAAAAAAAAGAATAACTGACTGAAACCAGCATCCGAGTATGAGAATGGAGCACAAACTATATGCTAAATGATACCCTGTACCAATTAAAAGTTCAAACATGTAGATGAATCCCTTAGGCCCTGAGCAATATATTACTTTAAATTCTATTTGTGGAGGGTGAAATGACCATTGATGTCTGAATTGGTGCCTGATTGAGTTGATGGTCTGACACCTCCCCACTGTAGCAAGGCCAGTAGGGTACATTGGTTCAGAAAAGGTCCCTAAATCCTTTGATACATGCAGGCGTGTGCCGATAGTCGCATACATTCCTAATGTTGTTTTTTTTCCTGTCTCTCAAATGCAATTAAAACAAAGCTGTTCCAATATGGCACTATAAACTCTTATGGCAGCTCGGAAACCACTACAAGCTTAATGTTTAAGTCTTTATCCAGATGTCTAATTCAGACAACAGCTGTTTATTCTCACTTCTGTTTGATTCCAAAAGCACACACACACATGCTTAATGAATGTAGATGTTGTAGGAAAAGACATTTTAATGCTAAACTCTCATCTTCAAGGTCACCACCACAGACAACAAACAGAGGCCTGCCTAATGATAGCTGTGGTCAGTATTCAGCCAGTACCTTGTGTCGTTACACACAAACACACACAGACACACACACACACACACATGCATACGCAACTCCTTGAGTGGCAGGTGTAGAGCTGCACCGAGAATCAAAAACAAAGCTGTGTTGTCCCCCTCAAAAACGTGATCCTCGCCATCTGGGGAGGAGCAAGTTAAACACACAGTGCTATCCCATGATGCCCGGCTCCCAGAGGGTCACCCCCCTCTCCTCCCCAACAGATGCTGTACCTCGAGAGAATTCAAAAAAGAAGAAGGAGAAGAACAACAAGAAGAGGAGGAAAAAGAAGAAGAAAAAGAAAAAAAAATGCCCACAGAGGGAGATCGCAGCTGTTCTGGGGCCCAATCGCACGATCCAACTCTGAACAGGATCACTCATGAATTATTCAAGTGCTGTGTGTGTGCGTGCGTGCGTGCGTGTGTGTGTGCATGTGTGTGTGTGTGTGTGTGATGTTTTTAGCCTGTTTTAATCATGCACACACACACACACACACACACACCACCTTTTACTCCAACCACCACCACTCTCCCTCACACCACCCTCACCCACACCCACATCCTCAACCCAGCCCAAGAATTATTCAGCCGACTGAACAGGTTTCCCCAGCACAAGATACTTACCACCACAAGTCCCCTTGGTTTCATTGTATCAAACTCCAGACTTGCACTTTCTGCCTCTGTTAACCTCTCGCCCTCTACCTACCTATAGTATCACCACATTCCCATGGAAAAGACATTTGACACCCCCCCCTCCCCCAGCAAACACACACACACACACACACACACACACACACACACACACACACACACATACATACCCTCTCTCACTCACTCAAGCATGGTATCGCTTGGGTGAGAAACAGGCCTCAGCATCTCTCTCCCTTCCTCTCTCTCTCTCTCTCTGTCTCTGCCTCTCTCTCTCTCTCTGCCTCTCTCAAAAACAGTGGTGGCGAGCAAACAGTCCCTCTCTCTCCCTCTCTCTGCCCCCCTGCTGTGGAGCCTGCCATTCATCATCCAATGGGAGATGCTGACAGCAGTATCTATCATACTCAAACAAGTGAACTCTCTGCCGCTGCCTCAAGGCCCGAATGAAATGGGTTTGTGGGGTTTTTTAGATGGTCTCCCACTCTCATCCAACACAGTCTACTATAGCAGGAACAGGCTGGTGCACCATCTGGGAGGAGGGAGGGCTTTTGTTTGTTCTCTTTTTTCTCTTTTAAAATGCTCTTCTTTTTCTGTATTTTTTTTTTCTATAAAAATATATAATAATGGTGAAAGACTGTCTTGTCTCGATGTGAAAGGTTTAGAGAATCTTTTCCCCCCCCTCTTTTTTTCTCTGAGTAAATGTTGGTTTATTCTGCAAGTCCATCTAGTCATTGTTCAACTCTCAGATATTCAGGGATTTTCAAAATCACTGAAAAATCAAGAACTAATAAAGATTTTTCGACCACGACACTAAAAGCATTGGAAGGTTGATAGAGAAAATGAAGGAACTGAATTGAATTAAATCAGTGTTTTTTTCAGCATAAAGAGAGGTCTATGAGAAGACATGATGACTTAAGATCTTTGCTGTACCTCCATTCCATGTTTCAAGGGGAACATCAAATTTCCACCTAGAACCCTGTTATTATATTCAAAGTCTGCTAGTGTGATGGTGCTAGGTTGAAATGTGCGAGAGTGCTCCTTCAAGTTCACTTTCACTGTCATTGCATTTCTTACTAATTGAGAGTTAGCTGAGGTGTCCTATTGAACCTCAGTTGAACTTCAGCCTGGTGTCAGTCAGGCTAGACAAATACATAATACAAGCAAGCGCATAACTCTTCCTTCCACTAATAGCTCTTGTGAATGAGGTTTCTCAAACTGACAAATGATATTCAACACTCTGCACATTGCAAAAATAGTTTGTTTAAAAATAAGCCAACTGTTTACACAAAACGAATGCTTACATTCCTGCCGAGTTGCCGTTGTCCTTACTGCGCTTACATTTCTCAGAATAGCAGATATTGCTATTGTACTGGCATGCAACCTCTCAACGCGCTCGACGCAGGAGTCACGTATACTGACGACATCGCTCATTACTGACTGTTAACCTTAATTCATGGCCGTGTATTTGCTGGGTGAAGCCTGATTCCTCCATATGGTTGGCTGCTTAATTAAATGCTAATTGTTATGAGCTGTAATAATTGTGGAGCTGCCTGATGCACTGAGCACCATGCTGTTGCTGGTCCCTAGAGGGGAGAGAAAGTAAGGCGCCACTTCATATAAACAACTTGACTGCTCTCATCAGAGCAGGCCTCTGATAACAAGGTAAGGAGGATGTTCATCCCTGCTCTTGAATAGAGGCAGCTCCCTCAGAGTCAATGGATACTTCCTGGCAGAATAAACAAATTGAGAGTCTCTGGAGCACATCGTACTTATTTAGTGGGTTGCACATTCTGATATGAAAAATGACTCTTGTAGTTTAGTTGCAGACATTGTATCAGACACAATAAAGGCAGTTGGCTGAACCCTATATCGTCAAAACGCAAATAAAACGTAAGCCTTGTTCAGCATGGATGAAAAAAAAGAGGGTTCCCACAGAAAAAAAATGTTCTCACAAGGATTTTATTGTGAGGAGTTCCAGAGGGTTCCTCAGATGAACCATTAAAGGTGAAAGGGAAATCTGTGAGTGGAAGGAAGAAAGACAGTCAGTCAGTGCTTCCCTTCCTTTAATTAGGCTAATAAGCACAGCTGGGAGGCAAGTGCTTCAGGGGTGCCCAGACAGAAGCAGCCTCCAGACTGGACGCGGCCCAAACATGGCCGGAATCCCCGCCGCACCAGGCCCAGGCTTCGTTCAGAACCAGCAGCCTTCTGGGTGGCGTTTGCCATAATGGTGGATTAGACCGATGTGGACCCACACCAATTCTCTTTGATGAGATTAGCAGGGGCTCTAGTGGAGTAAAGAGCAGAGCGTCCAGAACCGCTGCCTGTTCTGATTGCCTGTGTGTCGGGCAGTGGCGACCAGCGGCCAGAAGAGTGCCATCCCCCTACCCCAAAAAGTGTTGTGGTGCTGGTGCAATGACATCCAAGCAAGATAAAAAGAATATCATGTTCAACACATTCTCTCTCTCTCTCTCTCTCTCTCTCTTTCTCTCTCTCTCTCTCTCACACACACACACACACACACACACACACACACACAAAGATGCACATACTCATACTATTTTCCCAATACAACACCTGGAGCTGATTCTACGGTCTTAGCAAATACAACAAATAACTTTTAGGTGTTTCTCATTACTTTTGACTCTATTATGACACGCCCCTGTCCACCACAGTACTTCAGAACTTTTCGTTTGATACGAATCCATGACCTGTTCCTGATCATACATCGTTTCCTGATAATACATATTACACTGCTATGGATTTATCTTAATATTAGTAACTATATGTAATAAAGTAAAAGTGCTTACCACCAACAAATTTTTTTTCTGCCTGTTACTTCTTGCTTTACCATGTTAAATGAAATACTGAAATATAATTTAAATAATTTTTACTTTCACCCAGTAGAACCATTCCTAAGCACAATTTAAATGAATATTCATGTTCTGCTTTTACGTTCTGATTCTGTCTAATGCCGTTTGGAATATAAATAGGCTATCCTTGTTTGCCCTTCAAAAACGCTCCAGAACACCGTGTCATTTCCCTTGGCTTACGCCTGGAAACTTTGCTGGAAACCGACGTGAGGGGGGTAAGGCGCGCTGATTTCAATGAGCTCCGTTTCCTCCGTCTGTGTGCACTGCCGTGCCTTCGCCTCGCTCCAACATGGATTCCACAGTGACATCAAGAGGAAGGAATGTGGAAGGCCACGCCAGGGTTTCCCACCGTTCGAATCCACCATGCTCTCTGCGCTGTGTTCTCAGAGCGCCCAACCTCTGCAACAGCACTCCTATATAGGACTCACTGCCTAAGTTAAGGTGCAGTCTGAACTTCTGTTTGAAATAAATCAAAATACATTAAAAAGCAACATGCCCTTGTTTTTAATTACGTTTCTCCCCCCTTCCTTTGTGTTGTGATTCACTGGATGGCTATTCAAGACAAGTCGAGTGGAATTGCTGGTTGCGTCAGAGGGGTTCTTCTCAATTATTTTGGTTTCGTGCAAGTTCTTTTCAGAATGCTCAGGCAACACATGCCTAAACGTGTGGTTATCGTGTATGAATTTAAACCCTAAAGTCATAATGTTAGCACTGTGGAAAATCTTTCTCATTGTTCAATCGCAGCTATGAAATATCTACACAGCCCACTTTAAATAGCAAATTGGTCTCAAGCTACGGCAACATTACCGCTATTGTGCATGAGTTTTCCATTTTCCGAGAGCAATGAATGACCTCTGCGAGTCCTTCACTCTTCCAAAAGGCGACTTAAATTGACAGCTGAAGCAGGCCTTCCCAGCTTTGACTGGGGCCTGAACAGATGGAGAGAATTGCAGTAAATATCATTTCAAGCATCAGGCAGGCTGTGCTGCTGACGGCACAGCCGCACTCAAGTGACTATCATCTCCAAAACATTTGGGATCAAAACCGGACCGCCGGTTGTGGTACAGAGGCAGAAAACTATCTAAAAAGGGTTATGCTAATAAGAAACATCAAAACAGACGTCTAAAAACACACACACACACACACACACACACTACCACTACCTCGCAGACGCACTCTCTCGCTCTCGCACACAGACACACGTATACACAGGGCGCACACGCATGTCGAAGGAAGAGAGTTCTTGGCTGATAGTGATCTGCTAAGTCACCAATTCTTATATTTATGAAACCTTCACTGGTGTCAAAAGAAAAAAGGTGAATCATTAAAGAGAAAAAAAATCTAAAACTGAGTATCTTAATCTTGATCACAGACCAGTTCATAGAATAGCCTCTCGCGTATTGGCGTTGCCATCCATTGCGGAACTCTACCGGCAATAATTGTGAAGATGCTTTATAAACAATAGGCTAATTGGAAGCCCCTCATTTGCCACATTTTCGTAATGAGGCCATTCTTTGCATTAAATTATAATGCCATTCAGTTAAGATCCAGCTCCGGTAAGGCCGCGGTTTGTTTTCATATGTATTAGTAACGCCAATTAGTTTACTGGGACGAATTGAGAATGTGGGAGCGTTAACATTCTGAGCGGGATAGGCTGCATGCTTCCCTGACCAACCAGCAACACGTGATCGTGTCCCTGAATTTCCAACTATGCGAGTTGAATTACGCATCTGTAGGAACAGTGTGCAGACTCTGGCCTTCGCATCAGCACCAGGTCACCAAGCTGTCCACAAATTCACTGGTTTAAAATGACAGCATTATGCGATTGTTGTTTTATGTAATTAACTCTTAAATACTTGAAATTATCAATACTAACATAATCATAGATTTCGATCTGGCATGAAAAAGCCAGGCTTATGAACACAATATATGTCATTTCAGTGTACAATATGCCTACTACATGTCAACCCATGTCAAAGTTTAAATAAAGGGAGAGAACAACTTTTGTATCCAATGGGCCTTGTATTGTCCTAACTTATATGATTATTTTATATTTAAATAACCCTAGTTTTATCACCAAAATCTTTCTATTTACTGCCGTATGCTGAGCTGTTTTAAATTATTAGTATTGTGGACTACGAATTCTGCGTACTGACCAAGGCGGTAAGATACAATCCAAGCGTAGCCTATTTAGCCTGAAAATCTGGAAAACGCCTCCAATTGCCTATTCTGATGAATGTGATTTACGCCTGTGTGATACATTTAGCTGTGAATAAGCAAGCAGCCTAACATTGTGCACCAACATAACTTCTTTAATTGGCGATGATAACGAGCGTCTTTGTGTCTCATTCGAAATGTAGCCTATTTTTATTTTGAGAAATTAAGGCTGATTATCGTCAACAATTCGATTGGTCTAGTTGTATAATCTAAATAACACAGCTGACCTAATTGATTAGCCTAAATTGTTTATTATCATAATTCAAACTTTACGGTTCATAAACGATATCATAAAAGTCGCGCCCCCATGTCATGTCCTTTAAATTATTCCTCCAGGTGTCCTGGGTAGGCGAGGCTACAAGGGCAGTTCGTCGCTTTGACTTCGGATAGGCAAGTCGGATGAACGGAGTGGGAAGTGGAATAATGCACCTGTTCTTCGCTGTTGGCCGACCCCTGTGACTACAGTACCCACGTAACATTGCGCTGTCTCCCTCATTCTCTCTTGCTCCGTGCTCTGCGCCAGTCTGTTCGAGGAACCAGTTCGCTTGGCCTTTTTTCTGCCTTCTCACTGTTGCCTGGTGTCAACCTACGCCGAGAAGAGACATCCCTCCCTCTTCCCCCCTCAGAGGTTGCTTCCAATTTGCCTTCGCCTTTCTTATCGTCACTACCATTGGCTTTTGCGCTGCCAGTCAGTCGCTTCCTTTTAGCAGGAGAGTTGAGTAGCAACAGCTCGGAAACATCTGGCTGCCGCAGCTCTTCGCTCCCCGCTCGCTCGCTTGCCCCGTCTTTCCTGCTACCGCAGGTTGTTATGGAAAGCTGTTGAAAGTCAATCTAGTTATTTTTCAACCGAGGAGGATCTGAAGGAGAAAACAGGAACATATCGGATCTCGCTGTCTGTAAGTACCTTTAATATCGTTGCCTGTTTAGGCAGATGAAAGAAGGCAAGCCTGGCTTGTAGGAGGGGGGAGAGAAAAGTAACGATCCTTTTCGAGCGACTGTTGTCTTTGCTCATGAAATAGTTGCTATGTTAGCCCCTCGGAGATCGAGGTGTAGTGTGTTTAGGCGAAGCATCTGGGCCTGCCGCAAGAATTGTAATATGGCAGGTTCAGTGGTTACTTTTATTTTGTTAGCCGTGAGCTAGCTTTTCCCGACTGAGAGGGGTCAGTGTGTGCGGAGGTTGCCGTGTATGTTGTGAATGTTTGGTTGTGTATTTCTGACGACCATGTCCATCTCGTAGCTTGGGATCAGCTCCTTGCGCGTGTTTTCCCCGAAGGAGAGTCGGAGAGATATCTTTCTAACGGCACGAATCGGCAGATAGGATTAGTCTGTTGAAGTTTTACAGAAGTAACATTAGCTACCTAGTATCTTAGCCTCTTATGTTTCTAGCCTACGTGAAGATTTTGTGTGGAAGTAAGTTTATTTCGCTTATCTGTAGCCTACAGAATTTGGTGGGCGCACGCAGCATTCAGAACTGAAATAATCGCATTTGCGTTAAATATGTAGCCTACATCTGTCAAAACGATCCTCTTAGGAGTGTAGCATAGTGCGATACGAGATTTAAAATGTTTAAACGGGTAATTATTTGTTACTTACCTAAGTGTAAAATAGGAACGTGTAAAAACATGAAAAAGACAACTTCTGTTTGGGATGCATGCTGGGAACAAGCAAAAGTTTATTTCATGTTTTGATGCCCCGTCAACATAACGATAGATTTCACTACTCTTGCGTTAACTACACGCCAAATACGCCCAACATTTGCCTTTGTCTTTAAATTTATCGTGTAGATTTAAAACTTGTCCATCTTCTCCTCCTACTATTCTCTACGTGTCTTCCAGTATCCAGCAGTTCTTGGATGCCAACTTCTTATAAGGGACTTTTCAAGCCTATTTCAAACACCTGTTAAAAAAAAAAAAAAAAAAAAAAACTTTCTTTTTTGTTGTTGTTTTATAATTATTTTTAATTTTGTTAGTATGCATAATTAAAGCATTGAATCATACTTTAAGACAAGCATTCTATAATAAAAGAAATGAAACACATCTCCATAAGTGAGTGTAAGTCACAGTAAATGCTCAGGTAATAGGCTACTGTCCCTATTCTGTGTTGGGGTGTATACATCGCAGCTCACTTAATTTTTCTCTCTCTCTGTCAGTTGTCCAAGTGGCTTGATAAAATGAATGACGGTAATGGTGCAGTCATCGAACCAGAAAGAAGTAGAAAACAATATCAGCTGCGTGTATCTGTCAGTTGCAAATGTGCTGTGTTGGTCTTTGTTTATGGTTACTGGAAGGAGAGGGAGAGAGAGAGGGTAGAGGGAGAAATATAAAGAAATGTGAATGTAGAGTTAGAGAGGGGAAAACTTGAGGGTATTTAAAATTCTCTGTACAGGAAACTAGGTTAAAAAAAAGTGTCGGTTTTCACAGACCTATTTTCCAAAGTTCTCAATTGCTGTGAGATTAGAGGACAGAGTGTGAGTGTGTGTGTGTGCTTGCACGTGTGTGTATGTGTATGTGTTTGTGTGTGTGTGACGGGGGAGTTGGCCAGTTTTTTACACAGGAGAAGCACCTCACAGAATTTCTCCCTGCCTTTACTTTTTTCTCCGTCGTTGTTGTTCTCTCTTTCTTTCTCTATATCTCTCTAACTCTCTCCTTCTCTTTCTCTCCACCCCTGTTTTTTCCATATTTTTTTAAGAAAAAGGGAGAAAAGAGAAACAAAGTTGTATAGAGGAGAGTCTGGTGGCAAGACTGTAGAGAAACAGCATATGGCACCAAGAGATGCACAGCTGGAGGTAGCATTTCCATCTGAACATGATGTCAGAGCAGCTGACAGACTGCCATCCTCTCCACCCCACCCCCTCCCCCCCACAGTCTTTTATTCTAACGCACAGACTGGGAGTGTGTGTGTGTGTGTGTGTGTGTAGAGCTGCTTGCAGGAGGAGCCATCTCATTCCTCTCCAACATCTCCTCCTTTTTGCATCTGTCCCTCACAGTTTGAGGGTTTTTTTTTTCGTCTCTCTCTCCTCTCTCTCTCTCTCTCTCTCCCTCCCTCCCTCCTCCACCACCTCCCCCTCCTGATCTCTCTCTCTCTCTCTCTTTCTCTCTCCCTCCCTCCCTCTCTCTTCCTCTATCGCTCCTTCTCTCAGTCCACTCTCTCATTGCAAAGGAGTTGCCTACAGCCTACTTCACTATCACAGTGGACTGAAGCGAGTTCATGTATACTGCAGGTACGCTGTGTGTATGTGTGTATGTATGCATGTATGTGTGTGTGTGTGTGTGTGTGTCTATCTTTATGTGGAGCTTTTTACGATGAGCTCTGAGCTCCAGGAGCACAGGGGCTTGTTTGTTAACAGTGAGCTAGGAAAGAGGAGGAGGAGGAGGTGGAGGTGGAGGAGGAGGGGGAAGAGTGAGTGTGGGAGCGCTGATCCGTGATCCAGGAGCCGCTCCTGGGCTGTGGCGTTGCGGAGGGTGGGAGAACGTCTGGACGGGGGAAGAAGTGCTGCCTGGGACTCCGGTGACTAGGAGAACAGTGGCGATAGTTATTGTTGTTATTCCGATAACTGGCAGAACAGTGGCGGTAGTTATTGTTGTAATTCCGATGACTGGGAGAACAGTGGCGGTAGTTATTGTTGTTATTGTGGTGAGTGAACTGGTAGCGGCAGTGGGAAACGTGAGGGGGAGGCTAGGAGAAGGCATCCTGGAGAGCTTTTGACAAATGTCCTTTTGTTGAGGTTTTTTTTTTTTTGTTGTGTGTTTTTTGTTTAGTTTTAGTTTTGTTTGCTTAGTTTCTGCTCGGCTGTGAACCCCCACTCAGGCTAGACGGTGTGTAAGTTGTCGGACGCGTCTGGAGAAGCTGGACTGAGGTAGGAGGCTGTTTGTATGTAGACTCACATGTTCATGTATTAGGGTATCTTTTACAGTGTCCTCTGAATGTTTCCCCTTGTCAGTGTGTGCGCTTGTTGAAAAATTAAGTAATCGAGACAGTTGTGATGGTTTAGAATTTTCTTTTGTGGATTGATTGCAATTAGCCAAATTAATTTGAATTTCCATAGTGAAAGGATGATTCAATTGAACAAAACGTGGCATTTTTAAATATAGCTGATTCTACAAGTGCCTTTAAGTGAGATTGGAGGAAAAAACTTTGAGGGTGGGTGGGGTGGGGGGTCAAACTGGATAAGTAGGAAAAAGGCTTGAAAGCCCCTTCTGTCACTCTTAGGTGCTCGCCTTGTCTGTCTGCTTGTCTTTGCGTTTGCGTCTAGCTTGTCGTTTTCTGTCCTGTTGGTGACTAATTTAGAACTTGCAGATTGGAGCAGCCTGAATTGGCTAGACAGCTGTAATCGCACCCCTCCTAGTCTTAATCTCTTTATCTGGGCAGCAGCTGCCATATGGCCCTGGTCGGTCAGCTGGATCAGATGTTTGTAAGCTTCCTTCCCCAGCCCTCACCCTCCCCTCCCCTCTTCTCTTCTTCTCCTCTCCCCTCCTCTCTCTTCCCCTCTCCTCGTGTAGCTCCTCGCAGGCAAGGCAGGCAGCCGCCTAATTTGATCGCGGCCGGCTACCTTGCGAGCCGAGCCGACCGCCTTATTTTTAGCCTTCCCAGGGATTAGGATTGATGTAGACTACAGGGCACTTAAAGTGATTGTGTAGTAAATCTGCTGTGGTGGTGATGCTTCTCCTGGTGGAGATGGGTGTTGAGGTGGTTGAGGTGGTGGTGGGATTTGGGGGGGGGGGGGGGGGTTGAGTAGTGCTGGGGTGTGAGGAGTGTGTCCGTCTTGACGTTGGATGGAGTGTGTGTGTGTGTGTGCGGTGTGTGTATAATGGGGTTGAATATGTTTGTATGAGTTGAGACGAGGGGTGTGTGGTGTGGGGGCGGATGTTGAGTTTCTGGAAAGGCTTGAGTAGGCTATCTGGCTTGGGCGGGGGTAAATCAAGGGGAGCTGAGAGGAGGGATTGGGGCCTCTTTTTTTTTTTTTTTTTTTTTTTTTTTTGAAGGAGAGGGGGATTGCTGGACATCCCCCCCACCCCACACCCCCTGCCTGAACCTCTCGTAAACCCCCTCATTAAGGAGAATCTGAACTGTGGTTGAGATGGGGGTCGTGTGTGTGTGTGTATGTGTGTGTTGGGGGGGGAGGTTGGATTGAAGAGGCGGGTTTGTCTCCCAGTCATCCTGAAAAGAAGAGATTTGAAAAGAGTTCATCTGGGTGCAGCATTATATACTGAGCTGCTGTGTTTTTCTCAGACTGGACTCGGGCTCTTTTTGTCATATGTAACAGGTGGAAATGTTTTATCTGAATATGTAAAGTAAATTTTAAATGTTGAGATTCACAGAATTAAAGAAAAAAATAAGATAATAAGAAAAAAATAACAAAAAGTAGATTTTTTTAATGTAAAGGAAATAAAATAAATTCAATATTGAATTTGCTGTTCAAATTCATAACTAAAAATTTGCCATTTGAATTTGCGGATCGGAGTTTTACATATTTAAATGTCAGTGAGTGTGTGTGTGTGTGTGTGTGTGTGTGTGTAGGCGCGCTTGCGTTTGTGTGATGTTTTTGTTCACCGTGTGGTGCGACACACAGGGCTCACCTTAAAGAACAGGTCAGCCTGGCATCGCTAATCTGCCAGTGCTGCTCCAGGTCCAGGATAGCCTTCCGCTACGTAGGCTACGGGTACACGCACGCCGCTGCTCGCGTGGGCTGTCTGTGTGCCTGCCTTAAAGCCTGTTACCTAAACGCCCGCCGTGCCTCGCCTCGCCTCGCAAAACCGCACAACAACCGGGCCGTACACGCCGGCTCACACTCTGTGGCCCCACGCCTAAGACCCGACTGGTAAAAATAACCAGTGGGAGGATACAGCTTGCGTGTGTACGTGTGTACGTGTGTGTGCGTGTGTGTGTGTGTGCATGTGTGTGTGTGTGTAACTGTTTATGGCATAATATACACATAGGCATCTGTATGGGTAGAGGAGTGTAAACCACACTCACACACACATACAGTATATACACACACACACACACACACACACAGTATATACACACAAACACACACACACCCACACTGTGTGTTAGTCTCTATTAATGAATCAAATGAAACCCAGTTGAGATGGTTTTTATTTTAGGTTATCATATTTCATGGTGCTTTTATTATGATATCAAATAAGAAAAAAAAATATTGACAAATGTAAGCGATCCGTTAATTCTTAAAAGTGTGGATGCTAGATTTGTGTTGAATTAGAGATAGCTATTTATGTGCTGTGTGTTGGCACCCAAGAGAATGGGCAAGACCGCTGATATAGATTTTTTTCTAGACTGTTTGGAAAAGGGATTCATTGATGCGTTTATTCAGATTTTTGTCTGTGATCTCACATGTTGTCCTTTACTCTCCTGCACCAAAACCCTTCGGCCTTTTCTCTCCCTGTCCAAAAGTTCTTTTTGTTCTCTTTGTGTCTCAAACATCTCTCCGTTTTTCCTCACCTCTCTTCGCCTCTCACTTTCACCTTTACTCCTTCTTCTGACCAGATTCCTCTCTAACGTGCTTGTTTGTTTGTGTGTTCGTGTGCGTGTGTCTTCGGACAGGTTATGAAGACAGCATGGAGTTCCCTGATCACAGCAGGCATCTCCTCCAGTGTCTGAGGGAGCAACGGCACCAGGGATTCCTGTGCGACTCCACAGTACTGGTTGGCGACGCGCAGTTTCGGGCACATCGGGCCGTTCTGGCCTCCTGCAGCATGTACTTCCACCTCTTCTACAAGGATCAACTAGACAAGCGTGACGTGGTGCACCTCAACAGCGACATCGTGACGGCGCCGGCTTTCGCCTTGCTGTTGGAGTTCATGTACGAGGGCAAGCTGCACTTCAAGACTCTGCCCGTGGAGGACGTGCTGGCCGCCGCCAGCTACCTGCACATGTACGACATTGTCAAGGTGTGCAAGAAGCGTCTGAAGCAGAAGGCCACGGCAGAGGCCGACAGCACCAAGCGGGATGCCGACGACGCGGCATCCAGCTGCTCAGACAAGGCCGAGAGCTTCTCGGAGGGCGGCAGCACGGGGAGGCCCGGCACGGCCGACCTCCTGCTGGCCAGCGACGACGACGAGGCAGACGCAAAACGCGATGCAGCCGCGGGCATGTGGATGCGGATGGCGACGTCCGTCACGTCGGAGCGGCCAGGCACCCCGGCCGCCGCTAGCAGTCCCGGGGAAGGCGAAGGAGTGGGCACAGCAGGAGACGCTGGTGGACGAGGGACCGACAGCAGAAAGTCTCCGGCCAGGAGCCCCAGCAGCTCGACGGGTTCGCTGTCGCGGCGGTCAGCCGCCTCGCGGAGGGTCTCATCGGACGCCGACTGCGTGCTGGACCTGTCGGTCAAGTCAGGTTTGGGCGGAGGCCCCGCAGAGGCGGTGTCAAGCCTGCCATTCCTCCTAGGCGGTGGAGGTGGCGTGGGAACGCCGGATAGCCTGGTGCAGGGCGGTCTCGTCCAAGTGAAGCTGGAGAAGGACACAGGCTCGGACGACGAGGACATGGCGACCAACGACTACGACATGGAGCATAGCGTCAAGGAGCGGGCCTCGTCTTCACCCCCCTCGCTCCTCCTGCCGGGCGCCAACGGCAACCCCAACCACGGCACGGTGGGCGCTGTGCTTTCGGCGGCCCAGCGGCGTTTCGGACTGGAGGCTCACCTGTCGGCGCTGCGCGAGGCCGCGCTCCCCAGCGACCTCGACCGCGACGAGAAGCCCGCCGACGACGACGACATGCTCGGGGGCACGGGCGTGGGTATGGGCGATGCGGCTTCGGAGCGCGCCCAGGCGACCGACGCCCTCCTCCCGTACGTCTCCAACATGCTGGGTGGCCCGCACGCCCAGATCTTCATGTGTCCGCTCTGCAACAAGGTCTTCCCCAGCCCGCACATCCTCCAGATCCACCTGAGCACACACTTCCGCGAGCAAGAGGGGGTGCGCGCCAAGCCGGCCGGCGACGTCAACGTGCCCACCTGCTCCATCTGCGGCAAGACCTTCTCGTGCATGTACACGCTCAAGCGGCACGAGCGCACGCACTCCGGCGAGAAGCCCTACACCTGCACCACCTGCGGCAAGAGCTTCCAGTACTCGCACAACCTGAGCCGCCACGCCGTGGTGCACACGCGCGAGAAGCCGCACGCCTGCAAGTGGTGCGAGCGACGCTTCACGCAGTCTGGGGACCTCTACCGCCACATCCGCAAGTTCCACTGCGAACTGGTCAACTCGCTGTCCGTCAAGAGCGAGGCACTTAACCTGCCCGCCGTCAGGGACTGGGCGCTGGAGGACAGCTCGCAAGAACTGTGGAAATGAGGCGGGCAAAGCAAATGTGCACACACACACACACACACACACCCACCCACACACACACACACACACACACACATAAATACACACAAGTGTGCGTGTGTGTGTATAAAAACAGAAATGAACAGAACTGCTTTTTAAGTTATAAAGCTAAAACGTTTGAAATGGCATTTGTTCTGAAGCAAGGTAAGGGGGCATAGAAGCTGGGGCATATTTGGGAGGGAGAGGGTGGGGGGTATCTGAATCAGTCATGTTTCTTTTGTGTTCTTTGCAAAACTCTTGTTGAATTGCACTTTAATAACACATGAAATGTTACTACTGATTACTTCTCTTTTTTTTTTTTTTTCCAATTTGGTTTTGTACAAAACACGCGGACATTTGTCCGGTATATGTTGATAACGTGCTCCTTCTGTTTTTACTTTCTGAAATGTGTAAATACACACAAACAAGCAAACAACAACAAAAAAATAATTCTATACACTCCGCAAAAAGGGTTGTTTGCTGTAAGGAACCTTTTTCATGAAGATTTTTCAGGTGACACACTTAAGTGGTGGCAAGCTCAGATTTCAGCTACACTAAACGGGTACTGTGAAGATGAGTTCTATACCTGTACACACATTTTGTCTCATTGACCGGAGGGTGGGATGATCTTTAGTGCACTACTAAAATGACATTTGCAAAATCTCTGATCTGATTGTGTGTGTGGGTGTGTGTGTGTGTGTTTCTGTGTGTGTGTTTTGGGGAAAAAAATGTGAAGAAATTAAACACGGGGAGCTTCTTGCTTGTGTTCCTGTCGCTCTTGTACATTTGTTTGATGGTAGGGAAACTTGACTGATGGCAGATAATGTGACACTCATGCAATGTACAGTTTCCTTTTTCATATCAACAGAAGCATTTTTCTAAACAGAGGACTATCTTTTCACTAATATCAATTCTGTGTAATGTGTCTCCCCCCTTTTCCACTGCAGTCCTTAAAACCGCTCTGTTAAAGACGGAGTGTAAGGGGTTGTACACACACGCACACACACAAAAGAAAAACACAAGCGCACACACACACACACATATACATACATACACACACACAGAGAGAACACAGAACACTGTATGTTGTGTTTTGAATTTTTTTTTTTTTTTTTTTCTTTTTTCGGAAACCGGGATCTGTTGTTGCATGAAGTCCAACTTGTATATTTAAGGAAAAAAAGACACAAAAAACCCAGAAAAAAATCCAATGTGAATTGCTGTATCTGCTACACACTGTAAATGAGCAGAACTCAACTGCTCACTGGCTCCATCATTTTTTATTTTTGAAATCATATTACTATTACCGCTATGGAAGTTGCATGAATTTAATTTATCTCATGTTCTGTTTTTGTTGTTTGTTTTATTTTTGTTTGGCATTTGGAAAGTGTAATTTAATCTGATTTTTTGTTGTCCTAAGTAGTTTATTTTATAATCTAAAAAATGATTTTGTTTCTCTTCTCCCTGGTGAGAGTCTAGGGATGTAGAGGCACTCTGCTGGGCTGTGAAGTGGTGGTCAAAATGCACTGAAGTTAGTTTTCTGTGTGTATGTGTTCTATCGAAAAAAAGAGAGAGATATAACTGGAAAAAAAAGAAAGAAAGAAAAAAGGCAAACGAGTGGAAGCTTCTCATCAGCGGTAGATATCAGTTTAGACAGATCCAGTCCCTGCGAGGGGTGCCTGTGTGTGTGTCTGTGTGTGTATGTGTGTGTGTGTGTGTGTGTGTGTGTGTGTGTGTGTATGAGTGAGCGAGAAAGAGCAAGAGGGAGAGGTCTGTTAAGGTGTCCTTGATCATGGACTGGGTTTAAAGCTACCCACCCATCTTACCTGCTGCTGTGGTGTGTGTGTGTGTGTGTGGTGTGTGTGTGTGTGTGTTTTGTTGTGTGTTGTTTTGTGTGTTTGTTGTGTGTTGTGTGTTTGTGGTGTGTGTTGTTTTCTTGATTGGCACTTGCTTTGTCATGCCCTATGGGACTACATCTCCCTGTTTAACGAGGACACCTGGCCAAGTCTCTAACAAATCTTTGAACAGATCAGTGACGTGGCATCTATTACACTCCTGTGTGTGTGTGTGTGTGTGTGTGTGTGTGTGTGTGTGTGTGTGTGTGTGTGTGTGTGTGTGTGTGATCTGATCAAATCTTTATTCCTGAAAGGATGAGTTTATTTGGCATAGTTGGATGCACCTTCTTAGGCTTAGTGAAATTACCATTCGCTCTGATAAGGAAGAGCGTAGAACTGGGTCCTGCTTCTTTCGTTTCTACTCCGTCATTAATGCTGATGACACTTAAACAGTCTTACTGTGCTGCAGACAGAGATTATGAGACGCTCTTTTCAAAGAGTTCTGAAATCAAATAACAGTTGGTTTCTCAGTGACCCTGAGTCTTATTTGAAACGATCAAGATGTTAACAATAATGACGCATTTAGCTGAAAGACAATTAGTTTTTTAGGGAAAGGTTTGTTAGGTGTGTGTGTGTGTGTGTGTGTGTGGTCTGGGGACTGGCTGTCTACTCTGACCCTAAGTTTCACACACACGCAGTGTGACGGCCTCAGCTGGTGAGGAGAGTGTGTGTGTGTGTGTGTGTCGCAGAACAGCGTGTGTGCTGACGTTCTTGTTTTGCACAGTTGTACCTTTTTTCCCCCTTGTTGCACTCACATAAAAAGAATTATGGGAAAAAATATCTCATTTGTGGGTCATTTTCTTGTTTTTTTTCACTCTTTTTTTTTTTGTACATTTCCTCTGGCTTCTACTGTTGTACTTGACCGCCTTAATACTACTGTAACCAGACCCCCCTTCCATCTCTCGTTTTGCTGTTTGTAAGGTTGTAACTGGAAATTATGGAAAAATGTCACTTTTTATTTTGAGAATTTATTTATAAATTAATTTCACCTTGTTAAGGAAGAGAGTCGAAGCTGTGAAATGGCGTGCTTAAACATCTCCATTTATATCTTAATGTTTTAGGTTACTTGAAAACTATGAAATGTATCTGCTGTTGAGAGGTAGGGAGACACAAACAAACAAACAAACAAACAAACAAGCAAAGCAAGTAAACAGCTGAACAGGAAGTTGGTAAAATGCAGGTTTCACAGTCTACATTTAAGGGTGTCTAGGAAGAATGAGACACAAATAGAGGGATATACTTCAGGATGGGGGGTGGGGGCGGGGGTGGTGGGAGGGAGGACAATCACTGTCTGAGTTTAAAAAAGAGAGAGGAGAGGGCATCGGGTGGCATCGAGTCCGACTCTTGCTATCTTGTCTGCCCGGCTGTTTTGGGGTTGGTCAGTTCTGTTTATGGAGTTAGACTTTTAGCTTTGACAATCATAGTATGTTTTTATTTTCATTTTTTTTCTTCTCTCTCTCTCTCTCTCTCTCTCTCTCTCTCTTTCTCTCAAGGGAAGTAAATTCTGAAGCTGTTTAGTTTTGTACTTTTTTTGGTGTGCTGTTGGTGAAATGAAATGAAAAAAAAAATTTCTAAATTGTGTGCAACCTGCAATAAATTATAAGACTCTTGATCTTCCGTGGCCGAGTGGGTTTTTGTTTGTGGATAAATGTGTGTGTTTATGTGTGTGTGTGTGTGGGGGGGTGGTGTTTAGAATAGCACAGTAACTAAGCAGGACACGAGACACTGTGCTCGGCAATGTGAAATCATGCTTGCTATGAGTGTGTTCTGTATGGGTGTGTGGGGGGGGGGGGATGTGCCCACCACACAGAGGTTTGTGGACTGGGTACTATCCGGATGCAGCCCCCTCAATTATGTTTTCGTCTCTCTCTCTCTCTCTCTCTCTCTCTCTTTCTTTCTCTCTTTCTCTCACTCTCTCTCTCGCTCTCTGTGAGTTTCTGAAATATCTGGCTGGTGTGTCTGCATAGGCGTGGGCTGGACTTGGGAAAATGTGCAGCAGCTTGTCGAACACCAACCAGCATACACACCCCCACCCACCCACTCACCCACCCCCCGACTTGTGCATGCACACACACAGAGTCACTTCTCATACAAGTACACACTCCCACAATGCACTGCAAAACACTCCAAGTGTAGTTCCACAGAAAAAGAGTGCACACACACACACACACACACCACACACACACACACACCACACACACACACAGATTGCTGTTATCTGGAGCTACACCGCCTCATCGTAAACAGGCTCTTACAGATGCATTGTAGCCTGTGCGCTCTGATGTGAGTGAGCGTTGGTCATCAGCACAGTCCTACAGATGGTCCCCACTGAAAGCACACACACCCCCTCCAGCACAGACACACACACACACACACACTCACACACACCCCTGCCTGCCCCACACCACCACTAACACCACCACCTCAACTGCCCCACCACCACCCAACCCATTTCTTCCTAATCAACATAACTAGTCTTCATTTCCCAGGCTTATAATGGATCTCATTGTTTTTTCTTAGCCTGCCAATTAAACATGACCAAAAGTTTCATGCTCAGGCTGTTTTTGTTTTCTTTGCTTATTTTCCCAGAAGTACACACAGTATGTTCAAATAGTTTGTCACACACCATTAACTAAATTAGAAATATGTTAATTAATTTAACAATTATTTGTTGCAATTCAGAAGCCTTTCACAACACATAAAACAAACAAGTTATCAGTTGGTATTTTAAATCTCTAAATGCATTGAAATGCATTAGCCAGAAAAAAAATATTTGAAATGTCAATATTCTACAATTTCAATATTCAATATTTTACTTTTTTAGTAAATTAAAACATGAAGTGCTCTACATCAATATATATCTTCTTTGCATTTTCTCCAATAAGAATACAAATGTCTCGAGACATTATGCTCATGTATGTACATCCTTACAGAAATCTGAGCACAAAACCCCAACAATCTTTCCAGACCGTTTGCCAGCAGATCATATGAGAAACTCTTAACATCTGCTTGGAGGAGAGTATTTCTGCTGCTCTCAGATGGATTTTGTGTGTGTGTGTGTGTGTGAGAGAGAGAGAGAGAGTGTGAGTGTGTGTTTGAGGCTGAGAGTGAATTTAGGTCATTAATTTGTAACTGTCCTTTGTTTACTTAAGGAAGCAGGACAATGGGGCAGCTGCAACAGCATTTGGCTGTGCCGTAGGGGGAGTGGGCTCAACATGTTGGAGAGAGGGACCAGCTTGGGCGAGGAGCTGTGTCTACTGCACAGAAGTTTGCCGCACTGTTCGCTGCCAAGCCGAAGGGAGGCTGGAGGTTTTGTAGAGGGGAGGGGGCGGGGGTGAGGGTGGGGGTGGGGGTGGGTGCTGAAGGCAGGAGGCAAGGGGTGGGGAGGGCTGGAGAGGAACATGGCACATGGTGACACCAGGGCCGACTCGGCTGCCCAAGTTTCCGCACTAAGGCGGCTGACACAAATAGCAGCACCCTTCTTTACACACACACACACACACACATACACACATTGGCACATATAGACATGAGCCTACATCTTCCCAACCACTAGAATGACAGCAATACTCACATGTGAAAAATACTCATGTGCACAGTGCACACAAAACATTACGTACAGCTCATTAGGCAGAGTAGGGACTTACTC
>PYXC01002777.1:1680000-1807500 GCA_015244755.2 Tenualosa ilisha | reverse complement strand
TATGCTGCCTTATCCCTGGAAACACAACACCACCAGCCCAACACCAACCCCCAAACCTCCTCTCCTCTCCACACTACTATACACCACCAGCCCAACACCAACCCCCAAACCTCCTCTCCTCTCCACACTACTATACACCACCAGCCCAACACCAACCCCCAAACCTCCTCTCCTCTCCACACTACTATACACCACCAGCCCAACACCAACCCCCAAACCTCCTCTCCTCTCCACATTACTATACCCCACCAGCCCAACACCAACCCCCAAACCTCCTCTCTGCTCTTCTCCTCTCCACACTACTATACACCACAAGCCCAACACCAACCCCCAAACCTCCTCTCCTCTCCACGTGGTACTATGCACCACCAGTCCAACACCCCTAAACCTCCTCTCTGCTCCTCTCCTCTTCACACTACTATACACCACCAGCCCAACACCAACCCCCAAACCTCCTCTCCTCTCCACACTACTAAACACCACCAGCCCAACACCAACCCCCAAACCTCCTCTCCTCTCCACACTACTATACACCACCAGCTGAGCACTGACCACCAAACTTCCACCCCTCTCTTCTCTCCTCGTCTCCCCAACATGACCACCCTACACTCATCCCCTGATCTATCATCTCCCTCCTTCCTCTCCTCTCTTTCCTCTGCTCTGCTCTCCTCTGGAGCCCTATGATGATAGACGCATCACATCACACATCACTTGTGTCTTTTAATGTGATACAGTAATTCTGACTTTGGAAATGGATTTCTGATTGGCGATGGGTGATCTGTGTCATTCTCCATGCACAGATGTGTTGTTGATGTGACAGTGTTACTTGGTGACAGAAGGACACACAGCACATCTGTGGGGAACTTGTAGAGATGAAAGGGGTGGCTGGTGCAATAATCCACATGGCTGCTTCCCCATTTCTTCCTTCCATCTCTCCTTCCATCTTTCCATCCATCTACCCATCCAACTCTCCATCCAGCATTGTGTTTATCTGGTCAAGGTGATGCCATGGTGTTCAATCAGTCTGCACATGGCATTGGACGAGTCTGGAATTAACAAATATTGAATTTGACTTCTGTCAAACTACAAGCTGAATGAGTAGTGTAGCCAGAAGTAGTGAATTTAACCGCTGAATGATGCACTCAGACAGAAGACGTACAAACAGTCCTTTTGCATTATACTTTTCCTCAGAGACAAAACGATTTCTCTGTGTAATCTCTCCAGAACAGACATTTAAACTGGTTCCATGTAACAAGACTATAAAAAGATTACAAGATTACAAAAAGATTACAAGATTACAAAAGTCCAAGTGTAATATTCTCTAAACACTTCATAGGTTCCTGTGTGTACCATGGAAGCATATGAGGAAAATGTGCATTGTTACATAGCATTACGTTCATTATTAGATAACAAGACATTGGTTTCAGTGAGTTAGCAGCTAAATGAACCTTCTAGAAACCCGCACACACACACACACGCAAAGACACAGACACACACTCAAAGAGAACAGTCAATATGTTCAAAGTGTATAATGCTCATGCCATAAGATTTTCATTTCGCATCATTTTATGTGTGTGTGTGTGTGTGTGTGCATGTGTGCATTTGTGTGTGTGTGTGTGTGTGTGTGTGTGTGTGTGTGTGTGTGTGTGTGAGTGTGTTGCATGTGCATGTATTTATGCGTTTGAAAATGTATGTGCATGTTCAGAAAGAAAATCAGTGGCTGGACAACATCTGCTCGGGTGGAAGCTGCCCCCCCCCCTTTCTCTGACACACAGATGCACCCACACACACATGGCACACACACACGCACACACACACACACCACACACACACACACGTCTGGCGTGCCACTGGCGGGCTGGCGTAAGCTCTACACACAGGCACATCTGCCTACTGCATTATCATTAGGGCTCTCCCATCTCCCAGGATCGCTGACAAAGTGAACAATACCCCGTATCAGTCCTCTCAACACCACCATATGGGTGCCATACTTAGAGCCACAGAGAGGGAGAGGGAGAGAAGAGAGAGAGAGAGAGAGAGAGGGAGGGAAGTAAAAAGACAGAAAAAAAGAAAGGAAGAAAGAAAGAAAAGCAATTGTACAGGCATCTGTTTGGCAGTGCTCAGAAGCCATGTTTCAAGATGAATCTGCTGCTGTGTGGCAGAAAAAAAAAAGTTTTTTTTTCCTCTTCCTCTCTTTTCCCTCCCTTTTTCTGGGATGGCTGGGATGTATGGCTGGGGCGGGTCTGTCCCTATTTGCTGCAATTACCTGCACCTTAATATGGCACCTGAACGGGACAGTGGTGTTTAGGCCCAGATGGCAGAACAAGGTGTCTTTCTCTCTTTCTCTCTCTCTCTCTTCTCCTCTTTCCAGCTGGAATGGTGTGATTCCCTTCAGAATCATCACTACAAACACCCCCTCATCCAACCCAGCCCCCACACACACTCACGCACACACACAGGAAAACACACACGCACAGACACACACACCAGTAAGGTGGTGTCGTGTGAGCGTTGTTTAGACGTGGAGGTGGGGTGACTGTGTGTGCTGTGTGTGGATGGCATGCAAACCGGGTGCGAACTGGTCAGGCAGGTTTGTTCCACGTTTTAACATACTATAAACAAAACAAAACAAACAAAAGACATATCAGATTGCTGGGGGACAAGACAGAAATTCTAAACAAAAGTAAAGAACAATAATAAATACTAATTAGGCAAATTAAGTGGATCTGTGATCTGACTGTATGTTTTATGGAAGTGTGTGTGTGTATGTTTCTCAAACTTCTGACACAGCATCTTATTTCTTATTTTTCTTTTAGTCTCTCTGTGTGTGTGTGTGTGTGTGTGTGTGTGTGAGTCTATGTGTATGTGTGTGTGTGAGAGTATGTGTGTGTGTGTGTGTGTGTGTGTGCGTGCATCACTGTCTTTCTCTGACAGCAGCACTGCCACCACTCAAGCCAGTGGTCCCCTATAACCCCAGCCCAAACAGAGCAGTCCCTCCTGGGCAAATATTTAAAGTCAAAACAGGCAAGGCTCCATAAAGCACCGGGTGGCAGAGCTACATCTGTCAGGGTGTGTGTGTGTGTGTGTGTGTGTGTGTGTGTGTGTGTGTGTGTGTGTGAGGGCGGCTGCAGCAGCTGCCGGAACGAGTCTGGACACTGCTGACACAAACACCTGTCCACTCTGGAGAGCAAATGTCCAAGGGCTGGGCTGTAGCCTCGCACCTCTTTCTTTCTAACACACACACACACACACACACACACACACACACACACACACACACACACACACACACACACACACACTTAAGCTTACACACCCACACACACATTTGCCAACATATGCACCACACACATACAGAAGTGCACGTACACAATGGCCACAGTATATATTTAATCACATATGTACTGCCACATGCTTCGATAGACTGACTGCCACATGCTTGTAACCAGGTGCAGATGTGGACACACACACATGCGGGCTCAATTGTGTGCACAGACCTCCATCCTTTTTTGTTCTTGTTTCTTGGTCCTGGTCTTGTTGTTTTAAGACTTTACTCAGTTTCCTTTTCTTATAAAACCTAAAAGTCTTTTTCTCTTGGGCCAAATGCCTGACTCTTCCAAGATCTCTGAACAGCCTGAACTGTTTCAACAGGTCGATTCTGAATATGGCGCATGATTTTTCCATGATTGAGGGTTCAAAAATACTGAAGACACAAGAGGGAAAACAGAGATGTTAGGAAAGGTGTCTGTGAAATGACTTTGCAACCTTGAAAGAAAATAAATAAACAAAGTGAGTTCCTCCAGCTGCTGGGATTTCATCTCACCTCAGGCCTTTTGCCTTAAAATTTTGGCAACAGATCACCCTCCCCTCACACACACACACACAAACACACACACACACACACTCTGTAGTTGTTTTCAACCCAAAACAAAAGCTACTACTCATAAATGCCCCTCCCCCTCCCTTTGCTTGGTCAACCCCCATCTGTTCTGCCCCCTGCCCCCGTTAGTGCAGTTTGTTGTGTGTGGTGTGTGTGTGTGTGTGTGTGTGTGTGTGTGTGTGTGTGTGTGTGTGTGTTGGGGTCAGGGTTCACACCGGCGTTGTCTCTCACTCAACAGCTGTTGAGCTTCTCAAGCCAGCCAGGAGAAACAGTAGCAGCAGCAACAGCAGTTCAACAGCATCTCACACACACACACACGCACACACACACACACACACACACACACGTACACACGCACAGAGCAAAAACAGGGGCAAACATCACAAACAACAGCAAAAAAAGACAACACTTACACAAATATACATGCATATACACCATCAAAAACAGCATCACATATCATCCACACCAACTTTCATTCATCACACACACACACACACACACACACCAAAAACAGCAGCATCTGCTATATAATGGGGCCCTTAGACAATTATACATACAAACACACACACACACACACACACACGCACACACACAAACACACACCGTCAACAACAACAGCATCTGCCATATATGGTCACACTTATGGACACCCCCCCCACACACACACACACTCCCACATAAGAAACATAACTACACACACATTCACATAAAGACAAGTATAGAACCATACTCCCCATCACTCTGTCACACACACACACACACACACACACACACACACACATACACACACACACACTGCAGCTGCCTGTTCATAACCCTACCACATGTGCTGATAAAGGCTAACAGGTCATTAATGACCCCTGTGTGTGTGTCTGTGTGTGTGTGAACATGAGTACTTGTGTGAGTGTGTGTGTGTGTGTGTCTCTTCTCAGTGATGGCAAATGCAGCAGATCGAGAAACAGGCTCCAAACAAACTCGTCACTCTTTCACACCAAGCTGTAAAATACAGTAAAATACAGTAGCTAAAGCTGCTTATAATCGCTGCTAAAACATCTGAGGTTGCTAATGCCGCTCTAATCACTCGTGATGGGACCACTGCCACACCATTTACAGCCGAAGCAAATCATAGCTAATTTCCATGAAGCAGTTGAGCCGTTTTTTTTTTTTTTACTGTTTGTTAGTCACTCGTTACTTTTGCTACTCTTATCGCTTTTGTCAAAATAAAAAAATGACCTCTGCCAATTTCTACAGCTTTAGTAGCTCTTGGTGAGCAGCGGCACCGCTAGAAATTTTGGGCCCTATGACAGAAAATTATTTTGGGCCTCCCAAACATTGATATTATACTAAAATGTTCTCTAGGGCCCCCTATCAGTGCCAGGCCCTTGGAATCATCCTAACTCCCCCCCCCCTGGCGGCGCCCCTGTTGGTGAGAACCTGCTCTGCAAGTGATCTGACCTGCTCAGTGATCTGCTCTCCAGCTCAGTGTGGCAACCAGGCCTATTTGCACTTCCAATTAAAACCATTTCAAAAATGAACTTTTACCAGTGATGCAATAGAGGCTGGCTTAACACCCAAAACCTAAATTAAGAAACAACCAACAGGTGCATTATGATCAAAGTTTGTTGATTCCATCTCAGAGACGTGGGGGGTGACAGCTAGGTATCCAGACCAAGCTCAGTCTCAGATTGAGGTAACCAGGCAAAAACCAGATCCTTCAGAAAAACATGCATTTATATCCAAATGATATGATAATATGATTTTGCAATAAATACACATTCACAAAAAAAGAAGCAGAACAACAAATTTCAACAGATTCTTCTGTAAGGTGACAGGTGAACGGCCGAAAACAAACAAGGGTTGTGTATTTGTGTGCATGTGACAGTCAACAAGTGCAACTGCATGTCCCTACGTGTGTGTGTGTGTGTGTGTGTGTGTGTGTGTGTGTGTGTGTGTGTGACCAAGCATAAGAGGGATAATGAGTGGATGCAAGTTTGTGTGAGTATGTGTACTTCTCTTTAAACAGAACAATGCCATAGTCAGTGCAAGACAAAAGGGGTATGTTCTGGCTTTCTGGAATTCAAATACTGGGGTCACAGAGGTGTTCTTCAAAGGGACATTTCCAGGCACTGGAATTTTCCAGTGTGTGTGTGTATGTGTGTGTGTGTGTGTCAGATGTCCTGGTACACAGGTTATGGAAACAAAAAACAAAACCATTTCACAAAGGATAAGATCACATCAGATTGTAGGTCTAGGGTTTTATTGTGTATCATATACGCATATGTAAATGAAAAGAGAACAGAAGGAAATTCATTTTAATACATTTGGACACATTTGGATGTATTGTTGGGAGGTGCAAAGTCAGTAAGCTACTTAGAACATAAATGGTCAAACATTTCCAGCAGCATCCAAGTTATCCTGGCATAAAGGCATTAACATTACTCTAAGTCCAATATCTCATTTGTAATGCCCAGTAAACAATTTAATAAAATGATGTGCCCACCATCATACAATCCTACTCACACAAATTTTTGTTTTGAATTAATTTGATCAGTATCTATTTAACATCTATTCACTGGCAAAAGTTGTGTCTGTTTTAATGCACAATTGAAAGTATTTATTAATTTGTTCTCATTTCATAAAAACTGTGTGCATCTGTGCGTTAATTTACTGTTGTCAGTGAATTTATGTTCAGGGCTGACAAGAAGACAAGAGCACCAACCAAATCCTGCAACCCCGTGCTTGGGTAGACAGAATATGAATAGGAGCAAATCTTTTATAATAGAAAAATGCATTTGCATTGAAATCACACTGTAATAGACTGCTGGAACCTATCAACATCATGTAGCAGATTAGCTGTTTGACAGCGGAGTGCGGTAGGTTGGGAAGAATCTAAATTCCCCAGTGGGCTCTCCATGCGATTACATGGATCTATAGCCCCCTCTAGTGGCAGAATAGAACTCTTTGCTCACATGTCCACAGCAGTCTCTGTGTTTACAAGTTGAGTTGTTAAAAGCACGCTGTAGGTTTTATTGTGCTTGGGGCAAGACTAGACATCTCCACAATGACCTGCGAGATTAGTTCACATTCAGGCAAGGACCACACAAAACAACAGTATTCTTTTCCTCCCAAGTTCCATTTTTATTTGTTAGCGTATTGTTCAGACTGCTCACTGGAATCTGATATGCTCAAATTGTCTCTGGATTGTTACAAAGAAAGAAAAACAAAACAAAACAAACAAAAAAACAAATCTCTGCTGTACAAATCACACTGACCTGACAACATGCACCCCCTCCCCATACACACTCTTTAACACACACACTCCCCTCCCAAAAGCGTTAAGCATCATAACCACAACTTTACAGTGACAATAAGACCAAGGTAATATAGTGGTGTTCATCTTTTAATTCTCAATATACATATATATTCTCCACCCAGCAGCAAATACAACCCAGCCCATGGAAAGAGAGAGAGAGGACAGCCCAACAAACTGTTGGGAACAGACAACGCTGACCAGTTTGTGCAAATGTGCAGTCAACTGAGCCTCCGAGACTCAGGAAATGACCTTTAGAAAGCAGGGATCACAAAAACGACTATGAAAAGAATCTGTTCCCTTTTTATTTTTTGTTTTTTAAAAAGAAAAAATAAAGAGTTGACTTAAAGTCTTTGTGGTTTTGGGCATGATTTACAGATGAAGTATGAGAGAAAGACTTATGGAACATAAAAAGTCAGTCTGACTCAGGAGAAGTACAACAGTTACAGTTAGGTAAAGAAGTCACCTTCACACACTCAAAAAAACAGAACCGTTGCACACTTTATTAAAACCATTTCACAGATTGAGCAGAGAACAGTGATGTTAAGTCAGAGAGCATCCCCTTTCCTTTGTGGGAAGTTATTATGTTACCCTAAGAACATAGTACCTTAGCCACAAAACCTGTGGCAAGCTCTCTGACATAATACAAAGGAGGCGATATACATACATGTCAAAGTATGTCGATATCTACAAAGAAGGAAAAACAAACAAGCTAATTGAAAAGTCCCTTAACAGACAACCAGTGTTGCAGTATGAATCAGAATCAGCAAAGGAAAAAAGGCAGATACAGACAAACACACACACTTTTTCAATGTTAAGCATTCATTTTACAGGTGGAGCACATATATCTCACAAGCAGTCTCCTCTCAGAGGTCATCCATTCATATGCCTTTGCAACCTCTGATGGACCGTTTGTCAAAACCGGACATTCTTTGGGAAGAACAGGCAACACTTGACCAGAACAGGTGGAGGATAGTTGTATCAAAAATCGTCCAGAAACTCATCCAACAGTATAGGTCCCTAGTTACTACTGAGCACTCGACTGGGACTTACAGACTCCTTCACGCCCTATGAGATGCGGGTTGTCATTACTAATGAGCAACTCAAGGCCTAAACTATTTCACCTGTTCGGGGAGACACTTGTGTTTAATGCTGTGCAGATCTTCAGACGACAAGGCTGGACCTTGAAGGTCCGGGGGGCTGGCAGACGTCAAGCGGCACGGGTTTCACATGACCCCTGAGGGGGTCACGATAACCGACCCAACATGGTGTCTGTCCGACGGCAAAACGACCCAACATGGTGTCCGTCCGAAGACAAAACGCAACTGCTTAGACAGCTATTGGAGAGGCACTACACACATGATCTGTCGGTATCATGAACAGAGAGGAGATAATGCTATAATCACACTGAAGACTTATGATGAGAAGCCAGTCTGTTCAAACGTCTGTTTGTTGTCACCCTAAAAAAACGATATGGAGAAAGTTTAAGTCTGGGATGTGGAAGAAAGCAGCACTCAATAATTCCCTTTATGTGGTTGTGTTCCTTAGACGTCTATGTGTTGGCTTTACTAGCCAGACAAGGAACATTTCCCAGCCAGACACGGCGTTAACTTCTGTCACCATTTTAGTCGTTCTACCATTACACCCAACGAAATAATGACCGCGATTCTGAGGGAAGTTTGCAACGACACTTTCTAGAACATCACTTCAGGGCTAATCTGCAGTCCGATCAGGACCAAAAAGTCAAACCAGTGAAAGAATCTGATTCAGGCCGTTGACTCATTGCAGAGCTGACAACAGCCAAGGATCAAGGGTCAACATTAGGCACTAACAGTATGACAGTCATGCACAAACAACATTCAAAAACAAACAAACAAATAATGGGACTGCTGCTAATTTAATGATCCCATTGGTCCTACAGCCTGAGAGGATGCGGACCGAATACCTCGTTTTTGTCACCTCAAGAAGAACGCAGCGAAAACTCTAAGACGTCTAACAACTGACACATGCTATTCGTTGGTGCATTACTGGGGTATTATCGATGAAAGAGTGCAAACTGCATTCCAGATCCATCTATCCCTTTCTATGTATTCCTCTTGCGCAAAATTCAATGATAAAGTGCAGACTAGTAGCCTGACTTGGCGGTTGCTAGCCACCTATTGGCTATTTCTGTAAATGGCACCAATGTCGTTAGTTTATATTAGCACCTAACAAACCTCAGTGCACCCCAATGGTCAGTGGTAATGATGGATCAGTGGTGATGGGTCAAAGCATCTAAACATTCATACAGCGTCTAGTATTGTACCACAGCTGATAATGATTGGAGTTTGGGAACACTGGGTAGCATGCAAATATTTACAAACGTTTTTTGTACTACACCGTAGGAAAACTTTTTTTGTTGTTGTTTTATTCTTTGTGAAAAATGCCCGAGTGTGACAGTGTCTACCCGTTTGCGGTTATAGGACACATTTGGGATAATGTGCTACCTTAGGTGTTTGGTGGTGGTAAAATCCCAAGATAGTGATACACAACTGTTAATCCAGCATAGGCTTTTTGGGCCCTCCCCCCAAAATAAAATGATAATTACTGTTATTATTATTATTACAAGTCACATGTAAGTGTCACTCTAATCAAGGTATCAGGGTTTGGTTGCATTACATAAGGATTTGGTGGCTAACTGACTAAACAACTAAACATAACTCCACTAAAATTAAGAAGAAGCGCAATGTTCACTATATAACTACAAGAAGAGTTATCAGCTCCCAGAAAACATGTGTAGAACATACAGCACTAAACATGTGCTGACCGATATGCTACATTTACCCTTTAGCATTGTTTAACACGTATAAAGACACTAAATCAGACATAAAATGTATACAGAGTTCTGCTAGTATGCTAGTCCTGAGAATGAGGAAAGAATAAGGAGGACATGATTGAAAGCATGTCTGTCTGTCTGTCAGATGTTTAAGCATACTGACACCTATCGCAAATGCACCAAACAAGTAACTTTCACTTGCATACCTCAGCCATTACAGAGATAACCTTTTTGCTGTGTTTTTGCTACGTTATTTGCAAAGTTAAAGTTGCCGGCTCCAACTGACAGATGCTAAATCAGTCATGCTAGGACAGGTAAACCATTCTAGATGCCCGTGCTTATGTTTTGTGAAGTGGCACAATGGCATTAATTGATATAATAGGGTCCTATGTGTTTCAGATGTGTGGATACTATATGCACATGCCCTGTGGTAGAACTATGAATACTCACTGGAGTATTCCTAGCCCTCTGATTGGTCAGAACTCCCCAGGGTCAATCAACCACCTGGACCAGAGCTTGAAGAAAGAATGATGGAAGGAAAGCCGTTCATGAACTCAGCAATTCTACATCTCTTTCAATGTAACCACCACAAGTCATGGTCATGGTAGTGATTGAAACACAATGTGGGGTAACTGGAGTAGATGGGAATATATTGCACATCAAGAGCAAGCACACACACATGCATGCACGCACGTACGCGCGCACACACACACACACACACACACACACAACTGGGGCAACTGAAAACCTACAGTATTGCTGAGACTAGTCGGTATTTGTGTACCTACATTTGTCCTCAAGCTTCTCATGACTTTGAAACATTGTCCACTGATCAGTATGGAGTGGGGGAATAGGGAAGAGAGGGAAAGATGGAGACAGAAAAAAGAGAAAGAAAGAACGGAAGTTAGCGCAAACTGGGCAAACATTCATTGGCATGAAAAGAGGACTGTCCCCCCTCCCACAAAAACAAACAAACAAACAAGCAAAAGTCCAAAAAACAAAACGTAGTGTCCATAGGATTTCCTCCGTCGGAGTCCACATGTCTAGGTCCACTGTTTTTTAAATGAGGAGGATGAGGACAAGGAGGAGGATGAAGATGAGGAGAAGATGCCTCTCTTAGTTGGGCTAGACAGCTCAGTCACACACAAACACACAGGCACACACACGCGCACACATACATACATACACACTGTGGGCTGTGGGCTCCTGTGTAAAGATGAGGTGTGTGGCGACCGGAGACAGGCACACAGGCATGAGGAGACTCTAGACAGGAGGGGACTCAGAAGAGCTGGATCATGGACTCCCTGGCCTTGCCCACACCAATCCATTTCACTGGGACAAAACACAAGACCAGAGCAAGACAAGCATTATAGGACACATCTCCATCTCTCTCTGTCTCTCTCGCTCTCTCTCAAGCACACACTCACACACACTCTTCTTTGTTCATTACACAGATGTTTCACATCAGTGTAAAATCAACAGCTCCTGTCGTCTTTTCGGTTATCCCTCAGCCAATTAGAATTCTGAATACATTTGATTAAGTTGCATTAGTCTGACATCATCGCTGTGCCATTTCATGCTTATGTAATTTCTCACGGCCCTCTGATGCCCACTGAGGTTCTCCATCTTACCGGGCACGCCTAGATGGTTCTCCACGTAGCGGACGTACTTCTGGGCGTTCTCCGGAAGCTCTTCGAAAGTCCGAGCTGCAGATGTGTCGCTGTTCCAGCCGGGAAGTGTCTCGTACTGGACTTCCACCCTCTGAAGCACCTCCTGATTAGCTGCATGGGAATGATGGACAGGTTATAGGTCTGCGTTCATTGGCTACATAAATGATGGACAGGTTATAGGTCTGCATTCATTGGTCAACTAAATGAGGGAATAGGCCGGAGAGAGTGAATTAGTGTTCGTTTTGCCATTCAGCATTTGTGTGTGTGTGTGTGTGTGTGTGTGTGTGTGTATGTTGAGTTGCTTACCTGGGAAGTGAGGGATAACATCTCCATCCACTTTGTAGGCTACGCCCACTTTAATCTCACTCAGCACATCGAGGATGTCTAGTTTAGTGAGTGCTATACTGAGAGAGAGAGAGAGAGAGACAGACACACACACACACACACAATCACTTCAGCACACCACAGCTAAAACAACCGCCTACACAAAGTCAATCTACCTTAAAACAGATGTTTAGTTTGGTGAGGGCTAGACTTGGAAAGTCACACAGAAAATTACTTCACCACTACACCACAGACAAACATCAACAGTCAGAAAGTCTCAAGCCTCTACCTTAGTAGTATTTCAACTCATAGTGTTAAAATGATGTTACATCTCTATCTGTAAGGTCAAAATGGCTACACAGCACTAATAAAGCCACATGAAGTAGTATGAACAGAGACATTTCTCTTTGCATTAGTGAAGTTGAAAACTATGGAATAAACAGAAGTGCTTATTGGAATGATGTTTAACCTAACTGGACAAAAGCTACAACTATACTCTATACTGGTCACACTAAATGCCTCACGCCACTGAAGTGCAGTTTAAGTGGCACACACAGGTTTAGGCCTTGAGAAGTCCAAGAGTACTCACGCCGTAAAACCGTTGATCATGTGAGCATATTTGATGAGCACCAGGTCCAGCCAACCACACCGGCGCTTGCGGCCAGTGGTCACGCCCACCTCCCCGCCTCTTGTTTGGAGCAGTTCCCCGATTTCCTGAACCAGGGGAAAAAGAAAAAAGTGTGTGTGTGTGTGTGTGCATTTGCGTCACAGACAAATCACATTCATGTCCTGTTTTGCTCAATTTTTCTGCAGCACAACTATTTCCTGTTGACCTACAACTACTTCCTGTGTCAGGGATGTCTAATGTGACAGAATGAGTGCAGAGAGGAGAGTGGAGCACTAGTGTAGAGACCTTCCAGAACTTTGGTACCTGGCCTGTTTCAGATCTGCACACACTCTTCTTTTTCAGCAAAATATGCAAATAAGCTAAACTACGTTATTGAAGAAAAATCTATGTACGGTAAATCTGATTTACGATTTAAGTGATTTGTACCGAATTACAAAGTTTTTACGGACATACTCCACAATTTACAAGGTGTGGAGCAGGGGGCTGTTCTGACAAAGATGCATTTACTCATCTTGACCACAAGATGGAGCCAAACCATTTCCAGGCTAGGCTCTTTGGCTTTGGAAGTTACTTACAGCCACCCACACAATGCAGGAAGGAGACAAATAGGCATTACTAGCTTGTAGTTAGCAGTTTACTGACCTAAAGTAGTAGGCTAGACACAGCAACATGATCTTGGCAGTGTTCCTTCCCTCGCCATTGGCTTCAAATGACCTCTCTCCTAATTCTTACCCTCCCCACTTGGCAATGCAGTACTTCCACCTACTTACTCTCTGGTGTAAATTGACAACTGTCACAGGAAAATGGACATAATCAGGTGGCTTTGTCTGTCTGCTCCATTGCCTGACAATCAACACTGGTTCTGTGTTGAGCAGCAGACGGGTCATGGCGGTATTCTCTCGGTTTTAAGTGACAAACCTAGGTAAGTTACCCTAGCCTGGTAATAAAACCACACCCTCGTTCTACACTTTTGTTTCATACAGAGGGTCTGGACATTCGGTAGTGAGATTTGATTGCTTGCTTGAGGTGTTTAAGTTTAAAAAGACTGTATCAGTCCCTGACTGATAGCTTGCCTTGACTGATGGCGTTCTAACTCCGCATTCCCAACACCTCACTATGTTTGCTGTTAAAATGCCTCCTGTGACAATGAGCTCAATGGGACCAAATCCAGAGTAGCACTGTAGGGAGATGATGATTAAACAGAAGAGCTAGGAAGGCATAGCCAGGCTAAAGTTACCCCTGCGGTGGTGGTAAACCTGATAATAGAGCCCGGGGCGTCATCCTCTTCTCTTCACTAAACAAAGCCAAAGGGGACTTCTATTAGGAGGTTTACGATTTCCTGCGGGCTGACAGGTTTCAGTTACCCACCTACTAGGAACACCCTCCCCTGCTCTGTTCTCAGTATCTTCTGGTGTCCCAGAGACTGAGGAAAGTGCCTGGTGTGTTTAATGGAGGCTAACTGCATCAGCGTCAGAGTGACTCATCACCCCTGAAACCCCATCTATCCTGGCAGTGTCCTCCACAACTCTCATCCTCCTCCTCTTCATCCCCCTCTTTCTTTCTTTCTTTCTTTCTTTCACTCACTCATCCCATTTCTCATCCGTCTCTCTCTCTCTCTCTCTCTCTTGCTTCCTTTTACTCCTTCTCCCACTCTACTTAATTTCTCTCTCACTTTCTTCTGCCCACCCACCCACTCTCTCCACCTCTCTCTGTTCCTCCTCCTCTTTCATTCTCTCTATCTCTCCACCACAGCTGCCATACACTCTTCCTTTCCCTTCCCATCTGCGTCTGTCTTTCACTGATCTGCTACTTCTCTCACTCTTCCTCATCTCTCCATATCCCTTGTTTTTCCTCTTTCCATCAGTCTACTGGTTTCACACCAACACACACAGTCTTTCGCCCCACTCACTCAAAGACATTTTCTCTACTCCACACACACGCACGCACGCGCACACACACACACACCACACACGCGCGTGCACAAAGTCTTTCTTTCCTACACTCACTCACACACACACATACACACACACACGCACATACAGACAAACACACTCTTTCTCCCCTACCCTCAAACACACTCTTTCATTCACATTGGTGCACACACACACGCACGCACGCACACACACACACACACACACACACACACACACACACACTCTTTGCGCTCTTACATTGCTCTGTTCTGAGGGGAATGCTCCGATGCCCACACGGGTGGTGTAGGCCTTGACCACGCCATACACCTCACCAACGTTCTGTGGAGGCATGCCCAAACCTGTGCACACCCCACCCACCGTGCAGTTGGATGAGGTCACGAAGGGATACGTTCCTGCAAAACAGACACACACACACACACACACACACACACACACACACACACACACACACACACAGACGTGAGCCTAGATTGCAGACATATTTTACAGGGGATGAACACACAAGGTCAAGATGCCCTCTCCTTGAACAGTTTAGGACAAGTATAGCACAGTCTGTGCTGAAACCTACAAAGGGCTGCCTAACATCTAGATGGGACAAAGTTGTTGAGAAGGACGTAGATCTATGAGGCTACAAGTGTATAAGGTGACTTTGTTCCAGTTGCGTTTGGTTTCCACAAACAGCCCAAATGAGCCCAAAGCTCTAGTGGGTCATCTTAAGACAAACGCTCAGTAATGAAGCCCTTCATATGGTGAAACACCAGGCTGTTGTGTGTAGCCTGGGACACCGGGACTCAAAGAGCTGTGTGGTAAAGTGAACTGATCCTCTAACAGGGTGCCCTCTTCAGAGTGTGCACAAACAGCTATTGTCCCCTGCTCCACTGACCTACTCCATTACAGCCCAACAATGAGGGCCTCTCTCTCTCCTTCTGTCAGTGCTTCTCTAGCTTCATGCATACTCTCTCTTTCTCTTTGGCTCTCTTTCTCCCTCTCCAGCTTTCTCCCTTTCTCTCTTTCTCTTCCTGTGTCCCTCTTTTCTTCCTGTCCTTTCTCTCTCTCTCTCTCTCTCTCTCTTTTCCTTTTAACTCTATCCCTGTCTTTGGGCTTTTTTCCCTGCTTTTCTTCCTCATATCTTTCCTTCCTTCTTTCTTGCTTTCTACCTTCCTCTTTTTCTGTCTCTCTTTCTTTCTTTCAGCCAGTGTGCAAAACTCGGGGTTTAGGTGATTCTGACACTGGGATTCACTCTATGTATGCTTGAGGTCTGATAACGTATATCCACAAACATGCATATCTACATGAAGACGGAGATTTCGGAGCAGGCATTTCCAGGGATGACCATTTCCACAAGGATTTCTGGGAAAAGGCAAACAGAAAGGTGACTCACCAAAGTCAATGTCCAATAAGGCAGCATTAGCCCCCTCCACAAGGATCTTTTTTGGGTCGCCATGAAGGGCCTCGTGCATGAAGTACACCCCGTCCCTTACCATGGGTTTCAACTGCTCCACGTAGGTCTAAACACACACACACACACACACACACACACAAAAATGACCACAGCGATCCACAAAGCCTCTCCTTATCTTTCTTTGTCCTGCCTTATCTCTGTTGCTGCCCAAGTAAAATAAAGAATCAATCTAATCTGATTACAACAAACTAAGTAGCAACTAACAACTAATTAATAACTAATAAACTTGCAATAATTATACATCAATCAAGTTATATCTCGGCTGAAATGACTCCTAGGGAATAATGCTTATTAATTTCCCATACCACGAGAAGAAATCACTACTACACTTTCAAACCTGCACCAGGATGAAAAGCCACTCACCTTTAGTTTCTCCAGCTCCCCGTCGATGTCTATCTCCAGAGTTGGGTACATGGACTTGTACTGCTGAGCCAAGACCTTATACCTGCCACAGACAACATTTGATTATCATGAGCACAGCATATGGAGATTAGTTGTATCAGGATCAGACAGGGCTGAGCCATGTTGCAGTTTCCATTGTGTACTGTGGTGATCTGGTAACACTTTATTTGAAGGGGTCTACAAAAGAGTGACACAAGCCTGTTATAAACATGACATCACATGTATCATGAACATTAATGACACCTAATTAATATTTATGACTGTTGTCATTAAGTGTCATTCAGTTTTTGAAATGGAGACTTTGGGATGCCGACATTACAGAAACCTAATGATACTTAATAACAACAGTCATAAACATGAATTAGTTGTCATAAATGATTATGATATGTGTGATGTCATGTTTATAACAGGCTCCTGTCATCTTTATGTAGACCCCTTCACAGAAAGTGTTACCAATAATTCTTCCCAATGACATGAACTTTAGATAAAACCATTTCTTGACATTCACTGCATGGCATGTTTTTATACTTGTACCTCTACCTAATATTGCATGTTATTCCTTCTGGGTATTCTCCAAAAAGCTGAAAAAGGGGCTTTATTACATTGCAATCTGAGCCTCATTAGACAAGGGTTTATAATTTTATTTTTATATTTTGGTCTATTTTTTCATTGAATTTACATAAACGTGCAATATTGTAAAATGTATCATCGTGATATATTTTGTGATAGGTGATTTTGGTAAAAATAAATAAATATATAAATAAAATAATTACACAGCCTTAGGATCAGATGATGGAAATACAGGCAAAACCAAATACAGGCATTCTGCTTTCACCATTATTACCACATTCACAAGTCAAATTACACTCAGCAAACACACTGTGGTTTGCTGAGTGTGTGCCTTTAAGCGTAAGACTTCTGCCTCTACTCTACAAGCCTTACTGATCACATGCCAGAAAAACTGAGCTGCTGCACTGACATTGCCATGCCACAACAAAATGGTTATTCAACGGACAGCAAGTTACACACACACACATGCACACAAGCAGACACACACACAGTGTGCCTGTAGCCAAATCTCACATTCCCGAGATACCAGCCCCCAACGTGCATCAATCGGCAGTTCCAGTTGAGAGGGAAAACAACTCCACTGCCAACCACTCCCCTCCTCTGCGGCCCAACCACACAGGTATCCACAAATCTCTTGGTAGACAAACCTGCTCGCTTGTGGCGTGTCAGTCTATGAACCGAAACCGATCTGCTTTGCAAGTTTGCAAAACCTCCACCAAGAATCTGTCTTCATGTCAAGCACATGAAGAACTATGACATTGCGATGGCACATTAAGCTGTGTCCTATACACTGTGATTCAACATCAGCAAGGCTACTAAAACAAAAAACATAAACAACCATCAATAAACAATCTAACAACAACAAATGAACAACCAAGAAGACACACATTCTTGCACGGCTGGTGTAACACCATCACCGTAGCCCAACAGCCATAGCTTTACCATTACATTACATTACATTTATGCATTTAGCTGACGCTTTTAAGCGCCTTGCTCAAGGGCACCATGGCGGCAGCCGAGACTCGAACCCTCAATTTCCAGACTACTAGCATGCTAGCCAGGATCCTTAACCACTACGCCACCACCACCCACTCTCTACCAGACGTAGTCCACTGAAGTGAAGGTGGCATGAAGGTGCTAATCCAGTAATGGATGTCCATACATTTCTGCCATGGCCTGCTAACTTGTCAGCAGGTGCCAATACACATGTATATATAGCCAGGTTCTCTTGAAAGAGCTACTTGTGAAGGTGACATGAACTGATCAGCTCAGGATGATACATATGGATTAACAACACATTTACGCCACAGATCTGTCCTTAACATAAATGTAAATGGGTGGAACTGTGTGTGTGTGTCTGTGTGTCTGTGTGTGCACGTGAGGGAGGATGTGGGAAAGTAGTGTTTCATTTATGGGAGGTCCAGCGTGCGTCTGTCTTTGTATGTCTATAATAAAGGTGTGTATGTATGTGTGTGTGTGTGTGTGTGTGTGTGTGTGTGTGTGTTGTGTGTGTGTGTGTGTGTGTGTGTGTGTGTGATTTAAAGGGGATGATGTGTATGTGTGTTGGTATAAGGGTGTGGAAAGTCATTCCGAAGGGTGATCCTATATGAGTGTGCATATGAGTTTGGATATACATTAGGTATCTATGGTTGTTTAAGACCATCGGGATGTACCTGCACCCCCCCCCCCCCCCAAAAAAACAACAGCGTATTCTGTTGAGACTTGTATCTCATGTCACACACACGCACACACACAGGTCATATTTACATGGGGCAACGGGCTAGTCCAGGCAAGAGTGTGTATGCACGGGTTGCAAGCTCAACATTTGTGGTCTGGGTGTGTTCATGTAGGCATAGGTCACATATTGTGTGCATTTGTGTGTATTAGTGTGTGTGTGTGTGTCTGCACCTTCAAATGTGCTTGCAGGTGTGTGTGTTTGTTTACAAGAACAATATGAGGAGTGATGCATGACATGTTCATTTGGGTGAGCTGTGTGTGTGTGTGAGATGCTGATGCAGATGCCGTCTTACACACCTCTCGGAAAAGTCTTGGAAGTCAGCCAGGAGGTCACATATCCTAAGCCCACTCCGTGCAGCTTTGGCCGAGTACACCGGGCCGATGCCCTTCTTCGTCGTGCCCAGACTAGCAACAAAACAGGACACGAGAACAATGCTTCAGATATTCTACTGACAAATGTTAATAAATTCACAAAACTGTACATTTGTTGGGTTTTTGTGGTCCTCAAAATAACAGCAGAGATGTCCAGAAGCCTGTGGATATCCATTAAACAACGGTTAGGCAGTGGAGAGGGACTGTGAATGATTCACATAAATAACAGGTTCTGGAGACAAAGAAAAGAAATTCAGTTCCTTTTGTTGTCCTCTGTTCCTTTGATGGTGATGTGTGAGCAATCAGTCAACTATATGTGTGGGTGTGCGTGCACATGCATGCATTCATTTATTCCACATCCTCTTTCATAACACACTGACAACACACACTTTCCAGAGAACAGGGCTATATTTCCCAATGCAATTCCAGAAGGAAGGACTCTTGGAAAATGTAGACCTTTCCCAAAACTCTCCAGGACAATTTCCAGCTAGAAACACCCTTCTGAATTCAAGAGCATGTGCTCCACAGACACACATCGTATGGCGCAAGATAGAAAGAGGGAGTGTGAGAAGCAATACTGCAGTTATGAAGCGGTGTGTGTGTGTTTGTGTGTGTGTGTGTGTAAGTAAGAGAGAGAGAGAGAGAAAAAATCCAGTTCTTGTGAATAAGCCATGTGGAGAGCCTGCTTATTAAAAAATGTGACACACACCAAATTCTGTTGCGTCTATGCTGATTTTGACATGCACTTGATTTTCAATGACAGTGATCCCGCCTCTCCCATACCTGTGTCTCGTTAGGTGAGAAGTCAGAGGGCAGTTGGGCAGTGAGCACACCTGTCTGTATGAATGACTGGGCTTTTGCATAATTACTGGTGTATTTGACTGAGGAGCAGGTAAGAAGCCAATGCCTCTGGGCCTGAGTCTTTCAAAGGGCTTTTATGTAATAATACATAAACCAGAATACAGAAGGGTGGAGCAGAGAGTGAAAGACTGACTAACAGCCACAAAGAGACACACCCTCACTTCACGTGTATGTGTGTGTGTGTGTGTGTGTGTGTGTGTGTGTGGAAAGCACAGCAGGAGCTCAGCAGGTTGTTACAGAAGAATGACTAATGACTAATGCATTGCTGCCAGAGGGGTGCAGAAACCAGTCAGATGCTGAATGCTGAGGGAAAGAGAACTCACATGTAGAAACAAAGAGAGAGAGAGAGAGAGAGAGAGAGAGAGAGAGAGAGAAAGAGAGCACGTGCCCAGTATTGTCCTTTACATCAGAAAGTGAGATAGTGTGAGGAGGTAGAACGAGAGAGAGACAGACAGAGAGAGGGAGGGAGGGGAGAGAGAGAGAGAGAGAGATTATATCAGAGGTTAGCATGTCATTTCAGAAGAGCAGAGTCCTGCACAGGTGCCTGAGGGATTCACTCTGACATAAAATGGTGAGGGAGAGATGGGTGAAGATTCACTGAACACAGAAGGCCTTTTGATACCGAAACGGTGCCATATTCTACAGGGAGAGGATTAGCCATTATTCTGTGTTATTTGTTTACAAGAGAGGGGACAGTTTGCCTCTCAGTAGTGTGAAGCTGACATCTGGAGTCTCAGTAGGTGTGAGCGACCAAACAGTAAAATGGAATCTGATGTAAAGGACAACACTGGGCATCTGATGTGAATAAGGCCAATTCCTATATTCCTGTTATGGATGTGATAGGGTGGACATGGGGCTCTGGGCAATCAAATCTCTCATTTGAAACCATACGGCCTTTGGCGTGCAGCAAGAAAATACAAGCAGGGATAGAAAGGGTGATGTCACAGAGCGAGCCAAAATAGTGATGACCGATGCACCAGTCTGCAACCGACAACATGCACATCTGTAAAAGGGTACAATTTTGCACTTTAGGCCTGGCTACGTCTCAGTTAGGCACGTAATAGTGGATAATAAGATTAATAAGATAAGATGAGTCTTACTACTCATGGATCCACTGCTTGTGTATTTGAACAACTTACAACTTACAACTGAAGCCCTGGATCATTAAGCTACCTTAATGGTGCATCTACATAAGACTAATTCATTCAGGACAGTAAAGGGCTCCTCTTATCACCACTCTGTGGGGCACAGGAGGAGCGTCCTAGTGTGTGTGTGTGTGTGTGTGTGTGTGTGTGTGTGTGTGTGTGTGTGTGTGAGAGAAAGAGCTTACTTCTTTCCTGCTTGTTGCTGCCTCTGTTGCTCTTGAACACCATCGACTGCTTGGTGAAAGTCAAACACTACAGATACAAAGGGTGAGTTAGAGAGAGAGACAGACAGAGAGAGAGAAAGAGAAAGAAAGAGGGAGAGAAAGAGGGAGAGAGAGAGAGAGAGAGGGAAAAAGAGAGAGAGGTTTAGACAGTCAGAGAGAAAGGCATCAGAAAGCAATCAGCAATCATACAGATATTCAAAGGGCAACGACTAGCTAAAACTAGCTTCAAGGAGACCCTCTACAAGCAGCTGAGCTTCTACAAACCTCCAAGCTTTTCAGAGCAGGCTGTCAGCTTCTTTCGAGAGAATTTCTACAAATTATCCACCAACTTCTATCACAATCTTGGTTATACCATAACAACCAATGTTTTAACTAACACGACTATAACAGATGTTAGCCAGCGATGATTTCGAAAAATTCAGCCTTAACAAATGCAAAACTCCTGTGCCTGAACTTAGACATTTTGAGGATATCATGTAGAGCCAGATGGCCTGATTTCAAAACTTAACCTCTGAGAAGGCCTAAAATCAGGCACTGTGCCTGAACACTTTAAGTCCTGTAGAAACTCACTCCTGAGTAGTTGCTAACCAGTAGGAGCCCCTGCTAGCCTTGGGGCCTTGGTATTAGAAGCCAGCCTGAAGGAGGCTCTGAGGCTGTGCTCTGCGTGACTGGTCAGTGGGCAGGCTAATTTTACACCTGCGTAAGAGAATGAACAGAGGCATGCTCCCTGTCCACATAGTCAGCTACTTCCCTAATTGGCCATATTTAAAAGGTCAAGGAAATGGATGCTGCATGCTCCTTCACATTCTAGAAAGGGGAAGTATACGCTGAAGAGGCCCTGATGGACATGTGTATGTAGCAGGACACGTGCTCTCACACATGCACACACACACATATTCATTGAAGGACATGAATACAGACTTTCACTCACACACCATCAGCCATACATTTAAAAAAGTGACAATTCATTTTTGAAACACAATTAACTTGTACAGCATAAAACTTCAAAACATTTAACAGCCAACAGCTGCAATTTTAAATTCACTCCTTCATGCATGACTAGAACTATAATCTGTATACAGAGCAACTCTGTGCTGCTCAAGCTTTCTGTGCAAAGATCAGAGCATCAGCCACATTATGGGAATGAGTTATAAATGGTAGCTTCTGAAAATCATATTTGCTTAATTCAATCGTGGGTTATTTTCAGATATGCTCCGGCGGTAGGTTAAAAATAAATAAATAAATAAATTATGCCGCAGTTGACTTTCACATTTCTCATCCCAGCGACGTAAATATGAAAATGATCAGGATAAAGCAGGCAGGTGGCTGCGAGCTCCTGCCGTCTGTTTGATTTTGTTTCTTATCAGAGCAAATACAGACCAAGCTTGACAAGCGAGGGACACAAAAGATTGACTTGGCGAATATTTCCCCTCACATTTGGATGCTGGGTGAATGCAACTCTAGCATGACGAGTTCATTTATTACTTTTTTTTGCCAGCTTCCTCTCTCCTCTATTTCAACAGCTCATTACAGTGCTGCTCTACACAGACCAATGGGAAGTGAAAAAGATGTATCGTGTTTTAAGCACTTAGCAACCATGGCTCCTGCACAATGTAGCATTTAAAAAGTGTCCTCATTGGTGTCCCCATTATCAATATTTCCTCCTGCAACCTTTCAGATAATTCCCTTCCCAAAAGGACACTCTTTGCTACGGTCAGTCTGGTTGAATCAGATCCCAGAGATAGTCACCTCTGCATTCTACGCAGAAGTTATGGCTGCAGCTTTTGCCAAGACATACTCATAGGCGGCTCAACTTAAGTGCAGAGAGCATTAGATGACGCATCCGAGTCTTATGTCCCTGTGCCACATGACTAGCCTGAGTTTAAATAGATGGAAGGTGAGATAGCATACCGTGGCAATATATAAGGGGACTATAAAGTTTGTGGGGGGTGGAGAGGACAAGAGTGAAACAGAGAGGGAGAGAGAGTCTATGAACAAACAAACAGACAAAAATCAGAACCTTTCAGCAAAAAGGAAGTACACGCAAGACGTGCCGCTGGGTGTCCCTCTATCTGAACCCGACACAAGTGCCACATGTCAGGCAACCCTGAGACATTTCATTAACTGCAATTCAACACTTAAACTGTGAAACACTGTCTCCTCTGCATTTGTGCCTTTTCGAAGCAACTGTCAAATTACAACTGATAGTGACAAATGAAGATAAAAAGAGAAGGAACCTTACAGACTTAGAGAGAGAGAGAGAGAGAGAGAGAGGGGGGAAGGGAGAGAGAAAGAGTGAGTATTACCTATGTGTGCTCTGTCAGAAATGATGAGCCTCTTCTCCCATCCCTCAAGACCTACAAACAGACATTAAATTTGACCTCTTTTGCATTTCGGTATTTATTTATGAATATGCGCACATGTACAGTATGCACACACACACTCTTGTTCCATAACAACGTGTGAGGAAAGATAGACATACCTTTTCCTTTGCGTTCATTCTTTGCAGCCTCATCAAAGAGGCCTGGAAGGTGAATGACAACACCGTTACCTGTAAGAATAAGAGACAAGGGATTCAGTAACTTTTAAAAAATGATCATCATATTCCATACTAGACACATTCAACATGTGTGAGAAGCACAACATCATTAGGATCACAACATCCAACAGCAAGAGGTTAAACCTCTTAAGAGAGTGAGCTCATCACAGCTAGGTTAAAAACAATCAGTGCTTAGTTATAAACCTTACATATAAACCTATGGGGGTACTAAGCCCCCTGTACTGACCCTGCCCAAAGCAGTGTATTTTCTGACGGTTCAGAAGCAGAGCAGTAAGTGCTAATTTAGCTCTACTGATGGGGCAGTTGAGTGCTATTGGCTTTTGGGTCAAATACTGATACATAGCACAAAGCTCACCAGTGTCAGTTTATGTAACCAAGAAACATTTCAGGCACTCCAAACATACTAGCTGGTCCGATTCTTTCCAAAAAAATGAGTACTTCATATGATTCCTTAACAATGAGAGACAACTAGGTTTACTTTTCTATGGTCGGGGCTCTGTGCTTCATCAGTACTGTTCCCGCCTTGCACTGGGAGTGTACTCAGTGCAAAAACTGTACATAACATTCAGTTCCTTCTCTCGCAGGAACCAGAGTGGCCTATATTGCTTGCCTTTGATGTTTTCTCCTTAATGAGTGCAAGCTGTTGTTTTATTGGCTAAGGATATGGCACTGTTTTAATCAGCACAATTCATTTTCTGCACTGTTTTAAAAAATTGCTGAGTCGGCGTCATGTGGAAGAGAGAAGCCAGTCCAACAGCACGACTACTGTTTGGTGCCAACAACAGAAAGGATGAGCCATTAAGGAAATTAAGCCGAGTGCAGATCAATCCTGCGTGCCTGTGCGGCACTCCACTGAGGTGGTCTGGAGAGTTGGCTTCACTCTCTGTGTGCTGAAAACAAAACTGCTTGGGTTTATTGATGCTCTCACTGAAGTCCGCTGATTAAATTCAACTGAAAACAGCATGAATAGTTGAAAAGTGGGCAAAGCTAATGGTGGGAATAAAAGCCGAGTTGCTTACAGATGACTCACTGTCTTAATGTGATGGTTATGTCACATGAAAAACACTTTGTAAACATCAACACTGATGATATACCATAAGAAACATTATAAGCACACATGCTACACATCTCATTAACAGCCTGGGTGGGTTACGGAGATTCAGGAAGGACTTTATGACACCCTTCTCTTTCAGTGTGGTGCTGACATCTTTTAATACATCATTGCACATGTGTCCTGATACTCGAATCCCACTTTAGGGAAGATTAGAGCTTCTAATCTCTTTTGTGTTTTTTAATCATCATCATCATTTTTCAGCAGGCAGGAAACAGGACGCCTCCGGAGGGACCCAATCTGATAAACAAGAGGCGCCGATGAGTGCGTCATGACCTCGTATTACCCACACCCCCAAGAACTCGTACCGATAAAGGCCGTGACTTTTGGGTTGATGATTCCGCTTGGAAGGAGGTGGAAGTCGTACTCCACCGAGTCCACCACTACTGTGTGTCCAGCATTGTTTCCGCCCTAGAACAGAGGATAAGAGCACATCAGAGAAGCAAGACACGCATGAAGTTATGCAAATACCGTAAGTGCTGTATGTAAATACAGTAAGTGCATGCATAGCTGGTCAACGTCCCTCTCTGCCTCACACACAAACACACAAGCACAAACAAGAAGAGAGCCCTCTGTAAAGAGAGCTAAAAAGTTATGCCTGTGGGGGACCTATCTGGGACTTTAGCCACCCTGATTTCTGCCACTGCATCTACATGTCTGTAACTTTGGCTTTGTGCACTCCTATGTTTCAAAGACTCTATCTATGGCTAGTATTGGCAGCCATCTCAGATACCCTGAAAAAATATTCATAATATGGGAAATAGTGGGACTTCTAGCATAGTTTTACTTCTAAACAAATCTAAAATGTAGATATAACAGAAAAGAGGGTTAGCTAAGTGCACTGTGAGCACTGCTGATGAGAGGCAGGCCGGGGGGGGGGTATAAGATAAGCAGCTTTATGAGTTCGGGTCTCCCTAAATATAACCGAGCAGGAACTCAGACTTCTCCCACACCTGTGAGCTGGGAGAGGATGGCCGAAGCGGTGGGGGAAAGGAGGAAACTTAGAAGAGTGTAAAGAAGAGTTATGCGCTACTCTCTAGGACAAGAGCAGGTGCGTGTGGACGGCGTGCGGCAGGGGTCACATCGGGTGGTCAGCTGAAGGGTTTCTATTCGCAAAACGACTTTTCAGAATATTAGCTTCAACTACAATGAATGCAACTAGCTCTACCAGACAAGGGAGCACTGCACACATTTGAAAAATATTAGACCAGTGCTCTAAAACTACATTTACGCTCCATAAATGAAATCATTCAGTTTTGCTTGCAGTGTTACACGGTTGTTAGTTTTCCGTTTCTACAGACAACAACCTAGAAAAAGTGGAAAGAAATTGACGCCTGGACAAAGGAACGTGATGAAAGCGTGTATTTGTGTGTACACTGCACCTTTGATCTCCTTGGCAACATAGCACAATGAGGGAACAAGTGAAACCATCAACGGCTTCTTTAAGTGTCTGCCCAGGTTAAACAAGACCTACTCAAGTCTCTTAGGACGCAGCATGCAGCTCAAATGGACCAAAACAAACAGGCTTGGGGTAACCATCACTATGTGAATAAGCAAGTCAAGAACACAGAAAAGTAAATAAACAAACCAGGGATGCACCGATCAACACGTGACCGGCGACTGGCTGGTCAAACGAAACTACTCCGACATCGGCAGCACAAATCAACCCACATGTTGAAAGCGGACGGGTTCCTACAACAGTGATCATACAATTTCGGTAGGCCTGAAGAGGCTATTAGAGCGTGTGAGACGAAGCATGTTTCTTTTGTCACCGACGCTCCTGAATGAAAACTAAGCGCGAGCACTACATAGGCCTACATTATAGACTGTTTACTTTCACTTTCTAATCGAAAATACATTATTATTAGTGATTTGCTGTGGCAAAATATGGCACTGTGACTGTGCACAGAGTTTGAGTTTGGGCCATGATGTGAAACGGAATCAAAATCGCAAAGCTTACCGTATGTTAGGCTACTGCTGTCTGCCAAACGGAGCTGACGCACCTTGGTCCTGGACAGTTTTAATTGTTTCAATTTAAGTTTGAAAATAATGGAATTTCAGTAGCAGAACGGTAGAAAGAAATTTGAGATTTTGTTTGACTTTTGCTTTTTCTGAAAAAAGAATCTAGCAGCCTTTGCAGTATTTGAACAAAACAAACTACATGCACTAACTGCTACTGCGCTGTAAAGTAGAAATCCAATGTTTTGGTCACATAGTTCAATAAGGCACGTCTTAAGTTAAGACTATCATGTCCTGAAAATGAATTATGCATGTTGATGGACTCCTGGGGGTACGTGTAGGCCCAATTACCAGCATCTAGATTAGGCCTATGGGATTCTTTGCACTCTTGATGACTAGAGGTTGTTCAAGTTTTCTATAATCTACATTGCTATGTTGAATGTCTGATGAGAGAAAAGAAAACAAGAAAATAAATCTTTGTGTGTGCTGTTGTTGGAAAAAAATGAGTTATCCTAACAGGAGCTCATATTACATGAAAAATCGGAAAATGGTATTGGCTCAGAAAATTGCATTCAGTGCATCTCTAGAACAGACTAAGATGACTAACTTTACTGAAATTTGAAGCTGCATAAGAGTAAAAAAGTTATTATATAGTTTCTCAAAAAACACAAGGCCACATAAATGGTAAGAGTATTTTCATATAGCAATGTTATGCATAATTATTGTATGTATAACAATTACACTGATAAAGTCCTAACTACTTTCCAAGCAGAATCGAAGTCCAAGAAAAAAGCAAGGTCTGCCATTCCTGGAAAACACTTGATCTGAGTATGGGCTTTGTGCTTGCGTAGATCTTACAGCTGCTGGTAACTGAGATGGTCTAGTCCCGTCACTCAAGGTGTCACCCATACCGTCAGCACCTAAACTCCCGCCTGCAAAAGCTGTTGAAGGACCTGTCATTGCCAACCCAAGTTCTTGGCCAATTCCTGCTCCCTAGGTCCTAACACCCCTATCTTGAAAGGGCACTGATATGAAGCTATTCGTGGACAGCAGGACAGGGAAGGTGAGGTGATGGGAAAGAGTGGCCCCACTATGGATGCCTTGCCTTTTAGGCTGTATTTATGACATGTGCGTTCACAAGCGTGCACGTGTGCACACACACGGCCTGACCTGATGCAATATGAGGCTCTATTTAAGGGGGGAAGTGGAGGAGGTGGTGGTGGTGGTGGTGGTTGTTTTTGTGGGAATGCCCTGCCCCGTGGGTTCATACGGCTGCACCATAAGGAGAGTTCAAAAAACACGATCAAGAAGGTTGATCGAAGGTATAAAATAAAGCCAACATTGCACAAACTGATGCAAAACCGCCATGCCAAGACTTTGAAGGTAGGTTTGGGGTCACACGCATATTTGAGAACCTCCGACAAAACCCTCGGACAAAAATTAATTATGTACATAAGCACCACCATCAGTCTCTCATTGCTTTTAATCCACAATCACATAGCGTGAACTAAAAAGGCAGCAGATACAGGCCTAATCAGATGACTTGCTTGTGATAGTGCCCTCAACACATGGTTAGCCAGGAGTGCTCAGCAGCTCATTTCCTCTCAACACACACACACACACACACACACAGGAACAACATGACGCACTGTGATGCAGTTACAACCACTGCTGACATTACTCCCAACAATAACCTGGAACATTTTTCACATCGGATTCAAGTTCTGCCTGCACCCCCGCGTGACAGTCTGCATGCGAATCAGGAATGACAGGCACTTCTTGGACAAACTCCCATGTTCCAGGGCCCCTACTGTCAAAAGCTGGCTCGAGGGTGTCCAACCCAGCAGGGAGCTGAGGCAGGGGGGGGGTAAGGGTGTGGGGAATTTATTCCCTGATGTGCCACATTATCACCAGCTGTGGGGGTGTGGGTTAAGGTGACATGCCACATTACAAAGCCCAGAGAAAAAAGTAGCCAGCCAGCTCTGTCCTTGAGTAACCCATTTTGGCTCAACCGGAAGTACAGGTGCTTTTAGTTGCATTGTCTGACTGCAAACATAACATCACTTGAGGCAGTAAAGTGGGTGTGACATTAACCCATTCAGCAAATAGATTTACTCAAATCAATCTACAGCAACACTTAATTTCCATGACCATACAAACTTACTGTTTGCCGCATATTGAACGATGACCTTGTGGTCCCCAACTGGTGTTATACAGACAATATAAGGACAATAATTTTTACATTTACCATACATTTGTATGCATTTAGCAGACAGATAGAAGAGTCCAGCCACGCTAAAAGCTTCTGGGCCCTCTGTAAACAAATAACGGACTAGCAGAGGCTTGGTGAAGGGGACACATTAATACCACTGGGCAGGGTTACAGTGTGCATAGGATTAGTCAGGCCCCTGGTGAAGATCTGCTCTGCTTGACCTAATATAACATAGTAAATGTCTGATATAAAGACATGAAGGCAAGCCAGAACTTAATTCACAGTATTTATTTTTTTTTTTTTAATCTCGTGGATACATTTTAGGTCAGTTTTTGCAGAAGTCATGCTGTGGTGGATTTTTCATTTGTGAAAAAGCTGAAAAAAAGCTTGCTAAACCTGTCTAGAAACGTGAAACAGTCAATGTATTTCATGAAGCAGGCTTTTGTTGGAAGCAAGGCAGACAAGGTGGCCAGTGGCCCAGCAGGTTGGGATGGTGGTTCATTATTCAGTGGTTCATGATTCAGTTCACAGCCTGTGATGTAGACCTATCTGAAAGACTGTGAAATTGTTCTGTAAGAATTCATTTGTAAAGTAAGTATTCTGGATATTGAATTTTCAGGATGGCAGAGGGCTTTGCTAGAACGCATGTCCTAAAGAAAATCAAATAACCGAAATCAACAAACTTTTCTCCAAAGTGTAGTCTAGCTCCCATGTTACAAACTATGTTATTGCATAGCATAGCAAAATGTTTCCATCTTGCGCAGACCAGACCAGCTGGACAAGGTCTGCAACAGGTCCCTTCTCTCATAGTAAGTGACAAGTAAGGAAAGGCAATCAAGGACCACTTGCTGTGGCAGCTCTTTTTATAAAAAGACACCACTATCTGCTTTCACTCACGCCCACCTCCCCAACACAAACTCACACAGGAGGGTGTCCTAGGCCATTAAGAGGTTTATTTTTACATATGCACAGCCATGCCATGCAACCATCTCTAACAGGGAGGGAATCCAGTAACAAAGTGTATAGGCCTAGTAGAATATAGTAACATATGCCTAGGGGTGGGGGTGGGGTCAGATGAGACCCTGCTTTCCTCACATATCAGCCAACCCAAGACAGCTGTGCATAGAGTCCTAGCAGAGGAGACTGTGCACCTGTTTGGTTTGTGGGGTGTGGTGGGATATGAACTATAAATGTCCATTGCTTGTCAGTGGCCTCACACTAATGGAGGAATGGCTGTGTGTGCATGTGCAAGAGAGAGACAGAGAGAGTGATGCTCACTAAGGAGTTTTGTGGCAGAATAGGTTACAGTCAAGATCCTGAGTAACTTGCAAGAGATCATTTTTAACTTCTTCAGAAAACTGGCTCATCAATCGTCTATTAGTTAATCACATCACCTTTATTTTTAATGGCATTGTGATATTTAAGAGCATCTAATCACCTAGAATAGCATAGATATAAAACCTCAGACATTTCACATCGATTAGCATGCCTTAGTACAAGCATGCTGCCTGCTACACTTGGTTCCCTGGCTTACGTTAGCTCAGAAGCTTACAAGTTAAGCTTTTATTAGCCGTACAAGTTACACCAATACATTTTCCAGATCCATCTGCCGTACAGTGAGTGCATCTATATTAGAATAAAGCATTAATGCTTTATAATCTCGTTGCCAGCACTTACATGGTGAGGGTAAACTACGAATTCAAGGTGACATTAGCAAGCAAGCTCGCTAGCAAGAGGAAATTGATTTGTAGCGCTTGATTGTTGCTGGTATTCTCACTCCCAATGAACTGGCGAACTTGTTGAGATGCTTGTTAAGTTCACAGAGCAAAAAACGTAATTTTACAGTGATTCTTCTCACAGTATGCATTACACTGTAACTGATACTACACAATGCTGCCACACTGGAGTATGCAGTTGCAATTAGCAAGTGCAGCTAACGGAAAGCAAGCGTCTGAAGCGGAGGACATGCACCAGCGGTTAACATTAGCTATTCAACCCAACGTTACAGCTTCAAAGCAATTCTCTTGGTTAACGTTCGTGACCGAGCAAGTGTCTTGATGATTGCTAACTCTGTGATAACGTCATTCCCGCTACCTACCGCAACACTGCCCTTTGCCGTCTAGGTAACGTTAAGGTTTGCATTACTGGACATAGCTGTCGTACCCGAGTTAGCAATTTTAGCCGTCTCCCGTGTTAGCTAGTTTTTAACTTCTCTTCTGGCCGTACAGTGCACAAAATTTCACCCGTACAAGTTACCCTATAACGTCTGTGTTGTCAGTTGCAAGGATTGTTAGTTTCCTGATAATGAAGGTAAACAAAGATAATGGTAATAATAAATATTGAGCTCAAATCAATGCAAATAAAGTAAGTTGGCGGTACACATACATGAGTTAAGCTGGATGGCAGTGAATGGGTTGGGAATGTTAACCTTACCTGACATCTACAGACTATGTCCGCGTCCTGAGCCAGTAAATCCACCACCTTTCCTTTTCCCTCATCGCCCCACTGAGCACCGAGTACCACAGTGACTCTGTTGCCAATACTCGGAGCGGGAACCCGTGAATCTCCTTTGCGACTGTGGGCTCCTCCATTCTGTCCATTCTGTCCCTGATCACTCCCGCACGCTGACATGACTGTCCGCTCCTGTTCAAAACTCCGTTGCTTGGAGAGCGGAGATAGTGCCGTACGGTCAGAACATGCGTATGACTGTTGAACACGCCCCCTCACCAGTGTGTTGGTTCGACTCGAGAGAACAAGGCCCCCTACATGGCTCTGTATCCTATAGAATTATGACGGCACTGGCAGATCCCTTGTTTCAACAGAAACTCTCAAATCTTTTGAAATCTAGCTTAACTTAAAAAACGGTCATCAATGTCTGTGGAATGCTTAAATTACAGGCAGGTCCAGGACTCCAGTTCTACCAGACCATCATTTTAAAGAACCTAGAAATAGGTGAGGGGAATGTTTATCAGATAATGTCTCATCCATAGACTGTAGGAAAATCTTTCGGCTGATCCATAACATAACACATCATATTTAAATGCTCTTTTAAAATCTACTCACTGTCTTTACTTACTGATAGGCTGGAGGCTGCCTGTTTTGTCAAAAGGAGATACCTGGACAGTGCCAATACGGTCACTGTGTCAGTGTCACTATTGTATCCAGGTCTAAGATATGGGTACAAGTGTGGGTGTGGATCTTGTGCTAACAAGGTCACCCCACACAATCCGGCTCCCAGGGTCCCAGGCTCAAACCCATGACATTACAGCAACATAGTCGTGGCGCAGGTGGTAGAGGTGCATCTACTCCACCTGACCCCATCGAAGTGTCCCTGAGCAAGACACCGGACCAAATTGCTCCCAGAGGCAGGTTGGCAGGAAGAGGAGTAGAAAAGTGCTACATAAATGCAGTCCATTTACACTGGCGTGAGTGTGATAGCCAGTTGACTGGAAAGCCCAAGCTGGCAATCAACTAACACATCTCCTGGAGGTCTATTAATGTTCCACACACACGGCTGTCAGCTAGAATCCATTATACTTGCAGTGCTTCAGAAAGAATCCTCTTGAGAAATGAACACAGACTAGAATAGAATAGATGACATAGAAGCTCTGTCCATTTTTGAAAATATTAAAAAGTCATGTTTTTTTTAAAATTCTGTAGCCCATTTCACTTAATATTAATCAAATTCTGAAGGTGTTGATTTTATGTTAAAATATATCAAGTAAAAGTAAACCAACTGTGTATTAACTGATATACCTGAAAAACAAAATGTAAAAAATTGATTTCTTAACATTCATTAAAATGGTGGATATAGCATTTTGAAACGAAACACATCTTTTATGATGGAATGGAATCCATAGTAGTTGGTGAACTGGGACAACATTGTGAATGTAGGTACTGTATGTCTTAACACTCACTGGGATTTCAAACATTGAGAAAAACATGTATGTATGCTAGGCCAGAGAGACACGGGGTCCACCATATTTTCAAATGCTTGTTTTTAACAAAAAGAATAGTTAGAAAACGTCTTAGACATTAGTGTACTGATTATTAATGACTTTAAAAAAGTACTTAACACTACAGGCCGTTAATGTTTACCCAGTTTAATAAGCATTACTGCCATGATATATATATATATATATATATATATCTGCACAACTGAGAATTTGCACAAGAAAGTAGTGTACAATAATCAGGAAATACTGTCCATGTGAAAGTGGACCATAGACTTCTCTGCTTACAGAGTATAACAATGCCTTTAGCAACCCATACAGCTGACACTCCAGGCAGTTTCTGCCCTCAGAGCAGAGTGACTGTTCATTTGACTGGCGAGGCTGACTGTGCTGATTATTTGAATAAGTCCAAGTTTGGCTGTCTCATCATCAAAGCAACATGCTGGTGATGGGTTGAGGTGTTGTTCTCTCCTGTTTTAAAAAGGCTGTTGTGCTATGTTAGCCAGGCTCTTGAAGAAGCCAAGTCATGATGTCAAGATTTTTATGTCTGCTTAAAAGAAATTAAGCTTGGGGCTTGGATGTATTGAAGACTAGCCTACTTGTATAAATACAATTAGTTGTAGTCATTAGCAATGATACTACTATGACTGATAATAATGATAACTGATAATACTAATAATGACTTTTCTCACTTTGATGCTTTTTAGCGTGGTATGGTTTAAGGATATTTTATGCAGACTTCAGTTCAGCTAAATGTAGCTTTAGAGCAGGTGACGTTTCTTAGCAGAGTTTGGTTTTTCACATGCCTTACACTATTTTTCTCTGGCTGTGGCTGGGCAGTCTCCATCATGGGGAATTTGTAAAACTGACCACAGTTAATCACTCAGTGCATGACGCTGCTCTGATATCTCCAATTTTCTTCCAAAGTTGAAGTGGCACATATGATGTCTTGGAGTAACAGGTTCTCCTAGCGCCCTCCTGCGGAACCTTGACGATCAGCACCGCTGCCCATCGATTAAATCGCAATCCTTCTGATATATCCACTGCTGTATTGCCTGTCAAACAAGGGCAGAGTATACACCCGGGAGTAATATAAACTTGGATGCAGTTACTGCTCTACAATAATACTATGCAAAGAACAAAAAAAAAATCGACAGATTGATAGACATTGATATTTGCAGACTGAACACGCACACATGCACACTGAACCAACAACATGCATATTTTCATTTTTAACTTCGAGGTGTCTTTGGAGGTTCAGTATGTCTAATGTATGTAGGTTACCCGGCCTATGACAACCATACACATTTCATTCGGCGACTTTCAGTTTATATTATTAAACACTAGGTGGCAGCAAATACTTTGCCAGGTTAAATAATTCTCTCATACACACATTTTCCACATGTAGTTCAATTCTACCTTAAAACTTAAAAACAAGAAATCAAATGTTATTTATTAGTTTCCCTCCTTGATTCAGACTTTCTAACTGACCTTCGATCTGAGACACCTGTGCAGCCCTGTCCATGTCTTAATTGTTAAAGATGAGACAGCCAGACCCATGACACAAAAATTCTCTTTGGCTGCCTTCTGATCCAAGTGAAATCTGCACAATTGATCTATATTCTAGCAGTTGTAGGCTAGGGTTTCACAGGAATTAACACCTTTTTCCTTACCTCAGGCTAGTCTACATTCATAATTCTTACTGAGTTTAACCTATGATAAATAAAAGCTATTGTTTTTTTCTTTTGTTTTGTTTTTTTTGTAACTATGGTTTGGAGACTATTCTACTATTCTACCTCTTCGTCTTCTTCCTCTTCTTCTTCTGACAATGATGATTCATATTTCCTAGCCCGTTTAAATAATTTGAAGACGGAATGTAATTGATCTGGAAAATTTTACGTCCCATCGCCATATTATTTATACTAGATCAAGACACGATGAAGTTTTTATAACTGACTATGTGACGTGGTCCTCCCTGAGGGTCTTCCAACAACATCAGCAGCAGCAGCAGCACACACACATAACACACATAGGCACAGCTCTTACCCAAGAAGTGGATCCTCAACCGTTATGACAAATTGAAACAAAAAGAAATGTTGTTTTTCTTCTCGACAGCGATTTCACTTGTTCTTAATCGAATTACGTGTGTCTGTTCACACTGCCGAACTAATGTAAAAACCTTGAAGAAAATGTACAGTTAAATCGACGACTATTTTGCTTTGCGGATCAGATGGTCGCTAATGCTAGCTGGCATTGTTGAGGAGGTCCATTCAAGTAACGTTTGCTTGCTAGTCCAGTGAGCCCGGTTGACAGCTAGCCAGCTACGAGGAGGGGACTTGCCAAGTTAGATTGCTGCCTGCCTTGTACTACTACAGACCTTACTGACATTCATTCTTACTATCGCAAGCCATTCACGGATGCCTTTCTTTTACGGGAAACTACTGAAATCAAACGGACCATATATAGCTATCATTTCTGAGGAAAGAAACCGATGGGTATCTTTTAACCGTTCATCAATAGTGTTAGTTGTGCTTTGTAGAAAATAGCTGGGAGATAGCTAGCTAGCTGATGTTAGCTGACTGGCTAACCATTTTAGCTGGTGAAAGGAAGAGCGGCTAGGTCGCTGGCTTGGGGAACAGCCGTCCTTGCTGGACAGGAGTGGAGGGACCGGTGAGAATATTGACTTGGACCGGATAAATTGTTGTGTGATGGCAAACGAGACAATCATTCTCAACGTGTATGACATGGTGAGTACCCTTTCAGATACTCTTTGGTACTGTCCGTTAGTTGTAGATTAAGAACTTTTGGGTGTACTAAGAGGACCCAATTAATGTTACCGTTGCTTGTCTAGTCTAACGGCGAAGTTAACGTTAACTGGTTGCCATGTGTCACAGTTGGATTATTAATATTAACTATGGTGTACAAAAGCGCACTGTTTATTTGCATTACACCCACAGCAATTCAAAGTTACGGATGCTGGCTGTATGTCTTAAATGACGTTGGTGAATGCTTGAGAAATGAGAGACAAAATCAGGATCGCACTGGTTTTGACAGTTAGTTGGTCTTTGTATACAAAGTTAAGTGTCTTGCTTTTATTTTCTTGTGTGTGTGTGAAGGGGGGTGTATATGACTGATCGAAGCTAACTATAAATTCATCACGGTTACATTTATTGCTCTCGTCTTCTGCGTGTGTAACGTTAAATGTGTGGTTCTGTAGTCTTCCAGTATTAGCGGCAGAGATAGAGGATGTGTGCTTGGTGCAGCCTACAATAAGCCACATCTTTGTGGTGGTAGGCTTACTGTTCCCTCTTTAAGCTTTCATGCTTGATGAGACATTTGACTATCTCCCTATTTGGAAATGCAGTGGAAGTCTAAGCCTGTACACGGCATAGAAAGTCAGTTTCACAGAGCAAGTGGAGTTGTGCTTTTGTGTAGCCGACAAAAGGTTACTCAGACAAGGATATATCTGATATTAATAGCTCTACGTCTTGCAGTCTGTTGTGTGTTGTGTGGATTTCATGTCCATGTTGGGACCTTTGCAAGAACTCTTGGTATGATTTTGCCCTGAACAGGTCAGCTGTAGGTTTTTTGAGTGTATCTGGCTTTGGCATCACTGTGTTTGTGTGTGCCTCTGTCCTTGTGTGGGTGTGAGATTGACTTGTTGGACCACAGACCAGAGATCGCCTCACCGTTTACCAATAACCATTATCTCACATTCAGAATAGCTTTCGCTAAATGTTGCTGTTGCTCTGGAAACACAAAAGATCTTTCCTCTGATTGGGCGTTTTACTGGGTCAAAGGTCATTGATCTTCTGTACAGTTTTGCTCTCTTAGTGTGCTCAACACCAGACATCACTGTGACCATCATGACACAAATTCTCTTTGCACAAAAGAAGTTAGTAAAAGAAGTAGTAAGTAGATGTATGACAAAAGTATCCTTTTAGATTTTAAGAGTGATTGAATGAACAACAGAGTTTTCCAGAATTTTTCAGTAGCCATATGTTTTCTCTGTGGCATTGTTGTCCTTAGTGTGTAACTGAGCGTAGAGAATCCAGATAAAGTCAACCTAACCAGACTCTTGACAACTGAGGGCTCTGAGCTAAACTTAGGCTACTTCTCAGTATATTCCTCGAGTGTTGCATACACCTTAACTCCCACAAGCCTACTTGTTTCAAGTTGCAGTGTTATCAGTTACAAATGTTTTTCACCAATCAGTCACATGTTTGGTTTGTGGTGGTGGTGGTGTGTTAGCAATTATAGACTAGAAGTTGGCAGTGATGCAAATGGCTAGATCTCTTTGTAGGCCTTAAGTGTACAAAGTAAACTATGAAGTGTGCAGAACTTCTAGTTGATGTAACCTGCTCTGTTCCAATTTGGCTCAGCCCTGCACTAGGCTCAAACCCGCAACTCGCAACAGCGCTTACTGGGAATCGAGTGCTGTGGAGGTGGAAGTGACTTAAACCCTCAGGGTGTTAGTTTCACTTAGCTCCCTTAACAATGGTCTTTTGAGGTGGGAATTAACTTTGTATTTCTGACTACCTTTGAAGTAGATGTGAAAAATTTGAATCACCGTTCCATATCAAAGCGCTCATGGATGGTAAGAAAGTTATAGATAAAATGATATCCTAAATACGAACAGGAGATAAGCAGGCTAACAGACTTCGAGATGACCAGTTCAATGGAAATAATGACTTGGCAGAGGCAACCCGAGTCTCTCACCTCCACCTCCAAACCGGTTACCTCGTCAGCCGTTGTCCCTTGCTTACTAACATGTCTCTTAATACGTCAGGAGATAGATTATACTGCACAGCTATGGGCCAGCTGGCTACCGTTATGTTGGCATCATCACCAAAGGCTTGTGTCAACATTTCTGAAATGTCTTCTATACACTCTGATGAGTCACTGATTGTCACTGATGAGTCACTCACTGACGGTGTGGTGTAATCTTCTACAGTTTGTGAGCATGTTTAAACTACTACAGTTTGCGAACAAGTTTAAACTACTACAGTTTGCGAGCATGTTTAAACTCTTCACAGCAGTAGCCCATAGGCTAACTCTGATGGCTCCAAGTAGTTGTGTCAGACCAATGACTGAAGGGATACATTGCTATCAGAATGCAATTTTGGTCTACTCTCTCCACAGTCGTTGGCAGGCCAGCTATTTTCACCGAGGATTCCTACTGCCTGTTGTCCTGATTGGGCTCATTACTCCTGCCACTTGAAGCATCTGATGAGGGGTCACCCTAGAGAGCTTTAGCCAGGGAACAGCAGTTATTTAGATCTTGCTGCCAGCACTTTCACTCATTTGATGTTTTGCTTGTTGGTCTCACTGATGAAAACACTGGTGGGTCTCCTTCCCCACTCTGTCTGCTATACTGAAAGGTTATACACAATATTTTGATTGTTGTCGATCAGTGTTATTTTAAGAGTGTGGGTGCATATTTGGGAATTAAAATGTTTACTTGCATAGCCTGGCTTCTACTGAATGGGTAATCATATAAGGTGTTGGACACTGGAGCAGAAGGGGATATTAACACACAGGCTATTGTCAAGTATGAGATCACATAGGCAGCTCAGTCTATTCCCCTCCCCCCTACACACACACACACACACACACACACACACACAGGCCTACACCCCCCGAAGAAGGAGCAGCCTCTCATTGACCAATGTGAACTACTCATCATTGCCACAGCTCTCCCTCTTTCTGTGTTTATTTATTTAATTTTTTTTGTAATCCTGTTGACGAGGCTCGATCGATCTGTGCTGCATCCTCTCTCTGACCGTTTCTGTTTACTCAGCCTTTGATGCCGAGCATCCACAGGGGAAGGATTTCCCATCGTCACAACCACAGCCTGTCGAGATTAAAGAGGCTCAGACAGAGACTATTCTCTGTCAAGAATTTATTCTTCTCACCTGTGTTAGCTCATTAAAAGCAGTTGTTACTGTTATTTGTTTGTTTGTTTGTTTGATTCATATGTAGTAGGGAAAGTCTTTGTTTTACCAGGTGGATCTCTTGAAGCATCAGTCAGACATTAGTTGTCCACATCACAGATAACAATAAGCGACCTTTAATACTAGCTTCTGCACAAATAGAATGTTTTGTGCTCATCTGGTTCAGCTAGTGAAATAACAAAGAGGCCACACTTTGCATAACTGATTTTTATTTGCAGAGATGTGTTTTAGCGCTGCCCTCTTCAGTGTTTGCTTTGTATTTTGGTTGTTTATATCATTGTTCTCCATTCACTCCTCTGTTGAGGTGGATCCCATCCCCCCCAGAGGCTGATTTATTGACTGAATTGATGATGTGCTGCACCACCATCATGGTGATGTAGCCTATATGCTCGCAACATGGCCGACCCTGCTTTACGGTGTGCTGCTGTTGAGGGATGACTGTTGGCATAGGGAGACATAAATCTGTCATGTTTTGTTCACTGAGTGGTTCTTCAAAAGGTGCTGACTTGCTTTCCACATGCTCTGGTTTTTATTGCATTTGTTTATCTATTAGAGCCTACCTTGTTTATGTTTGTGTGTGTGTGTGTGAGTGAGAGAGAGAGAGGGAGAAAGATGGGGAGAGCAACAGAAAGAATGTTGTTACAGGCCAATATGGTGTAAATTTTGTTTACAATAAATAGCCCATGTTTGAAATGTACTGGAAAAGTCCGGCCATGTTCAGCACATATCTCTGTTACTTGAGGTTTCCGAATGATGACGGTAGGAAAAAAAATGGGAAAAAATGATTTAAGATAGACCTGACTTATCCTTCTGCTTGCGTGCACTCATAGCTATAGCGCTAACGTTTTGGGGCAGGCTTTATACAAGTACTCAGTAGCATGCAGCAGTTCCCTACGAGACACCACTGACCATATAGAACTAAGTAGTTGTGACAGAACAGTATAACTTTGTGTGTTTCTTTTTTATTCCTCTTCCTACTGACAGCACTTGGTGAGCTCAAGAAACAGAGGTATGGGATGGCTGACATTGTACTTGTCCTTTTAAGTTTTGCTGGGTTCAGGCCAGGGCCTAGGTCTTTGGGGGAACATTGGGACTCGGCCATTGTGTCTGTGCCCCTGTGATGGAAGCTAATGTCATGCTGTGAAGTTTTAACCTACTGTTACTCCATTGCTTGCCATTGTGCTCCGGCTCTTTTTGGCATTCCCATCCCCTGAGTCAGAGACACTTCCTGGTCCTCAGGAATACTGTTTCCCAGACCGGACAACGATCAGTGGATCATGAGCTGGAGGGGAAGTTGGGCTGCATAAAATACATGAAGCTGGATCAGCTTTGCACATTTTTTAATAGAAAATCTGTTTGTGTCCAAATAATCTGAATGAGCTTAATATGGAGCTCTTGCATTGAGAGTAGGGGGTAAGTGTAGTGGATATCATGGCAACACAGAGCAAGGTGTTAACGTTACCTCAAAACAGTTACTGCCTCCCATTCTGATATTTGTAGATAATTGTAAACTTGTATAATCTTTAGACTGCATAAATCGCCTTTAATGACACAGCTCACTTTGTTGTTGTTGTTGTTGTTATTGTTTGTTTTTGGGTGGAGGTGGGTGGGGAAGCCCCTGGCGTGCCAGGTTAAGTTTGGAGTTTCCAACTGGATCATGGCCAGATGGCCATTCCTGCTGACTGGATCTTTCTTTCTTTCTCTTTCTTTCAATTGTGGATAATGGAGTTAAACTGCTTAGGCCGTGAAGAGGTGGCAGGACCCCAAGATGTAATTGGAGGAAAAAAAGGAGCACAAAAGCTGAGTGATGGACTAACATAGCACGCAATATCTATTAAAAAGTGAAAATGTCAGTGGTAATGAAGACAAATGATGATGTATTTTAATCTTTTTTTATTAGTGTGTGTGATATGGGCAATTTCACTTTTTTGAAGCAGCGAAATGTATGGCAGCCAGTAAGGGATCCCACAGGACCCACCTGCTAATCAACAAGATATGGTAAATGTTTGCGTGCAGATTCTGGTCATCCTATAGGCCTAGGTTACAAAAATGAATGCTGTTCCAAAATGTGTCTGAGAACAGCTAAGAGGGGAGGGAACGGGACTGGTTCCGCCTGGTCCGTCTCAGAGAAGTGCACCCTGTGAAGTGCACTTAAACTCGCTCTCAGGTGTGGCTTTAATTACCACACGGCCGGGTGATCCCCTGTCCAGTGATGAAGGGCAGCTTTAATCAGCTTTGACGTAATCAGGGGCAAAGAGATAAGAATCTTACTCCTCCACCGCAGAGGCAGTTAAAAGAGACTGTGTCTGTGTGTGTGAGTGTGTGTGTGTGTGTGTGTGTGTGTGTGTGTGCGTGTGTGTGTGTGTGAGAAGAGGATGAGAGAGAGAGAGAGAGACAGGGACGCATGGCAGACTGGCACTATAACAGACCCAAATCAGTGGTGCAGTGAAATTGTCATCATGGACAACAGGGTGCTTGTGACTCCTCTGGTGTCTGTGCATGTAATAACCTGGCAAATTCCAATCATGAGAAGAGTCTCTTAAGTAGGTGGGTTTGGTTGCCAGCCTCTGTGGCTGGTGTCGGTGCGCAGGGGAAAGTGGAGTTAGGCCTACTGAGCGACAGGGACTCAGTGAGAGGGAGTGCAAGCCAGTGACCCAAACTCTACATTTCATTAAGATTCATGAGGTCATTTGATCGCCGTCCTGTTGGTCGTCCTCTGTAGCAAAGGCAGAGGTTGCAAGTATCTCCCTGAATCCCATGTACTCACTGTGCATTGGATACTAGCCTATATGCTGAATTGCTTATACTAGTAGGCCTATGAATGATTTAGAGGACGTTCTGTGTCAAATCTGAAAGACAGGAGCAGTGTGGTTGCTGCACTGTCTCAGATTCAGCTTCCCAGTACTGTGATTGAGCTGCTTTACCAGAAATGCGTTGTAGGCCTGGTTACTCTACTAGTGATGTTTGCTACAAGAAATCATAGCTTGCAGAGAGCTTTGATGTCTATGTGTGTGATGAAGTGTAAAAGTCACTGCATATGATTTCTTGATTCACATAGGTGGTTTTGCACTTTTGAACTGTAAAACAAGTGAATAAAGTTTCTGAACCCCTGAAACAATAAGGATGAGCCAATTACAGATTTTGCTGGTACTTATTATAATTAGGCTTATTGTCTGAGAAATAATCATGATTACCGTAGATGATTATTGCGATTATTATGTATTCATTAATTTTACCAAAAAAAGTAACAGAAATCACAGGAATAATGCCGTTTGTTATGCTTGTTATTTACTGCTGAATGTAAAACAGAAATAAGACATTTTATTGTTGGAAAAAAAGACTTAAAAGGTTATGCTTAACACACAATTCTGCAATTCTTCACAGTGAAAATCAAGATGAACAACATCTGTGTCCCTTAAATGAGCTATTTGATGCTTGATTATTATATATATTGTCAAATCTTATATTTATTGATCCCAAGGAGCAACACTGAAGTATAATTATCAATAGTCATACCTATTTCTTCATTGTTTTTTCCTAATCTCAATTTACAAATCATTATCATCATCTTAAGTTACAAAGCATATAGTATTAGTATGAGGCTCTAGTGGTCTTATGGAGAGAAATGAGGCTGTGAGGATCACAGTGTTATTCATAACTGAAACAGTGATGAGATTTTTTCAAAGCTAGAAGTCTACAAACTCCTTGTTACGTTAGTATTGGCCTGCAACTGGTGAATGAAGAGAAGAGGCAGTGGATGTCCACAGACTGAGAGGGACGCTACACTGGGTAATCAAAGTAGTTAGTTCACGTCGCGTAGGCTACATGCTGCAACAGTTAACGTTAGCAACCATGATAATCAGTGGAACTGGCAACGATTATAGGTTAATTTATCTGCTTCGTTGTCACTTTGATGATTAAATGGCTTATTACGGGTTGAATGAAGGCTCTCTTGACCGCCTCTAGCGTAGGTTGTGCAGTTACTACACTTGCAGTATCTGAAACACCAGGTTGAGGAAATTAAGCTGAAGGTAAATGAAATCAAAATTGCATTTGTTACCGGCTTGTCCGTCAACGTAACACACAAAAATGATCATCATTGGTTCCTATTCTTTGGTTTGCAAATAAATTCACATGGATTGGTAAGAATGTACAATGTTGTTGCTATTTTTTTAACTGGCTTTATGGCGTGCTTCGGAGATTAAAAATCATAGTCTTGCCTGGTATGCCTTTAAACTGCATTTACATTCAGCCAAAAATAACAGATCTCTCAAAGCCATTTACATTTTATTTGAAATTCAGAATGTGATAGGCTAGAGCATGAACGCCACCACCTTACACCAAGTCAAGTGGTTGCGTCTCAGTCTTTGAGCACTCAGCTGACAGTTGAACTTTGCACTGCGCACCTTTTTGAACTGCACTGGAGACTGGAAATGTAAGGTGTGTGATGAAATGATATGATGTTGACCTTGTAACAACCTCATGAGGTAAAAGCCACTTTGCAATGCAGATGCACAATGAGAGACAGCAGCACCGACACTTCTGGGCAGACATCATCATTTGCATGAAAAAGAAGGGAAAACAGCACAGGAAGTGTGTGGGTGTGTGTGTGTGTCTGTGCTGGGAAAAACGGCTTTGTTATTTTGTAGCTGTTCTGTTATAGGCTACATTTGTGAGTTTTTTATGCATCTAGAGATGTACATGCTTGTCACACAGAAAATGTCTTTTCTGACAGTGTTTTTGTGTGGCTTAGTTGACAAGGCATTTATGTTGAAGCAGGCTGCTTTGTTGGATGACAAGTTCATAGAATAGGCCTGGCCTTAAATGGAAACTCATCAACAGCACTTTGCCATGAAAAAGCATGACGCTGGCACATACTTTACACTGTAAAATTATCGGCTATTTTCTGACCAAGCACAATTGACTGCTAATTTTCAGCATTGGGTGAAAAAGGCAAGGTATAGCATAAGGATATAACATAATATGACATAAGGACCATTGCAGGTAAAAGCGTGGCGATTCATTTGTTTTTAAAGTGTCAGACCAGTGGCAAACTACACTTTTCAAAGCATCAAAATACTGTAACAGATTTTGGCTGTGACAGGCTAGGCTATTGTCTGCTGCCAAATAGTGTTGAGTTACTTGGTGCCTCTTTGCTTAGAAATATGGACTAGTTTCATGACCTGTCAAGAATGGACTCCAGATGGTCTATTTCCTAGGGCCCTCCAGCATGGAACAGTGGACAGTGGTAGGCCATTGCCCACCCTTGGTTTACCCCGTTTCATATGATATAATGGACTGCCCAAATGCCAGCACGAAACAGGTCAACTGTCTTCAGCTATTCTTTCTGAGTCGCTGGTCATCGAGGTCAGAAATGCTACCTCTCTCTCTGTCTCCCTCTCTGCCTGATACTGGCATTGGCTGGTCTCAATCCAGTTGGCTCTAGGCAGCCTGGAGACTTGAGAAGTGATTAGCTGCATGTCACTGATCTGGTGACGCCTTAATCGGCTTGCTTTTAGACAAATAAGGATTTTTCTTGTCCTGAAGTGCTTTTGTAAAACCCATCACAACCTTTCAAGTTGCCTACATTTCAATTGACGTTACCGTGCAACAAATTGATGGCAAGAGTGCAACAATGGCTGTGTTATTGAGTTGCTTGGCAACCATTCAGTTAAAACGCTCCTTTGCTGTTCTGAAATCAGTGGAATGTATACGATCTCTTGGATCTTAGTGCTTCTCACATTCGTCGTTTATGGCAGAATGCACCATTCTCTTTTATCATGTCTATCATGGTGTTGCCTAATACCCGTAATTGTACACCAGATCTTTTGAAACACTTGCTGGCTCAAGGAAGGCCAAGATCTGATCTGAAGTACCGGGGTTTAAGGCAGGGTGACAACGTATCATGAGTGCAACCCTTCAGAGTGAGTTTAAAACACAGGAAACCAGGAAACGCCTACACTTTCACATTATATGTGAACCGTGTTGAATTTCAAACCTTAAACCATTTAAAAATGCTTTTGTTGAGGAGATGTATACATGTGGGTGCTAACTGTGGTTTCATGGGGTTTTTTTAGCCACTGAGGGATTTACAGTTGTACTGGCTAGCACAGGTAGAAGTTTGTTTTAGGCTACCTAAGAAAACACAAATGAGCTACATGTCAAGGGATATTGGCAAACAAAGCTAACTGGTTGTCAAACGTTATTGCACAGCTAGCTCACATAACGTTAGCATCGTTTTGCTAACAACACAGTATCTAAAGCCACCACCATCTACAGTAAGCGATGAAGACACAATTTCGGTCTCCGGAGTGTAGCAGGTTCCGATGTGAAATGGGCTTTTGTCTCTCTGTCTCTGCCCCCACTGCCCAAATGCCCCCCCCTCCTCTCCGAAATACTTGCACAATACTTACTCAATGAGAGCGCTTGTGCAGAAGCAGCAACATGGGCCCTGTGAGGCTAGTCAGTCTCACAAGTCGCCCTACCTGCTTAACACCTGTTATCAGTGAGCCCCGTCTGCCTGTCTGTCTGCCTGTCTGTCTGTCTGTCTGACTGACTGACTGTCTGATTTCACTGGCTTCACTTTCACTTTGTCTTGGCACGACTGCTGGGTCCAGCCCCTCTCTACTTGCTCATACGTGTCTAATCAGCCAGAGTGAGCTAACTGCCTTCAAGTGTCCTCCTCCTTTCCTTTGTACCTGCCAGCAGCACTGGCCACTGGTGTCCATGCAAGGGGAGATATAGCCTAGCTAGACTACTTGTTTGAATTCAGCCAGATGCCCTCACAGACATCCAAAGCTATCCTAATGTGGGAAAAGACAATGCCTTTGGGCTGGATGCTGCTAATTGTCAGGATTTGGGGATGGAACTGAACTGATATTCAGCCTCCCCCCCCCACCAAAAAATGGAGGAAGCTTGCATGTGATGTATGCAAATGAAATAGGTAGATCCAACAACAGACGGCAACAAGGCTGCACTTTCCCATTTTAGTGGTTCCACCATTCCACACATTACTGAGCATTTCATTCATTACTGTGTTTATAAAAGTCTGTAAACATTCCACTTGTTTTCACAACAGTATGAAGAAAAAGACATCAAATCAAATCCTGTTGATTTCCCAGTTGGGAAATGAACCAAAGTCAAGCCCTTTCATTAATCATTATGCCTCTTTTCTCTCGGCGTTCGGAAGAAATATATTCCTTATATTGTTCGACGAATCCTTTAAAGAAAAGATCTGGAGATGATCACTCTCTTGTTTCCACCTTGACAGTAATTGAGTTTATCAGAGATGGTCTGTCAGAACACTGGTCAGCAAGTAGAGAATGTCCTTGTCAGGATTCGATTAAGATTCATGCAGTCATTTGATGGGCACGTCACGGTCTCTCCCTAGGCTGTTCTGTGAAGGTCAAAGGCTGGATGTAACTCTCTGGGGAATGCAGTGTAGAAATTAGCCTTTTTTCCCCAGTTTTCAACACAACGAGTACTTATTCTGTACCAAAGGGCACTGGCTTTGTGCAAACGGTCTTATTCACACCTATGACAACATGCTACGTTTCGCTATACAAGGAGTACCAGACACGCATTGGCAATGTCTGAGAGACTGTTCTCCTCAATTAGCTTATAGCTCGAAGTAATCATTTTGGTAAAAGAACTAGCTTACATTGTGTTGCTTTTAAAGTTGCAGTCAGTCTTGCCAGCGAGCATCACTGGCATAGGACAGAAATGCACAAATCCAAAATGGGCCACAATGCTGTGTAGCACACTAGTCTATATTCCAGCACACACAATGCCTCTCATTCATCTATTCACCTACATACACTGGCAGAAGAGGCTATCATGCCAGACCCAAACCTGCCTGCCATGATCCTATTTTGGGGTTAAGTGTCTTGCTCATTTTAGAGTCAAATTAGCAAATATCTAGTTGCCGACCAATTCTTGTAACCCACCCCCCTACCCACAGTGGGCCTTTACAGCAGTACAAGATGTAGGTACTGCAAAGTTTGTAGTGTCACTGATTTGGATGAAACGCGCTGCCACTTTTTTTTTCAGATTATCTGACTTCTTCAGAAAAGTGGATCAGTGAAAATTGTGAGTGCTGTTTGTATGTCTGCATTATGCTGTGCTATCTGTGCTGCCCTGAGTTACTGGTCTGGCATGCATGTGTTTGTTCAGACATTTTGAGTCCTTGGAGCAAGAGCCAGCGGCACCATGCCATGTGTTTCCCTTCTTTCGCTGCTAGAGCTGAACTGAACTGCTACCCAGACACACGGAGTGAGTGAGTGAGTGAGTGAGTGAGTGAGTGAGTGAGTGAGTGAGTGAGTGAGTGAGTGAGTGAGTGAGTGAGTGAGTGAGTGAGTGAGTGAGTGAGTGAGTGAGTGAGTGAGTGTGTGGTGTGTGAGTGAGTGTGTGGTGTGTGTGTGTGTGTGTGTACACGCAGTGCCACATCACAAGATTTCATTTAGAACAACACAAACTCTCCTCTTGCTGATTCACTTTTACTTGGCTGAAAAAGTCATGTGTCTCTGAAGGTGTGTGTGTGTGTGTGTGTGTGTGTGGTGTGTGTGTGTGTGTGTGTGGTGTGTGTGTGTGTGTGTGTGTGTGTGTGTGTGTGAGAGAGAGAGAGAGAGAAAGAAAGAGAGTCAGTCAGTCTTTCTTTCTTACTCTTTTTTACTGTGTACTATGTAGTTGGTAAGACTTGTTTGCGTCTGACCCTTTTTGCCCGACAATGAGATTGTATTTAGTAGACTATTTAATTAGACTATAACCAGAGGGCATATTGCTGTCTTTGACAGATATGCCTGTAGGCTAGGCGGGCCTAAATAATATTTAATTTCATTGTTTTTTGAGTGTCAGATGTCATCTCCTGGACTGAGGGAGAAAACAATCAACAGGCCTAAAGGGAAAAAAGTCACTGGAGCATAGATGCGAAAAATCTACAGGCCCTTTTGTGTGATAAATTTGTTAAAATAAAATTTGTTAAAATAAAAAAAGACCCAAGAGGAGTGTGACTCAATTCAATTACTGTCTTAGCTCCCTTATTGAATTTCAGTGAAGCTGAATGGAGCTGATCTGGCTCCCTTTGAATACAATCAATTCTACTGGCTCACACATCAGTTAGTCTTATTATTGTGGGACCCTGTGTGCAAGAGTACTCTTGTAGATAGAAGTACCCTGACTGAGAAAACTAGTACTTATCTTTGGTGATCTGTGTAGCTGTGTTGCAGGAAATGATATTTTGCAGGCAGATGGATCAGCCAATTAAGCTACAGGGTGATTGAGAGTCAGTGCAGTGGTAGCGAAGTAGCTAAGTAGCATTACTAGCGCTGGATGTCTAAACATGCCTGTGTCTAGCTAAACACATTTCTCTTTAATCTCTCTTTAATTAGTTACCAGTTTGTGAGTCAATGCTCCTGTCCACACATGCAGTGATTTTGTCAGATTTGATGTTTGTTAGTTGTGGTTCTGCTGTTATTGCCCAAATACTTGAGCCATCATGTCATAAAGTGTTGGAAGATGCGGGTTAGTCTTCAGTGACGGGTGTGTGTGAGGTGTCTGACACAAGTTCCCAGACATTTGCCCTTCAATTACCATCAAACAAACATTCCTATTTACAGTAATCTATACAGATGCCCATCAACTCAAATGTTATTCAGTTTTATGTGTCTGTGTGGCTGAAAGCAATCTACTTCGAGTCCCTGGAGCTATCGTGGTTACCAGAATGCATTCACAGACATTTATCATTAAACTCCTTGAAGTCCAGCCAAATCGGCATGATTTTCTCTTTTTCTTTCCTCAGTATTGGATCAATGAGTACACAGCCTCGCTGGGAATCGGCGTCTTTCACTCAGGGATCGAGATCTACGGCAGAGGTGAGTTTACCCAAGCACTACAACCTCCATGTTGGCCTTATCTCTTTTGTATGGTTTCCAAAAACCATAAACACCTAACTGGCATAAAATTGTGAGAGAGTAGCATAGCCTGTGCTGTTTCGCCACACTGTAGCGTATGAAATGATGTCCACTCTCACCACTACAACTATAGCCTATATGTAATTCTCAATGGGCCATTTCATTCTGTGAGTATAGTTTAATTCCATTTAATCAGTGCAGATGGTGCAGGCCCTGCCTTTCTGTGCTGTAAGTAGCTGGATGCTATTTATTCTCTATGCTTCTTTTCAGTGCTCTAAGTAGCGGGGTGTGTAAGATTGCGTTTGTCAGCAGCCGCAAAATTATGAACATTAAGCTCACGTTAAGCACTGCGTCATATTTAGGAGGAACGCAGGTATGGTTGGAGGTCTGGTAAATGAGAAGAACTGCTCTAAAGGGTCTAATTAATGTCTTGGCATAAGTACGCCTGTAGTATTTCTGTTGTGTGAAACTGTGTTACGGCGTCACGAATAGGCCTGCCTGTACGCTGTCTGTGCTGACAGTAGAACAGACATCCCCGAGTGAAGCCGGTTAGAATTTGAATGTGAATTTGAGTGCTTATCAGAGATCGTACCACAGCTGCGGTTTTGAAGTGAGCAGGTGGGTTTCAGTAAAGTGGTGTAGGCATGGGGAACAGGAAGGAACGCAGAGAACTAAAAAGACGTTTGCAGACGCCTGACAGACACCCACAGTGCTGCTTGGACGTTTCTAATTTAGAACACAGCATGCATAAACAAAATTAAAAACAAAAACATACAAACAAGTTGATAGAGGTCAAGCATGACGATCCTCGGTTCTATTTGCACATTTCAATTCAAATTTCAATTTCTCACTGAAATTGTATGCATTTTTAACACATGTTAAGATTACATTAATAGCTTCCAGTTTGTAGGAAGAATTGCAGACTGGTGGCAGACTCCAGAACTTCAGGAAACAGGTTTAATCGTTACAATGGCGCGAGTCAAGGGAGACATAAGGGTTTCAGCCCGAAAGTATCCACCAACTAAACAATGAAAGTGTTCCACTTAAATACGCTTAACTGAGGGGAGTTGCATACAGTTAGCATACAGTTGAAGGAAGTATATCTAATGGCCCAAGGACACACCTATGGCAATTAGCATTGTTAAGTGGCTATCCAGTTGTAGGTATACGTCAAGATTCAGAAATATTACATAAAATTACTGGATTGTACTGACAAGTCATACACTTTGATTATTACACTCCTTGTACTGAGACCATAAAATGATACCAAACATGAATACATTCACATTTCATAACATACAGAAATACATCCCAAATCTATGTGAGGTAAGGTCTTTGCAATGTAAATACGAACAAAAGGCTCTACCCAGCCACAGGGGTACCAGCAGTTAATTTACATTGATCACCGGGGGGGAGGATGATTCCTATTGTTTCTGTGCCATGCAAATGCATGGCGGCTCCTGACTGTCTGAGGCAGAATATGCTTCTAAAATTATTGCTATTAACAATTAATGACCTATTCTTGCCATAGCATTAGAAGCCCACATATCAGCTTGGAACCTGTTTGTGATCGCAATTTATTGTTCTGTTTTTGCAGCATTACTAAAGGTGACATATTAGGGCACATGTTCCGCTCATGACCTTATACATAATGCTTGAGAGACGTTTACTGGTGTTTTAACCTGAGGTTGCTTGAGAACACCAGTGTTTGTGAAATAGTGATTTCTTTTGTTTGAAACAGATAATTTGGGGGGCTTGTAGTCTGACAGGACAGTAGAGAGTGACAGGAAATGAGTGGGAGAAAGAGATGGGGAAGGATCGGGAAATGACCTCAGATCAGACTCGAACCCAGGTCCTCGGGTTTTTGGTATTACACCTTAGCACATAGAATCATGGCGCCCCCAATACAATGGTTTGTTTGGTGTTTTTAGGCTGATTTACATAGAGTACGTGGATGACTGGGTTAGGTCTTTAGGCTGCTGGCTCTGTCTACAGTCTTCAGCAGGTGTCCTCACAGAGCCAGTGTCTGAATAGTTAAAATGGGAGGTGGTAGCGTAGTGGTTAAGGAACCTGGCTAGCGTGCAAGTAGCCTGAAAAGTTGTGTGTTCGAATCCCAGCTGCCACCATTGTGTCCTTGAGCAAGGCCCTTAACCCCACGTTGCTCTAGGGGAGACTAACCCTGAACAATTGATAGTTGACAAGTTGTAAGTCGCTTTGGATAAAAGCGTCTGCTAAATGCATAAATGTAAAATGTAAATGTAAAGTAGGTGTTGAGTGAGTGGGATTTAGCAGACATTTTTATCCCAGGGGACACAAGAACTCCCAATGCTGACACTGAGACACCAGACTGCTTCTTAAGCAGTGACACTACCGTTACTTAATACAAATAAACCACTGTTTACAAGCAAGGCGATTAGGAACAAATAAGTGACCGCTAACTGATGTGAATATGAATGTGTTTGGGCAATATGTGAAGTTTACATGCAAAATATCCACCAGCAACACTATGCCACACAACAAAATTAAAATTATTTCAACTTTTGATGTGGTGATGGACTGCCCTATGTGTGTACGTGTAGCGTTAGTGGTGCAGACTGAGAAGTATTATGAGTAGGGCACAGGCAGTGTGTTAAGAGTAATGGAAGGCCAGATCCGTTTCACAGTGTGTACACGGCACCACGTTGTCCTCCTCACAAATCTTAAATGTACACATTTTCTATCAGTCCAGAGCCACAGGGTTGGTCGGTACCATCTGAGGTCAATAAGGCACGTAGTGATTTTTGGAATAGTAATTCACCCTAGAGTTAGAAAATAAATGATAGCATTGCATTGGTGGTAGCCTTTTGTATGTTATCACCTTACCCATTGTAAGCCTATGGAGCGATATATATTATAGATGAATACAAGCAGATATCCCCTCAAACTTCCCCAGCCTAATTTACATGAAGACAATGCTTTTTTGTGTTGAAAGTTTTCTGAAATACTTTGTAGATGAGCCAATATCCACTAAAATATGCGATAATATGCATATATTTTAGGCCAGGGGCTAGGGGGGCTCACAGTGCACCTCTACCAAACAAACAAACTGTTTGTGAAAAGTCTGGCTATGCTGGATATGAAACTGAATGTTATCATCAATTGCAGTTTTAGGATGCACAAGGATGCCTATGAAAGCCTCAGGGGTGTACATTGAGAATCAATACAATGCAAGTACTAGAACTGCATTGTCCATGGTGTGGAAGAAGGTGGGACTTGTCTTAGTGCAAATAATCACATTTAAATCACATCTACAGGGTGTCAGCTTCTAGAATATATATAGGTTAGACTATTTACATGTTTACCCTTATGGCACAGGCCAAAATTATTGCATATATGTATATATATATATATATATATATATATATATATATATATCAAATGTGATACATTTAAGTGTCTGATTCAGAAAACTTACAATACAAAGAATTGTTGCCTCAATATAAATAATCAGCTGAGAAAGTGGGGATGTCTATTTGTGAATATTTTCATCTTATTCCCCTTTAATTCACCCCATAGGCTTATAATGGACATAAACAGGCTGATCAAACACAAAAAGCTATCCTGAATGCAATGCTACCACAGATTTTCTAACTTTAGGTTGGCACACCTTGCCAAAAAATACAATGAGACTTACTGCCCTTGAGTGATACCGACAGACCAAATTTGGTGCTCTGGCTTAAGAACTTTATGCTAATACTGTTGGGCACTTGGTTTTCCAACCATGGCGACAGTAACAGACACCACCCAGCTTTATATCTTTAAATGCGCTTCGATAATAACACTCTGGAGCTCAGTAGAAGGCTATGAAACAAGAGTGATATCATAGCAGAGACTTTTTAAAAAGAATTTTGTTGAAGCGCATCGAAGCACATCAAACATTTTTTTGTAATCGAATTATTCAGGGTACTCAAGTAATCATCTCAGCCCTAATGGATACTGGGGAATTTCCCTACCTTTAAGTGCAGTCTTCTGTGGTGTGCCCAGAGGGAAGTTATGAGAAGGGAGCAGACTGCATATGTTGAGGGTATCATCACTAGTTCCACCACACACACACACACACACACACAAACACACACACACACACCCATGCACACATGCACTTGTTGGGAAACTAACTGGCGTCTGCAAGCTTTGTGGGGAGATTTGCTGTAAGACCTGTGGTTCGGCTGCTTTCTTAGGACTTAAAGCTCTTCCCTTTGTGCTGTACCATGTTGGTCTACTGTAATATGTCTCAAGCAGTCTAAACCTGCTAATCGCTCACATATTTGGACTGTGTGTGCACTGTGGTGGTTCTCTCTAGACATCACATAAGCCTAGTGTATATTCAATTGTTAAGCTGTGTCAGATCTTTTGGCCTGCTTCGTGTTCTTGTAGACTGTTGTGTGCATGGCAATGCCAGCAGGCTGGGCTGTAGCCGATGAGCTCATGTGCCACATGACGAGTGAGCTGAAAGGTCCTTCCTTTGAATATTTTTTACTCCTGACAACATTGGTGCACTGCTGGCAACTGACCCATTTCATCCGTCTACCCATCTCACTTTCTCGCCCTCTGTGTCATTGTTTTATAATCCAGGTAATAAAAATGACAGTGCTGGAAAAAAACACCCTTGTTTCCGTGTCCGTTGTGACCTCTTTGGTATCGATTAGCATCTGTAATATCATTTTTTGATTTTTGATTTTTATTTTTTTGACAACCACAACAAACTACTCAGTCGGCTGTAGAAAGGGGATCAGAAGTGCTGCCTTTGTGAGAGAGAGAGACTGAGCACCCCTGACAGATGCTGTGGAGTAAACCTATGATTAGTGTATTTAAACTTTAACAAGCACACAAGCTGGCTGTGACTCAGAGAGAGGGAGTTGAATGGAATTAAATCGTGAAACAGGGGAGTTATATTTATGGGGGCAGAAAATAAAATGCTTTGAAGGTAAGCAACAGTGGTGTGTGGGTGTGTGTGTTAAAATGCTTTAAAGGTAAGCAACAGTGGTGTGTGTGTGTGTGTGTGTGTTAAAATGCTTTAAAGGTAAGCAACAGTGGTGTGTGTGTGTGTGTGTTAAAATGCTTTGAAGGTAAGCAACAGTGGTGTGTGTGTGCGTTTGTGTATGTGTGTATGCCCACTTGCATTCCTCTCAATCTTTTGTGTGTGTTTATTGAATGCCATTGAAATTCCAATCACACCTCATCACAACAGGCAACAGGCAGGCCAATTACAGAACAGAAGATTCTGACAGGGTACATTAGCACAGATGAGGTTAGACAGACAGGGAAACCTGCAGCAGAGAGTGGCAAAAGGTGTGTGAGAGAGAGAGTGTGAGACAGACAGGGAGACCTGCAGCAGAGAGTGGTAGAGAGAGTGTAAATGAGAGAGAGAGAGAGGAGTAAAATTTGAGTGTGAGGAAGAAGGAGATTAGCAGGAGCTGGAATGGTGTGTGTGCATGATAGAGAGGGAGGGAGAGGGAGAGAGTCTTGTTTGTCTTGACTGGAGATGCTGTGACCCTCCAATCTTGTCTGAGCTTCCTTACTGCCTGTGTGGGCCGGACGATACTGTCAATCAAACCCTCCTCCTGCAGCACGCCTCCTGTCCTTTCCCTGACCTGAACCGCCTGTCCGTGTATGACCCACCCCCACCCCTGCCCCCGTTGCTGTGTACACCCAGTTTATACAGTATGCATCTCCCTGGACAAGCTGCTTGCACTCAGGAACAAATATTGCTGATGTCTGCCAGTGTGCTGGCTGTTTAGGATTTGGGAACGGATGCATAATATAGCCACAGTCTATTTGGCTTTTATACAAGGCATTAAGAGTTTTTTTTGTTGTTTTTGTTTATTTTTTGTTGTTGTTTTTTTTATACAGTTTTGCCAATGTTTTCCTCTGCACTAGGTGTTTTCTAAGCTGCATTGCTGTTGCGCCAGGGCACTATGACATTTTACTAATGAATTTATTGCCGTATAGTGTAAGTGTACCCATTAAGCCCATGTACCATTTAAGCTCATTTTCAACTTGAGTCAAATTTTACAAAAAGAAAAAAAAAATGTTCCACTCATTATCTTCATAATCAATCCAGTAGTTCGTTAACTCCGTGTGTTTTTAATTTAAACTCAATGGCATAAGCCAATTTTAAGTTAGTTAACGACATCTTTGCTTAACGTGTCAACTCACCTCAGCTCAACAAAAGTTACCTCAAAACTTTTGTGTTTTTGGACGCTTCAAATTTCTTAGATATTTTACTGTTTTTATCCACTTCCTTCAGAATTTCATTTATTTTATGATAAATGAGAGGTGAATGATTTATATCATATTTATATTTGTAGATTAAGATGAAATACTTCATTTTAAGCTATTTTTCTACATTTGGAAAGATGACTTTTATGCACTACTGCACAGAGCTAATCTGTCAGTCAAACCACAAGCCTTGTTGAGTGATACACTGGCAAACAGTGAGTCATGTCAGGTGTGTATAATGAATTTTTGTAATCTTCACATTAACACATCTTCAGTCCCTTTTCACTGTCCCTGCAGGTCCCATGGAAATGAGGGTTGGGACTTCACCTGAGCAGGCCTAGATCAAGTTAAAAGCCTATATCCCATTTTTATCTATTTCACACGTTACTGAATTGATGCATTGCCCTTTTTTATTCTTGCAATCATTTTTTATTATATTTTATTACAAAATTATGATATGGTCTGATATGGAACACTCACGGGCTTAAATGTGTCACGGGACCAATTAAGCCCATGCCAGACTTTTGACATATTTTGAAAAATATCTTTATTATATCTTTTTAAATCAATAAAAATGAATGCATACATTTTCAAATAAGAGATGAATCTTGCAGTTTGACAAGTTATCTCCCCTGCAAACCATGTCAGTATCAATGAAAAATGTCTAAACTTATATTTTGGTGGGCTTAATAGCTACACTCACCCTCCTCACATGCTTATGTACGGTGTCACATGCTTGTTAAATGTCACTGTTGTTGAGATGGTCACAGCCTATTATCTATTTAGCTCTTTATTATCCAAATAATTCCGAACTAACTTGTTTAGAACCCGTGATGTCCTAACTCTATGGGTCTCTGGCCTTCTGATTGGATCTTCTCTGTGTATTTGCCAGGAATCAGCCAATCAGAAGAGAGAGTGGCAATAAGATCATAACAACATAAACAATATTATGGTATCTGAGGGGCAGCCATGGCCTACTGGTTAAGGTTTCGGGCTTGGAACGAGTTTGATTCCCGACCAGTGGACCATGGCTGAAGTGGACCAGTGGACCATACATGGCTGAAGTGGACCAGTGGACCATACATGGCTGAAGTGGACCAGTGGACCATCCATGGCTGAAGTGGACCAGTGGACCATCCATGGCTGAAGTGGACCAGTGGACCATCCATGGCTGAAGTGGACCAGTGGACCATCCATGGCTGAAGTGGACCAGTGGACCATCCATGGCTGAAGTGCCCTTGAGCAAGGCCCCTGACCCCCCACTGCTCCCTCAGCGTCACTGTAGCAGGCAGCCCACTGCCCTGGGTTTAAAAAGAACTGGTCCGATGTCATTTAGACTAGATGGTCTTTGAATGAGGAACGAGGAATCCTGGAGTCAGGATTTTCTTCAGTTTTCTGACTGTTGCATGATTGAGAGAGAGACTGTTGCGTCTGAGATCTTAAAATTGACTTTCTCCATGCCTGAGAAATTGCCCCCTTGCTAAAAAAAATGCAGTCAAAGTGGTTCCAGTCATGCAGACGGGGTTTCTTCAAAAAACTAAATATTTTTGGTGAAACTGCTCCTTTGACTCTTCAAGTTTGATGCTTTTGTGCTTGAGTGACTTACAAGTGCTTGAATGACGGTTTAGTGCTGAAATGCTTTTGCCTTTGATTGGATGATGAGCGTCTCGTTCTTGTTTGTTTTCCTTTCAGAGTTTGCCTATGGAGGCCACCCATACCCATTCTCAGGGATTTTTGAGATCACGCCCGGCGATGCTACCGAACTGGGAGAGACCTTTAAATTCAAGTGAGTATAGGGGCCATTTAGTAGAGTGGAGTAGAGTTACTTTGTTGATCCCGAAGGAAATTAAGGTGTCCAGCAGCATACACTTAATACACATAATACACAATGCAAAAACAGATCAACCATATCGCACACATCTGCATTCATACAACATTCACTGAACAGGAGGAAGAAAAAAAAAAAAGGTAATGATAATAAGAATAAGAAATCCACGAGGTAGAGAAGTGTCGTGATAAGGTGCCTTGCGGTAATCCAGGTAGATAGATTACAATGACCCATAGATTACAATGACCCATAGATTACAATGACACCTCATTTAGGGCAGCTATGTGGACAAGGTTATTAACTGTCTCAGTTCAGAGATGAGCAGTTTCACTCACACACACACACACACACACAGTATGTTTGACACAGATATTGCTCGGCGCTTTAATAAAAATGCTTCATGTTTCAGTCCTCTTTTCATCTAGTCCCTGTGTCTGGTGTTATCAGATCAGGCGATCAATGACTCTTTTAATAGTAGCAGTTATAGGCCATGTGCTTCCCCATGCTAAAACTATGGAGGAAGGAAGCTTTTTGAAGGTGTCACAATTCACACTTATACTATCAGATATAGTCAAGCACCAGCCAAATTCTTTGTAATAGTGCCACCAGCGTTTGCTTTGTCCGCTCTCTCTCTCTCTCTCTCTCTCTCTCTCTGTCTCACTCTCTCACACTCATACACACACACACACACACACACACAATAACCTGACAGTTTTGAGGAGAGCTCATGTAAGAAGGGCAGATCATTAGCACTGCTATGACAGTAAGGACGCTGGCACTCAGGCTTACATCCCATAGGCTGGGAGCGAGGGAGCTGTCAGCCAAAGTTCCAGACATCTGTAGCTCATATCGCTGCAGCCGGGAATTATAGCGGAGATAACAGATTCACACAGATGTTTTTTGAGCTTGAGTGAAATATATCTCACAGAAAAAGCACACGGATCAAAAGCAACACTGGTAGCCGTCATGGTCTATGTGGTCATGAGTTTATCATTTCAGTTCGTTTACACACTCACACACACACACGCGCACACACATCTGGTGGGTGAATAGTTGTCTGAGTATGTCAGTAAAGGATTTTCTATCTTTCTATTAAGCGTGCATGCGTGCAGGTGTGGGTGTGTGCATGTCCGCATCAATGTGAATGTGTGTGTGTGCGTGTGTGTGTGCATGCCCGCATTAATGTGTCACACTGTGTGTTATGTTCATATCCTTTTTGACTGTGCCAAAGAGTCTTGCCCATGTAAATGTGTGCTGTGGTGCTGGGGGGGTGCTCTGGATCCCTGTTACCTGCATAGGCAAATAATCATGTGGAAGACCTGGAACAAAGGGGGAATGTGTGTGTGTGTGTTGCACTGGTGACTGCATAGGCTGTGTGTGTGTGTGTGTGTGTTGCACTGGTGACTGCATAGGCTGTGTGTGTGTGTGTGTGTGTGTGTGTGTGTGTGTGTGTGTGAGACAGAGACAGAGAAATAACAAGTCTTGTTTAGGTTTATTTTAGGCTACTCTGAGGTTGTACACTTGGTGGTGTGTTGGTCAGCTGTAGTTGTTAGACAGTCAAGGTGCTAAGTTATATGCAACTGGACTATTTTTTCAAAAGAAGACGTGGAACAAAAGGGGAATGTGTGTGTTGCACTGGCGACTACACAGGTTGTGTGTGTGTGTGTGTGTGTGTGTGTGTGTGTGTGTGTGTGTCTTTTTACAAAAGACGTCCAGTTGCATACAACTTAGCACCTTGGCCTGGATGAATGAGAATCTTCACAGAGATAGTTGTTAGACACTGTCACTGGCTGTTGCTTTCTGTTTCACTCTGTGTTTTTTCTTGACCATATATCCTTCCTTCACAATATTTTTATCATTCTTTCTCCACCCCCTTTGTCTCTCTTATCATGCCTCTCTCTCTCTCTCTCTCTCTCTGTCTGTCTGTCTGTCTCTCTGTCTGTTTGTCTGTCTGTCTGTCTCAGAGAATCGATTATTCTGGGCAGTACAGACTTCACAGAAGAGGATGTGGAGAGGATAGTGGAGGAACTGGGGAAGGAGTACAAAGGCAACGCCTACCACCTCATGCACAAGAACTGCAACCACTTCTCCTCGGCTCTGTCTGAGGTAGGACCAGGCCGCAACACCAACACACACACACACACACACTCTCACTCTCTCTCTCTCTCTCTCTCTCTCTCTCTCTTTGCGCTTCCATCTTAAGCTAACTGAAACTGAGCAACACTCAAACTGCTTAACACCCGAATTGAACAACACTGAAATGGAAACCCAAAGGAAGAACGCAAAGAACACTTTAGCATTAAAGTGCTAACTTTGCACGGGGAGAAAGCCCACAGTACAGTGCCTCAGTGATAACTTTGCATGCACACTGCTAATTTCAGTGCACTTTACCCTTTAGTCTACCCACATTGTGCCCACACTGGAACTTCAGGCTTATGATGAGTCCTTAAGGCACACTGAGAGAACACCAAATGAGCATCTGCTGCTATCAGTGTGTTCCTGCTCGGGCTACTTTTGGAGTGGGCTTCTGTTAGGCATCTGAACCTGATCCTTTATCACTGACCCAGTGTGTAGAACTGAAGGAATAAGACTGAATGAAACTAATTGAGTTGAGGTAGAAAGGGAATGAGCCTAGTTCAGTCTACTTTTTCCCGGCTCCTCTCCTGACTGTGGCAAAGACTTCAGTCCTACAGCTTCAACGGTTTGTTCCACGACAACAAAAACAAATCCTGCTGCACTGCATCTTGGGAATAGGTTGCTGGGCTGGGTTGCTGGGCTGGCCAATAGTGATGAACGGTCCTTAGCCACACCCTCTGTCCACGTCTGGCCTAGGGATGCACCAGACACGTCCAGCCCAGCTTCAAGATGTCCTCATGAATGCTGAACTAAAGCACAGTGCTGTACGCCAGCCCATGACCAGACCTTCTGCAGTGGCACTCAGTTGACTACTGACTAGTTTCTCACTACAAATCACATTGGATGCAGTCCCCATCTATATGATGAAGTGAAATTATTCTCACCCTTGATGTCTTTAAGAAGAAATTCATAAATTAATGATCAGGGTTATTGTTGTGTAACCACCAGACTTGCTTGGATCATCATTGGCACTCTCTAGACTCTCTGTGTGAAAAGAGAACTTAGACTTGTTCCCATAGAGGACCATTATGACCTCACAAACTGCCAAAGAGCAGATTGCCCAAATGGTTCAACGAAGAGGTACAACTACAAAGACAATATGTTTGGAGTATTTGTCATTGGTAACGTTTAGTTTATCTTAAAGGATTTGTTTCCAGTATCTTTCCTGTGGACTGAGTATCAGCCAGCAGTGCTGTGTTTTCACTGGGGCCATGCTTAGCAACAGAGGAATATGAATTCATCAACATGTGGCCTGGGGATATATGTGCCTAAACATGTTATGCACAGATTAACACATGCACGCACACACACACACACACACACACACACACACACACACACACACACACACACACACACACACACACACACACACACACACTCACCGCTGCAGTGCAGAGTTTTTTTCACTTGGGAGTGTTTGGTCTTTTGTGGTGCTGATCTCCTCTGGGCCTCCCCTCTCTCTCTGTTGCACTCTCTCCCACTGCCTCTCTCTCTCTCCCCTCCCTCTCTCTCTCTCATCCTCTGTCTCGGATGAGTTCACTCACCCATGGTCTTTCACCTGTGTCCATGACCTCTGCAGCTTGTTGTTAAGCATGGATTAAAGTTTTCCGTTTTCTCGGCGGAATTACTTCAGTTGCCTCTCTTCAGAAATTTATGAACTGAACTTTTTTTTTTACGTATCTTTACGGCTCTTATGCCCGTCAATTGCAGAAGTGAAAACACAAGCTGATCTCAAAAGAAAGGGATCTCTTGGAAAACGAGCAGGCTTGCCTGTGTGAGCGCAGTGCAGGTCCACTTTTTGGATTTACTGCTGATATGAGCAAACGCAGAGTCCTCAGGTGGGCAAGAAGAATCTTTGAGAATTCATAATTCTGATAGGGGAAATAAAACAGTGTAAAACATGTAGCATGTTTAAAAATAACGTCTTCTCTGAGACGGACACATTCAAATATTAGGCCTGTCGTGTCAGTGCATGGAGTGTGCATGAGATTTGAGAAAGTTGATAAAACACGATGCTGAACAGGCTCCCCAGCAAACACAAACTGGGGAGGCAGTAAGCTGCCTAGATTTTATGTGAACTGTGTAGGCAGGAAACCAAGCGGTGTCTAAATGAGCATGTTTTCATGCGTCACACATTTGAGACTCACTATTTAAGGATTTATTAAAACCGTTAATATTCTCCAGTAATCCAAGTATTGTCTGATTAAGTGACTCGAACACCTCCCACATAATAACGTGCCCCACTTCATACTATTATTTGAATTATGTATTACTCCCAAGAAAATGGTATAATTGAGTGGGATGAATGTTGTTTAATTCAGCATGCCCACATGTAGACAAGCAGGTAGGCCATACAAACAATTTAGGCACTAGGGCATTCTGTGGTATCAGAGACATAAGAAACATAATTATCATAATTGTGACTTAAAGAACAGGGTATGTGAAATTTAGGCTGAATTTAACAGAATCTAACCCAAGTTCAGAAATGGGTGCATGCACCAGCTGACCTAGTTAAACTTACATAGCAGAGGAAATGTGGCAGATATCCATCAAACTAAGTAACAACAACATTTCCAGATTGAACAACATTAAGCTTTTTTTTTTTCTTACTTTTGTGCTTGCCAAACGTTAACATAGTTGAAAGACATTTATAATGACTGAAATACTGAAGTTATAAAACTTCAAACCATTCCTAAGGCATTTTCTGTAAACATGCTATAAAAAGTGCAGTGTATATGATGCTGCACCTTAACCCGTCTAACTCAAATATTGAACTTCATACTGCTTTTTTCTTATGCCCATTTGGAACACACCAGATCCAGATATATGCTTTGCTTTTAGGGAAGTAGATTTAGCTGGGATGCTGATTCTGTTAGCTAAGCTTGATCTGCAGTCCCTCCTGGCAGTCACTGCAATGCCTTTCCTCTAATCTGATTCCACCACCACATCACAAGGCTGCTGTTCAGCATCTGTAGGAGGGAAAGAGAAACACACACACACACACACACACACACTTATCTCAGGTATTTCCATACACAAACCTCTGTGACCTTCTGTTCCTTGATCACATTTCATCTCACACACACACACACACACACACACACACACACACACACACATTAGGGATGCACTGATCTGACTTTTTCTGTTCTAGTACTGATTCCGATACATTACATTACATTACATTAAGAGAGAAGCATCATCCTCAGCTTTTATTGTCCATCTCACCCAACAGTATTTACAAAACCAAGATAAAACACAACAAAATAACAAAGCATAAATAAAATAACATAAAATTGTAACAAATAGACATAATTATAATGTATAAATTGAATCTAACATTACAGGACTTAAGTGAAACTAAACTGTGTGTCTATGTAAGGTGCTAGTTGAAATCAGTAGGTTGCTGCAGATGAAATGATTATGTGTTCTATTGCATAGGTTTAAATAAATACTCAAAAACACCTTCATTATATAGATTATAGGAAAGATGTGTTTTGCAATAGGGAATTTTGTTATCCTTTTGGAAAGTAATGCTTCATTACTGACAAGCAAGGCTCAACATGAGCTAAGTTCACTAACAGGAACCATACAGGTTAAATATTTGCAGGCTGTTCATTAAAACGTATGACGAATGCAGACCAGTCAATCAATCAAAGAAATGCATACTTATCCAGAACATCTAATTCTTCAGTATTGTCACAGCAGCCTTGCTGTCATGGTTCAGGGGTTAAGTAACTAACTATATTCATTTTTTCTAAAACAAAAATAAACACTTGCCTAAGACATACTCTATAACAAGTCAACAGGCATTCATATAATGGATTCACTCTATCAAGCTTACTATGATTCATGAAACAGTTACTTGTGATTCAGCAGTAGCAAGATTTCTTCTTTTGTTGTGTTTTCTGTTGTGAGCAATGTTTGCCATTGCCCTCTCTCAATAGCAAGAGTAAGTAAGTCAAGCCATTTATTTATATAGCACATTTTTTTAGCATAGCACAAAGGCCACTTAACATTTTTTGTGTGTGTGTGTGTGTGTTCTCAAAATAAAAAAAAGGACAAGTTTATTACTGTTCGTTTAATTAGCCGCCTTCAGACCATCGGGCCAGGCCAGGCTTGGCCAAGGCGTGCCAAAACGAATTGCTTTCACACCCTCTTGAGCCAGGCTGAACTGCTCTACACAGCTACTTACTCCAGATTTTTGGCCCAACTAAAACCTTGGGCCAGTTAGGCCTAAATAGTGCTAGAGGCGACATCAAGGTAGAAGGCAGGGCTTGAGTCAGGGCTCAGCACTAAGACAAAATAGTCATAACATGAAGTAAGTAATTTAGGCTATTTAAAGTGCTGCACAGCTTTATAAGATGGCTTTATTAGACAGTGGTTGCCACCAATTGTGAGGTTAATAGTGCAGTCATTTTGAGAATGATTTTGCAGTTTGCAAACATGGAAAAATATGTAGTTGCACAAGCTATAGGTTTTATTTGTAGAATGGTGACTCCAGTGTCTCATCAAATTTGGGTTAAAAAAAAAGCAGAAAAGGCATGTGGTGTTTAACAAACCTCTCCAAGCAGTAGAACGTTGATGACATTACTCCTGTTGTTGGATAGCTTAAAATAGATTTTGAGCTCGACAGCTTTAGAATTTCACAGATTATAGTGAAAAATATTCCATTTGCAACGACTTGTATCCAGTAACTCACAGAACATCCAGATGGATCCAGGTTCATGGTGCATGACATCCACTTCAGGCAGTTTTGTGGGCAGGGTTGTGGACAAGACAGAGGGACTATCGGCCTGACAAGTCTGAAGCAAAACCAGTTTGGGCTTGTAGCATGGGCTATTAGCTCTACCTCACCCTAGCCTGGCCTGGCCCAACCCGACAGTGTGAGGGCGGCTATTGTGTGGCTCAGAAGCTCTGAGCTTAGGTGGCAACTCCTGGAAGATTTGTGAAGGGTTGAAAGGACTTCAGGTATTCACGTAGTGTAAGACTATAATTTCAACAACAGAAGATCCCAGAAGTTTTGCAAATGATTTCTTGATGTGCGTGTGACAGTGTTCTTATTCACCACTCATAGTCATATTTTGTTCTGAAAACTTAACAGTGAGTCAGTCATATTTGTGAAGGCAGTTTTAAAGCAGATTTGATATTCAGTAGCATTATAACTCAATCAGTCTCTGCTCTTCCCTCTCTTCTGTATCCGTTTTCCCATCATCCATTGCTCTCTCCCTCTCGGCCTTCCTCACAAGTCTCTCATCTTGATGTGCCTCTATCATTCCTTTTTTATCTTGAGCTCTTATTTTATGCACCCCCCCATCCACTCTCCATGTTCTCCCTGGCCACTTTGCCATTTTTCCCCGCTCAGTCCCTTTTTGTCACATGCTCGCTCTCTCTCTCTCTCTCCCTCTCTCTACCTCCCCATTCACACTCTCTCTTCTCTTTCTCTTTCCCTCTGTCATCGCTTTTTAATCCCTCCTCTCTTTCTTCTCCTCTTCTCTCCGCCGTCTCCCCTCTGGCGGTGCGGCGTGCTGTGCTCACATCTTCGCCTCACGCTCCTTCTAATTGGCTGTCGCTGTAGCGGCGTGGGCTAATCCTGTTAGGAGTCATGTGTCGTGCATGGAGCCACAGGCAAAAGGGGCGAGGAGCACTATCGCACTCCCCCACAACGTCCACGCTCCCTCTGTCGACTGCTTGGCTTAGTGTCTTCAAAAGTACTGTGTGTTGTCTGAAGTGACTTTCAATAAATATCACATTGCTCATTAAAATGAGTTATAAAAGAGTTGTCAGACAATCACTAAACCTTCTACTATTACTGTAATGATAGTCATACCAGTAATGGTAACAAAAATATTTTTAATTTAGACAAAATTATAAATATACAAACCATAATTTTGTAAACAAATGTGCCTTTAAATATGTTAGGAGTGTCCACAAGCTGTTGGAAGAAAGTCTAACAGTAGTGACAACAAAGAGTGCCAGTGCACTACACACAAGTTTTAACAGCAGACAAATTATGTTGGATGTTGTGTTACATTTCTTTCTCTGGTTTCTTTTGTGGGTGTCATGATAACCATGATATTTTTTATTTCTTTCTTTTCATTTAAAGGACAGGCCATTCAATTACATGCGTCTTCAGGTTAGTTTATGCATTAGGCTATAGTACAAAGTACTATGTGATTGTGTGTGTGTGTGTTTGGCTAGTGTTAGACAGATGTCGTGCATTATAGCCGTGAGTATTCTACACATTGGTGTCACCTCTTCAAACGGTTTAACTTGGAAATGTAGGAGTCAGACTGCAAGCAAATGAGCCTTCACACCAGGGTGAACAACTAGGCCAAAGACGGCTCACTTGCTGATGTTTTTGTTTATTTATTTTTTTGTTTGTTTGTTTGTTTTTTGTATTGGAGTGTTGGCTCTAGTTGTGCCGTCTGCCAAAACATTTACCAACAGACTTTTGCCCGTGAATCAGAACGTTGTCACTTGAGCCTTCAGTCTTAAAATGGACAGAAGCATCTCATAGAAGCTCCAGCACTGACATAGAAGCTGACAAATACTGTCATCTCCAGTGTGTTTGAATTTGCAAACATGGCCAACATTCACATTCTCTGTTTGCCTGTTATTGTCTGTGAACATTTCCAAGTAGTTGGAGATTGTCCTTTTCGTACATGGATGCTGAAGGAAGAGTTAAGTAGCTTTGAAATGAAATGAACACAAAATATTGTGTTTTCAGTGAATGTTTGCCCCTGTTCAAAAATGTGAACATGCCAATGGTTTCATGAAGTGTTACTCCCAATGATGAAAGGGTGAGAACTATGGGAGATGACATTGGCATTACTGAAAACGAATCCTCATGACACCCTTACACGGGTGCCTTTGCGACTACCACAAGCAGATTTTGTGTTGTCATTAAGGCATTGAATGGCCGTTGTAGGACATCCCCTACCCTTTGGACAAGGAACTTTAAGAAGAATGTTCTGGGGTAACCCATCAACCCATAGCCCTGTTGTTTGAGGTCACCAAGTGCTCTTGGTAAGAAACAGAACTAAATGAAAGAAAATTTGGTACAACAGACCAGTAGAAAAATAGCTGCTGATGCCAACCAGTAAGGACATAGAAGCTTTTTCTTCAGAAAACATCTGTTATAGTTAGCTGCCAGTTCAGTCTATGTTGTACCAAATTTTCTGGTCCTTTTTCCTTACTGACACCAGGTGACCTCAAATAATAGGCCTATGGGTTAATTTTACCCCAGAATATTCCTTTACAATCTTCACTGAGTCAGTCTCGTAGGTCCCTCATAGTCCATAGTTCACAGTCAAATAACATGCCTATGATCAAAGGTCCGAAATTGTGCACTGCCATTCATAATAGTGAATATTTAATGCTACGGAGATGCATTGTGCAACCTTCATTCAATTATGATTTTTTACTCAATGTTTTTAGATTTAGTTTATCTGCATGCTGGTCATTTATTTTGTTATTACTTGTATAACAGAGAGATGACTTGGATTGTAGAGAGTTTCCCTTGGTAATGGTGATTGTGGTAGTTGGTCTTTGTGGGCTAGAGTCTGAGAAATTGGAAATTTCACTTTTATATACTTTAAATACGTATGCCAATATGTCGGTCTGTCTTACTGTAAAATGAAATGCTAGATTTTTTTTAAATGCTTGAAATTGGCAATTATCAAACCTTCATTATGACCAGCTGATTCTCACTTGTCTTATTCTTCTTGCTTGCGTGTTTCTTTCCTCTGTTTGCCCATTGATCCCCCTCTCCTCTCTCACTCTTTCTCTTTCTCTCTCTCTCTCTCGCTCTCTGTCTCTCTCTTTCTCTCTCTCTCTCTCTCTCTCTCTGACAGATCCTTTGTGGCCGTGAGATCCCGCGCTGGGTAAACCGACTAGCCTACTTCAGCTCCTGTGTGCCCTTCCTCCAGAGCTGCTTGCCCAAGGAGTGGCTGACCCCAGCTGCCCTGCAGTCCAGTGTTAGCCAGGAGCTCCAGGGCGAGCTGGAGGAGGCCGAGGATGCAGCCGCCACCGCCTCCACGCCTACCTCCCCCTCTGCTGCCGCGGTGGCGCCCTTTCCCAGACCCAGTCGACACCAACCACGCCGATAGGCCCCTGCCCAGTTGAACCTAACCTGCCAGATCCCGCACCCTGATATCCCATTCACCCAGTTTTGCCTCGAGCCACTCCCACACCAACACCACACCTGCTCACCAGCCCCCTCCCCTCTGCCCTGCTCGCCTTTGACGGACAGGGCTGTCTTCCAATGGGAGCTGCCCTATGGAAACACTCGGGCCAGTCATCTGGCCCAAACCAGCTGAAACTGCTCAGAGATGTCACAGTGCCCCCTGCTGGTACAGATACATCAACAGGGTCACTGTATGGAGGAGCCAGGGAACAGGAGCTGGCTACAGGGACTATGGAACTGATGTCCTTTATTTTATTTGTTTTCTATTGTTTTGCCTTTTGTTCAGCACTCTTCATCAGGAGAGACTATTGTAAGCCGATGTGAAGTGTTAAGTTTATGTTCTTTTGAAGGCCTTCTGTTCTCCACGCTCAGGACTGAGCAGTGCTGTCAGTGAAAACAGCGACACACTCTAAAGCCTGTCCTGTGCTGAGTTTTCCAACACAACAAAGTTTTGGGGTTTTTTTGTTTGCTTTGTTTTGTTTTTCACTGGTGTTATTTAGGTTGCATCTGGTTCTTGCAAGTCTGACATCCCTGGAATGAGCTTTTTGTTTACAGTGTGTGTGTGTGTGTGTGTGTGTGTGCATGTGTGTGTGTGCGTTTTCATGTGCGCACGTGCGCACGCTCTTGTGTGTATGTCTGTGTGAAGTGTGTCAGCTGACATTAAGCCACCTGGGGCAAACCCTGAACCACCTTTTTTGTGAAAAACAAACAAACACACACACACACAAGCAACTGATGTCTCCCCACTTTGGTGGTTGTGCCTCAATTTTTACGGTTGGCCCGCGCAGCTGGAGATCTCTTTTACTCTCTTTATAGATTTCTGTATCGCTATGCTCCAGCGAACGGGCTTCTTGTTACCCTGCAAAGACGTCAGATGTTTTACACTGCTAGCTTTCTAGTCTTATATCTCTGAGACAATATTTGTATCTTGTTTTAAAAATATTAAAGAGAAGATATTGAAAATATTCCCCTGTCTATTCTTCACAGATTTTTCATTTCATTATGTGTAACTTTACAACAAGAGGGACAGGGACAGCTAAGGCAGGTTAATAAAAAGCATTAAGAAAAACTACTCTTAGCTGGTAATTTAAATTTTGATTAATCTGTTGTGATTAATTCTGTCTTAAATTCTCATTTGAGCTTCTTTTGGTTAATAGTCAAGAACATTGTCTAACTCCCCTATGTTATCTGAAGAGTCTTATAAAAAAATGTGGTCAATGGATCAGCATAAACAAGTTAAGTGGATAGTGAAATATGTCCACAGGAGCAACATGAAGCTTGTTTTAGGCAGCATTTTGCAGTCCTGACGTGCAACACAAGAGACCTGTGGTCTGTTTCCCAAAAGCATAGTTGCTAATGAATTAGCAACTAAGTTGGTTGCCAATGGCCAATTGCATTGCAACCAACACAGTTGCTTACTTGGTTAGCAACTATGGATTTGGGAAACGGACCCCAGTACCAAGATGACGCCTAGTGGTGAATGAGTGATATGACAGATACTATGAACACTAATGAGTCAATCAGTGCCATCTGTCATAGCTTTGTAGTAATGCCAGACTCTAAAGAATCTTGATCAGAGGTGCCTGTTATTGTGAGGTCCCTAGTGAGGTTCCCTAAAAGAGCAGGAACCTGGCTACAAATCAAACCCACTACTGGGAATTCAAACATTGTGGTGTCCCTGGGTAAGTTCCCTAAATGTGTAGGAGTCAGACTGCAAGTCAGGCCCATTACAGGGAGTAAAACCACTGGTCCATCCCTGGATAGGGTCCCTACAGGGGCAGAAACCTGGCTGCAATTCACACACACATTTTGGTGTCCAGACACTGAGGTTAGGTTCTTTAAACATGTCGGAAGTGGACTGCAAGTTTGACCCACATTTTGTAGTTGAGGCGTTGTGGCATCCTGAGCTAGATTTGCTGAAGACGTAGGACCCTCATTGCAAAACAGATTCATGTTTGGGACTCCAGACATTGTGGTGTCCTGGGATAGGTTTGCTAAAAGTGAAGGGCTCTCACTAGGAAACAATCCCATGTTTGGCATTCCAGGCATTGTGAGGTTACTGGATTGACCTCCTGATGACAAAGGTCCTCCACTACCTATACCCATGTTTGGAAGTCCAGGCACTGTGAGGTTATTGGATTGACCTCCTGATAACAAAGGACCTCCACTAGCCATCAAACCCATGTTTGGAAGTCCAGGTATTGAGGTTAGATTGCCAAAAGGTGTAGGAACCTGACTGCATGTTGCACCCATGGGTGGGAGGGCAGGTAAGCCTCCAGAGACTGTGGGGATCTCCGCTGACGTTCCAGGCATACTGAGACTGGCATTAAAATTCTCAAAGTTAGGATTTGACATGCCCATGCCTTTAGAAAGGAACTCGGTAGCATTCTCAGAGATCGCTGAGAGTGAATGTTCTGTGTCTGACAAGGGGAGGTCAACATTTGGGTTTTCAATCACAACAGGGGAGTCAGCAGTCTCTGTCCGTTTGCATCTGCGTCTACAGCAGGGAAGGGTATCCAAGAGCTCTCTCAGGTTCCTTGTCAATAGCATGGATATGAAGGGGTTAATAACAGGACTTACATACAACAAAACATTGGCTGCCAAACCAAAGTATTCATATCCACTGATCTGGACCTGAAGGGTGGCCAATAGAGTGGTCAGAGCGAAGGGCAGGAAGAGGATGGTGTAGTTGGCGAGGATGGTGACTAACATGGCGAGGACGCGTCGCCTCTGTGACGGCCGGACTGAGGTGGGACAGCAGAGGGAGGCCCGGCAGGAGTCCAGGAGGAAGAAGACAAGGAGAGGAAAGGGCACCAGCAGACAGATGGAGAAAGCCAGGTGGAAGCCAAAGTAGAGCAGGAGGACAATCCCAATCGGCGCTGCCCAGGAGGCCAGTGAGATCAGTGACGACTGCTTGGCCTTCCTACAGCAGCCATGGCACTGCTCGTTGGCCACCAGCAGATGGCGCTCTTGTGCCACACCAACCATGAAAACGACATTGCTGGCCACCCCAAAGTAGAAGATGAGGGAGGGGATGTCTGTCTCCAGCTGGATGGTCGTACTGCCACTGATGGTCTGTGGTCTGGTGAAGAGGCTGAAGATGTCTGAGATGAGGAGGTTAATGGCCTGGACGGGTGTGCCATTACCACCCTTAACCAGCTGACTCAGCATGTAAATGGCCAGAAAAATGGCAGGAAGTCCAACACCAAACGTCACCCAACCCACAATTCGCGCCACTCTCTCAGCTGTGATGTTGCTAGGGCTGTCAATCCTGTTAGTCCAGTTTTGTTGTCCATTATATAGCTCCATTTTATTCCTTTATAATCTACATAATGAAACACAATAATATATATAAAACATACATTTTTATATAGACTAAATCTTACAAACAAGAGTGCTATGCTCAGTAGGTTCATACGTACCCTGTGGATCAGCATTTTCCATGTAGTTAGGTGACAACAGTTACAGTCCGCTGTTATCATTAGCATCCAGGTTTAAACACCTCTCACCTCTCATTGTTAAACCTAATGTACTTTATATATCTTAATATATGACAGAACTCTCAAAACGAGCTTCTGTTGACTGTCAAACAGCATAAATTGAGCCCTTAACATGAACATATAGGCTGCGTCACAGTTATGACACCTCAGTATAGTAGTGCAATTAATTTCCCAGCACAAACCAACTATCTTCTCGGACAGTCAGACAATGAATCTTTAGTCTCTTTCCCATGGTGGAAGCATCTTCTCTCTCTCTGTTCCCCTCTCTCTCTCTCTCTCTCTCTGTCTCACCAGTCGAGAAGCTGAAACTCGTCTGTGTTGCGGATATCTACATCTGCTTGTCTAGGCCACCAACCCAAGCAGTCATGTCAAGAAGGTTCCATTCCTGAGGTGACCAGATGGATCTCCAGGGACAAGGAGAGAGTTGTCTGTAGTTGGCCTTGTCATCCAGAGACCTCAGCACCCCACACACATTGTCACCAGTAGCTGAACAGCAGTCTATTCATTACGTAGGCTCTACACTGGAATAGAGCCGCCCCACAATATCTATGCAAATACTGCTCTCTAATTATCAAGATTGGTCTTCAAGGGATATTTGCTTGCCATGACAGCTATGTGTGCTGCCGCAATGTTTACATTGCAATAAACATAAACATAAGTAAACATAAGTAACAGACACAAACATGCTAGTGCAAGATTATGACTCAGAGCGAAGGCTAAAAGGTTTTACAGCCTTTGGTTAAGACATGCAGTATAGCTACAATGCTACAATAATAACTGTAAAAGAAGTCCATTGGCAGTATGGGCAAGTCTAAAGATTCTGTAAATGTTGATAATGAACATTCCCTCTACATCAAATAAGATTTTTGAGAAATTCAGGGTTGTGATGCCAATTCTTTATATATAGGGGAATACTGTGAAAATAGAATAGAATCCCTGTTGTGGATTCTAAACATGTTGTATTATACACACATGCTGTTTAGTAGCAGTTCCGCTGGCCAGAGGTTTGGGAAAATCATCCAAAACCATCTGATGAGGTGTAAATAAAGCTCTCTCTCTAAATGGATGTAGAATTCATGCTTTGTTGTGGATGGTGTAGTTTTGTGATGAACCATCATGTATACAATGAACCATCTATTTGTTTTAACATATAATTGCTCTGTAGCCTTTAAATGACCTTTCATTGTAGCAATGCACAAACCTATAGGCCTAATACTACTATACAATGCACAAAACTATAGGCCTAATACTACTATACAATGAAGGCAGAGAGTAAAAAGCTAATGAACATATGGCATGTTCAGAGGTAGCAGACTTCTGGACCCTATGTTTACATTGGCTTGTTTGTAATTCATCAGCCCACCCATCACTTCCTGGAGGATCCCCCTCTCAAGCGCCACAGTACAGCACGCTCAAGCTCAGTCTGCAGGACACAGAAACTATCTCTTCATTTCATTCCAGTAGGTAAGATGTCTATTTTCTGCATGTGGTGGTCTATGGATTAATGTATCACATTGTATGGTCCTAATATGCTGTATATTGTACAGACCGTTTCAATGATAAAAACAAAAACAATAGCTGGACGTTCTATTACGCTTCCTTCTGCTACTTCTGCTGTTTTGCCTTAATGATGTGGAATGTTGGAGCAGCTAATTTAACTCTATTGACTATCAGATTTCTGTGAGCTTTATGAGTGGTTTGGTTAATCTGATGCTCAGTGAACAATACAAATCAGCAAGACTGATCTTGATTCTTCAATTTTTAAATATCTACCTGTAACGCTGTAATCCACAAAAAAAAAAACAATAGGCACAATGAATAAGAATGAAAGGTATGTTAAACTATCTACAGACTAACTGAAGTAAATACTGACTGTCTTGACTTACTGGCCTAATGTAGGATAACTGATATGATGCTACAGAGATTGTAAAAATGCTTTGGCAATTTTTTGTATAATTTTCTGGATGTTTCCATTGAATGGGTGAAATATGGAAAATAATATTGGATTTGCCAATGTAATTTGCGTATCTCAGACACCCACTACCCCTCACCATAGAATAACCTCTCATATTTCTGCAGCCTCCATAACTGATACATACATGAAAGATCTGAGGTAAATGACAAGACAGAGCCTAAACAGCTCTAAGTAGCATCCGTTTATGGATGTGGATGTTGTCTTAGTTACAATACTGGGCCTCTGCAAGATGACCAATTAGTATACAGGATCATAAGATAGGGTTTCCAGTCATCAACTCCATTACCTGTTCTTTTGGCTAGAGTTTCCTGGGACGTGATTTAAGCTGTTTAAAGCCTTTTAAAACATTTCAAGCTTAACAGGGCTGCCCTACAGTTGTATACAGCACACCAAGTATCTGAGAGAAGAACAAAAATGTAGCCTCCGCTTGATTGATGGATTTTGGAGCTGAACAACAAAATCAAATAACTCACATGGATGCACTCGAAGGAACGTTGATTGACATTCTGTATGATCGTGTTTGTTGTATTTAGCAAAGACTAAATGTTATCATTACATTCATGATTATAACGGGGACAATAGTTTTCTATAGTCATAGATCAAGTGTAATTATGACAGTAATACCACTACTACTACTACCAATAATAATAACAATTATAATAATAATAAGATAGCTATCAGGATCAGAACTAGAATCAGTTTTATTGGCCAAAAATATTTACATTCACAAGGAATGTGACTTGAGGGAGATGTTAACTAGATTTCTGTCACAAACAGCAGCTGCTCCTCCAATCAAAAGTTCCAGGAAACTTTCCAGATTGATGAAATTAGGTGAAATTGTTTCTGGAGTTTGGAAAATAGCTAGAAATTGTTAGAAAATTGCTCCTCTCTGCTGAAAATAATCTGGTTTGCATGGCTAGTCTCTATGAAAATAAACAAACACACAAATAGGAGAGAGCAATGTACCAAGGCTGCCATCTGAAGCGCCATCTTGGATCAACTTGGTTATTGGATAACTATTGTTATATAAGTGATTATTCTGTTTACTATTTCAGTGTTTAAATTCATGTTCATGTTTGTTCAATTAATTGTCAGGAAATTGTGATCAGTGTTTGGTCAGGTCAGTGCTTGCTCATCTCACATCAGTGTTTCCCAAAGTCCAAGATGTCCTTCAATACCTCATTTCAAGATGTCCTTCAATACCTCATTTTGTGTGCCCACACATCAAGCATATTTAGTTAAATTAAAGCTGAAAATATTTGTAAATTATAAACTAAAACTAAAACTAAAAATATTTAAGAAGATGCAGTCAGAAAATGTGGGATGTTTTCCTTAAAAACAGCATTAACTAACTGACCCACCACTAAAGTTTTCTTTTCTTTTTTATATCAATCCTTTGCTACAGCTCTATAGCCTATCAGAATCAAGCCTACATCATGAGATCTGTTTGTGTGTGTTATTGTTTCTGTGTTTTTCTTTTTTGACAGTAACAAAGTGGGGCAGTGGAGGGGTACTGGTTAAGGAACCTGGTTAGCATGCTAATAGCCTGGAAATTGTGGGTTGGAATCCACCACTGTCGTGCCCTTGTGCAAGGCACTTAACCCTACCTTGCTCTGATGTAATTGACAGTTGACAAATGTACGTCACTTTGGATAAAAGTGTCTGCTAAATGTAAATGTAATGTCTTAGTAACACTTTACTTAAAGTCTTTATCTATAAAACATCATGTCACAAAGTACCCATAATGCATTATAATGACTGACATAAGTGACTCTAACCATTCATAAACAGTAGGGCGGTGATAGTGCAGTGGTTAAGGAACCTGGCTTGCATACTAGTAGGGTTCAAATCCCAGCTGCCACCGTTTTGCCCTTGAGCAAGGCATTGTACCCTAAGTTGCTCCAGGGGACTGGCCCTGAAGTAATTGAAAGTTGACAGATGTAAGTCGCTTTGGATAAAAGTGCCTGCTAAATGCATATATGTAAATGTAAATGTAGTAACGAGGACACTGAAAACTATTATAATGCATTGTGATACATCAGGCTCATTTTATGAATATTTCATAACCCTTTATGAATGTGTTTATAATGCTTTAAGTTTAAAAGGCCACCTTTCTGACATTCATGTTTTACTGACCAGATCCTCGATCTTTTTCAGTCATATCAGTGTTGGACTGCTTAGCTTGAAGCAGAAAAGAATGGAGAATATTTACAATAAAACAATGGCATTCTTCAACATAACAGACAACAGCGACTTGCTTTTCACTCTGGCTCTTCAAGGTTGGGTGATTTTGCCCATAGCTCTGCCCATGGTGTGTGTGGCCATATATGGATTGTTCTCCCAGATCAAAACTGATCACGTTGCCCCTGTTTATGTCATCAATCTGCTCATCTCTGACATGTTACAGATATGTGCTAAACCCATCCTGTTCACTCTAGCACCTGCTGGGATTACATATGAACTGATGAATGTCATCTACAGCACTGGAGTGCTGTCAAGCACTGTCTTCATGGTGTGCATCGCTGGAGAGAGATATGCCTTGATTGCCCATCCACTGCGGTACAGGTTTCACAGGACCATCACCAAATCACTCCTCTGCTCTCTTACTGTATGGGTGGCAACACTTGTTGTAGTAGGCAGCACTGTGGTCACATCTATAACAGGGGTCATTGACATAGAGACACTTTTCGTAGGTTCTTCCGTGTTCTGTCTTCTCCCATATCCCTTTGTCATATTTTTCTTTGTGGGCTCATGGAGGGCCTTGTCTAAGTCTGTGTCTGTCTCTCCTCATGAACAACGAAGGATTATGGGAACTCTGGCTCTTGTTCTGTTCATCTACACAGTTCTTTTCCTGCCTCACACTGTTATCATCCTAGTAATGAAAACCTCGCCCTGGCTGATCAAAGATACCATCTTCCAGTATCTGCCTGTGATATCCTCCATTTTCTTGTCCATGAATCCCTTGGTAGATCCTGTACTCTATGTGTTCGCAACAAAGAAGAAATCCATACTAACCTGTTGCAGTTGTAGGTGTTGTGGTCCTCAGGGCCAACCACAGCACAGAGAATTTTGCCCTCCTCTGTCCACCACTATGAGCACAAGAGAGGCTCACATCTAAAGCTAGAGTCAGGCTACACTTACACCCAGCTGTGTATTCATGAAAGCCATCTCTGTATTAAAGAATAACATCACGTCACAATTCTAAAACTCTGTTTTTCCCACGTAGTGACTGAAGCTAGAGTTTTTAGACATCTCCACTTTGACCAGAGTTTTCAAAAGCACCATGTTTGTGTTTATGTGTATGATAGGTCAACCACATAAGCAATGGAGAACAAGCATTCCCTCCGCATTAAAACCAAAGTGTGATGATAGGCGTGCTTGCTCTGATTGGCTGTAAATTTGTCTCTGTCCTTCTAAGGTTCCTGCTGCCACATAGTGAGTGTAAAACATGTGACCAGTAACTGTATACTGCATAACTGTTCAGAACTGTTCAGAAGAGTCACTTTTGAGAGCATGAGTGCTTGTGTCTGTGTGGTAAATAAATGTACAGTGTAAGTGTATGTTCATGTAATGTACAGAAGTCAAACGTTGTTTAATTCACTGCAGCAACATGTTGCTACATGAACATGAGGCTATTGATTTGCTAACGACCCAATTCAATTCAATTCAAATCAATTTTATTTATACAGCACCTTTTACAATAGCATTGTCTCATGGCGCTTTACAGAAGGAGCACCCAAGAGCAACAGGGGCAAGGAAAAACTCCCTTATGTTTAGTTAGTCAAGAAGAAATCTTGGGGCCCACTGGGCATTCATGGCCTACTTGTTAGGGCCTTGGTGGCAGGTCCGGTCCCGATGAGCAGGAAAAATATGTATGGGGGAAATGACTGAACTTCACTCTCCAATGTCCACATCCACAGATGGGGGTGCCCTTGGACGAGGCACCTAACCTCTTCCTGCTTCCTGCTTCCTGTTCAGTGCACCATAGCATGCTGCCTGTCCACTGCTCCCAATTAGTGTGTGCTTCACCTCATTGTGTGTTCACTGTGTGATGTGTGTGTGTCACGAATTAACGTGATAAATGAATACATATACTTATACATTTATAGTTATACTGTAGTTACATTTTAATTCTAGTAATTCATTTTATTTATTGATTTATTTATTCTCCCCGGACTGCGTAATCTCTTACTGTCACAACACCACCAGCACAGTTCTGTGGCAATAAAGTATCGTATCTTATGTTATGTTGCCTCCACTAGTCAGTGCAGACAACTGTATGTAAATGGACTGCATTTATAGAGCCCTTTTCTACTTTTTCGAGCACTCAAAGCACTTTATAAGGAGTGCCTCACATTCACACACACACACACACACACACACACACACACAGGTGGCGGAGGCTGCCATGCAAGGTGCCAACCTGCCACCGCGAACAATTTGGAGTTCAGTATCTTGCTCAGGACACTTTGATGGGGTCAGGTGGAATGGGGCTCGAACCTGTAATGCTCCGGTTGTTGCCTCTGTTGCCTGGTCTTGCCATTTTGCATTATTCAATATAAGAAAGATTAGATCACACCTAACCGAACAGGCCACCCAACTTCTGGTACAAACTGTGGTTATCTCCCGCGTTGACTACTGCAGTGACCTTCTAACAGGCTACCCAACCTGTGCTGTGAAACCGCTGCCAATGGTCCAGAACATCTTTCCTTGAATAAGGGATAAAGTTCTGTGAAGTGTCATTATTGTGGAATAACTCCCAACTCCCAGCGATGCATGAGCCCGACGCGCAAACTCCCTCCTCAGAGGATGAAGTTTATCAATATAAGAAGTCGAGATAAACCATATTATCTAACATATTTAAGCAGATAAACCATATTATCTAATATATTTTGTTGTTGGATTGTAGTCAGGCTGCATTCTAATATATTTAAATATGACCAGCTTTTACTTTCTTAGGTCTGCTGTATAATCTGCATCCACTGTCTGTTTCAGTCTTGATAATAATATTATTATAATAAGTAAAATGAGTTAAAAAAAAAAAAAGCATGATGCCACACAGCTACAACTAATATAAGTGATAAGAGATATGAACAGTAATAGCTGTGATGGTGTGTGCATGATCATGCAATGGACTAAGGTGGGGGGGCAAATCAAATTCTGCTTAGGCCCATAAAGACTTGGGCCAGGGCTAGCTTAATGGGTCTGCACCAACCTACTTAAGCGCTCCCATAAAGACTTGCATTACCCTTTGTCAAGTCCAATCGTCAAAGAAATGTCATCTGGCAATTAGCCTGTACCTCCATACCCTACCCCCCCCCCCCCCCCCCCCATCTCTCCATCTCACATCTCATTCTGTACTTGACTCCATTTCTTCACTCTCACCCTCTCAATGCCCCCCCTCCCACAATCCCCCCACCCCCATGGGGTATTCTCTCTAAGATAGCTTCTTTGTAGCTTGATTGTTAATTTTCTTTAGGATAAAAGAGGCTGCTAAATGCATAGATGTAAATGTAAATGTAGCAACAGATAAACAAACAATGCTGCTATGTGCGGGATTGATTTCAAGAAGCCACTGGTTTAAGTGGTTAAAGTGGTTAAACATACTGCTATTCAATCCGTGTGCATTAGCTTGTGTCTGATTAGGGGAGAAATAGATTCCAAATTGGCTTTTGGTTTAGGGCTATGAGAGAGGGAAGCCAGGAGAAAAATGTCATAAATAAGGATCGATTCCTGCTCCCAGCACTCCTCATTGGAGACTCAGGATTTTCTCCACAAGCTTACGGGCGGAGTGACGCCTCCTGTCTCTCAGATACACTCAGTAAGTCCTCCATCTTTTCGTAGAGTGTATGCAGGCAACAACTGCAGACATTGTGCACAACTGCACAACTGCACAACAACTGTAGATAAAGTTTACATTGGTGAAAGCTGAAGTTGCTGTGTCATGGTGTGGATAGATTTCATCAATGTTACAACATACAACTGCCAGACGCCAGTGAAGCTGGCATGCTAATGTGTACAATCAACTGAAATGTGCGATTTTACTCAAAAGGTTTATGTTAAACATTTATATTTACTTGCCAGATGCTTGCACAAGACACCGCATTATTTACAAAACATTTGGTTATTCATATTTAGAAAAAGATGCCTGTTTGACATTTTTGAGCCTGGTATGAGAAAAAATGTGCTTCCATGTTTGAGTAACTAATTGTGAAACAAAAATAAATCACTGTATTAACAAGAGATGACTAAGAATGACACAGTTGTTAATGAGAAATGAGCAGCTCCTACATGTTCATGATAGCCAAGGTTCAGAAAACATATACATTTCATATGTGTTACAGAGCAATAAGCTGCTGGAAGAAACCTTCTATAATCAGGTTTTTGTTTATTTATGGAAATAAATATCTCAAGTTGTATGTAACAAATACAAAACACAGCTGGTTTGATTTGATTCTGAAAACATGAAAGAAATCCATGTAGACTATAGTACATATTTAGTGCTTGTTAACCCACACATGATATTGAACAACATACTCAATGTCATGTAGGTATTATATTAGATATAAACCAGTTAACTCCATCACTCTATCTATATAACATCAACACCACAATCGACAGTGTTACTACTGAAAAGCAGATCACCACGTACCCAAATCAGAAACCATGGATGAACAGGGAAGTGCTGCTTCTACTGAAGGCACATGACAGTGCCTTCAGATCAGGGGACACACAGGCCTACAGTACATTCAGGGCTGACCTGAAGAGGGGCATCAAGAAGGCCAAGCACAGCTACAAGCTGAAGGTGGAGGAACACTTACATTTACATTTACATTTATGCATTTAGCAGACGCTTTTATCCAAAGCGACTTACAACTCATCAACTGTTCCGGGCCAGTCTCCCCTAGAGCAACTTAGGGTTAAGTGCCTTGCTCAAGGGCACAACGGTGGCAGCCGGGATTCGAACCCACAACTTTTCAGGCTACTTACACGCTAGCCAGGTTCCTTAACCACTACGCTACCACCACCCACTTCACAACATCTGACCCCCAACGCATGTGGCAGGGCATTCAGGCCATATCTGACTACAAGCCCAGCAACTCCACACAGACAGCCATGGATCTGTCCTTCCTCAACGAGCTAAATGACTTCTATGCTCGCTTTGACAAGGACAACAAGGATAAGACTGCCATCACCCTCCCCTCTGACGACCACCATACTCTCACACTCACTGTCACAGATGTCCACAACGCACTGAGCCACATCAACGCCCGTAAGGACGCTGGACCTGACGGCATTCCTGGACGCGTGCTGAGAGCCTGTGCTGGGCAGCTTGCAGGGGTCTTCACAGACATCTTCAACAGGTCCCTGGCCCAGGCAGCAGTACCAGCATGCTTCAAGACCACCTCGATAGTGCCAGTGCCGAAACATCAACATCAACATCATCACCTACGTGTTTGAATGATTACCACCCTGTAGCACTCACGCCCATAGTGATGAAGTGCTTTGAACGACTGGTCCTGGCACACCTCAAGAAATGCTTGCCGCCCACACTGGACCCTCTCCAATTTGCCTACAGAAGCAACAGAAGCGCAGAAGATGCCATATCCACAGCGCTTCATTCTGTGCTCTCACACTTGGACAGTAAGAATGCATATGCAAGAATGCTGTTTGTTGACTTCAGCTCAGCATTCAACACAGTCATCCCCTCCAAGCTAATCGCCAAACTCGTCGACCTTGGAATCAGCAACCCCATCTGCAACTGGATCATGGACTTCCTGACCAACAGACCCCAGTTTGTTAGGTCAGGCCAGAACCGGTCCACCACCCTGTCACTGAGCACCAGTGCACCACAAGGTTGTGTGCTATCCCCATTCCTCTACTCCCTTTTCACCCATGACTGCAGGCCTGCGTATGGATCCAACTCCATCATCAAGTTTGCAGATGACACCACGGTGATTGGACTCATCAGTAACAACGATGAGTCTGACTACAGGGAAGAGGTGAAGCACCTGGCTGCATGGTGTGCTGACAACAACCTGCTCTTGAACACCAGCAAGACCAAGGAACTCATTGTGGACTTCAGGAAAGAGAAGAGAAACACCCACGACCCCATCCACATCAATGGTATGGCTGTGCAATGTGTCTCCAGCTTCAAATTCTTGGGGACCCACATCTCCGAGGACCTGTCCTGGTCAACCAACACCTCAAGCCTGGTCAAGAAGGCCCACCAGCGCCTCTTCTTCCTAAGGACACTAAAGAAAAACCACCTGTCCACTGGCATCCTGAGCAATTTCTACCGCTGTGCGATAGAAGCATCCTGACTAACTGTGTGACAGTTTGGTATGGAAATTGCTCTGTCGCTGGTCGCAAGGCTCTGCAGCGAGTGGTGAAAACTGTTCAGAGAATCACAGGGACTCCACTTCCTGCCATTGAGGATGTCCATAGGAAAAGATGTCTGCGGCGGGCACGCAGCATTCTGAAGGACACCTCTCATCCTGCCAACAAACTGTTTCAACTCATCCCCTCCAGAAGGCGCTACAGGAGCCTACAGACTAAAACCACCAGGTTCAGGAACAGCTTCTTCCCCACTGCCGTCACACTACTGAACTCTGCCCCCCACTGAACCTCACACTTTGCTGCTATAGCTATGCTGCTATAGCCCTTGGACTGCACATCTGTACATCTGTATATACTTAATACATCTGTGCATCTGTATATACTTAATACATCTGTACATAACTGTCTCTATAGCACATCTGTATATACTTAATACATCTGTACATAACTATCTGTATAGCACATCTGTATATTGCCCTTACATTGAATCTCTATAGCACATCTGTATATTACCCTTATTATCTCTTCACCTTACATGTATATTGCTCTTCTGCCTATTTATTACTACTACTCTTATCTGTATATAATTTGCTCTTTAACTGTACATACTGCATACTGTATATACTGCACTTGCTGCTCTTTGCACTTCTGATTAGATGCCAAACTGCATTTCGTTACCTGTATTTATACATGTGTAATGACAATAAAGTTGAATCTAATCTAATCTAATCTAATCTAATATAAACTCTATCATTTTTATTGTTATTAGAACTAGATCATGTTTTAATTTACTTTATAGCCCCCACCCCAATATATTAACCCCATTGCAAGATTAGTGTATACACCTCAGACAACATCCATGAAAATACAGTATTCAACAGGTTCATAAATACAGTATTAAACAGGTTCATATCTGTTTGTTTGTTTTCAGAAAGTGTTGTTTTCCCAGAGGTCCTTGAGTGACCACTATCCTGTATATATCCCCACATATGTGCCACCAGATAAACTACGTCAAGACAACAACAGCATTTGATGATGGAGACGTTCCACCTAAACAGCCAGGAATAGTTTAACCTGCCTGACTGGACTGGCATGTTCCTCTCCATTGCTCTTCACTGCTGGGTGATTTTGCACATAGCTCTGCTGGTGGAGTGTGTGACCATATATGGATGGTTGTCCCTGATTAAGACTGACCATGTTACTCCAGTCAGTGTCATCAACTTGCTCTTCTCTGATGTGCTGCAGATATGCACCAAACCCATCGCCCTCAGCATGCCACCTGCTGGGCTTATTTTTGAAGTGGTGGTATTTTTCTACTCCTCCAGCCTATTGGCTTGCATTGGTACTATGAGGTGCATGCCTGGAGTTATTTTATTTACCTCACAACTATACTGTACACCCTTCTGCATTTTTGCCACTGCTCTTATAACATGTCACACCCTAAATTTACTGTTATGACACACAGTTGATATCTTTCTTTTGGATTCTTAGTAAGTATGTGTGCGTGGACGTCATATATCTGTGTATGATGTGTATGTGCCACTGGACACCCAACGGACACCTTAATTTTCTTCTGGATGAATAAAGTATCCCTGTCTATCTAATGGTCTCCCATCCACTAGGGTACAGGTTTGACAGGACAATCTCTCCTCTACTCTGTTACAGTACATACACAGTAAAACAGACCTGCCCTGACCAGACCTGGCCAGGAAGCATCCGCAAGTTAAATGCGGTTCACCAACCAGAGCTTCAAAGTTGCGTAAAAGTTGACAGTAGCCAATTTAGAATTGTTAACATGAACACTAGCGCTACTAAGTAAAGCACTAGCTTTGATAGGCTAATGACTAAGCATGATGCTAAGTATTAAATCAGCAAATGCACCAAGACCTCTAAAATACAGTCCTTATCTCCTCCCTCCCGCACGCATGGACGCAACCACATAAGCGCACACAGATACACACTCTCCGTCTCTTTATTCATCTTTCACATGCATTTATTCTTTTTGCTCAGATGATTTCTTACAGGAGATACAACCCTCTTTTCTTTTTGAAAGATAAAACTAAGGACAGATGGCCTTGTGAAGTTTTGAGACTGAATTTTGTGAATGAGATGAGAAGATGAGAATTTTGATCCAACAATTGGAGTGTTGGAGTTGGAGTAAAAACCTATTTTGATCAGGAATTATAACCAATTGGCTTAGTTATTTTAACAGGCTTTTCATGTTGCATAATACACTATTGATATTACTGTTTAAAAACAATTATTATAAACGATCAATTATCAATTATTAAACCAATGCTAAGGACAACTTAAGGCAACCTGTGTTCTTAGTTATACTCTGGAGCCAGACTAATTAATCTGTGAGCCAGTTATATATATATATTATAGCCAGTTATATATATTACAACTATTATTATTATTATTATTACTATTATCCCGTGAGAGAAAACAACACATAGTGAGTTGCAGCACACACTAACCCGAAACAATTGGCTGCCTGCTATAGTGGCGCCCAGTGAGCAGTGAGGGGTTAGGTGCCCATGGCTGAAGTGCCCTTGAGCAAGGCACCTAACCCCTCACTGCTCCCTGGGTGCTTCTGTAGCAGTAGTCCACTGCGCCGGGTTAGTGTGTGCTGCACCTGTGTGTGTTGAGTGTATTTCATTAATTCACGATTGGGATTAAATGCAGAAGCCAAAAGAATACATATATATACATATATACAATAAGCTTGCTGCTGTGAGTGAACAATGTCACACTATTTTTCTTATTCATGTTACGTTTCCTGTGTTTCCTGATATAGCAGTCAGATACCATCAGTGGTCACTGCCCCATCCTGCTCAGAGTTGCCAGTGTGCTCACAGTCTGGGTGTTTGCACTGGGAGCTTGCAATGCATTTGGGCTGTTTCCTCACAACTATGATAAAAGAAAGTTCTAGTGAATGTTGAGCAAGACGTCATCCCCGTATGGGGTAGAATTGTATGCTATCATTGTATGCTACCTTGGCCCTCTGTGTACTCTTTTCCTCATAGTTAGACCACAGTTGAGCAGTATATAACAGTGTGATGTAGGTTCTGAACAGAGAACACTTCACAGAGTCAGAGCACATAGGCAACATCCTTATAAGCGTGTTAGCTTGAAAATAAATTTTATAGCACTGTCGATAGAGATAGAGGTCTTTGTCAACCTTCCAGTCATCGGATATGACATGATCTAGGTATTTATTTCCTCACACACGGCAAGAGGACTGTCTGACAAATGTAAAAGTTGGGAAAAGTTGAAGGTGGGAAAAGTTGAAGTTCCTGTCCCCTGTGCTCTCATGCTGGAGATAATGTTTCATAGAAAGAGCCCCAATTGATATTATTTGTAAGACGCAAAGACTACAGTTTAACTATAGATAATTAATAACAAACAAGCAAAATAATTTGAAGAGCATCTAGTGTGAATCAATCCATAGCTCTGTTGTTCAAGGTCACCAAGTGCTGTCAGTAGAAAAAGAAACGAGAAAATTTGATACAACATAGACTGAATAGTGAATCAGCAGCAAGCACTAACTGGATGGGGCCCAGAAGTTCACTTTCAGCTTCATTCTTTATGCTCCATTCATAAACCTAACCTGCCAGCTTGCTTTTTCATACAGACAGCACTCAGTGACCTCAAACAATGCTATGGATTGAAGCACACCAGATTTCTCCTCTAATACAAGGAGGATCCAATAACAAACATTGATGGGTCAGCTCAATACTCAATATGCTTCCTAAGAGCTTTAGATCATGTGTGACACATTGACCACTGCCTAACTTTGCACTTTTGTCATGATCTGAAGTAGGATTTGGACCGAAAAACAAGGTTAGACAAGGTAAAGGAACAAGGAACAGATGAACCAAGGCAGGGACTAACAAGACTAATAATGAACAGGTGAGGGGCGGAGCTAACAGGGACACATTGCAGGGACAAACAAAGGAGCACATGGAGCACAGGACCAGGAAGTAAACAAAGACAGGAAGTAACACAACAAGGCAGAAAGTGACACAAGGAGTGAAGACAGGGGAACAGGACAAGAGACAACAGGACAGGATGTGTAGTTTTTTTTAAATCAAATAAGATCATATATGAACAGAACTGTGAACTGATGACATGCTGAAAATGCATAGAAAATAAAGACACAAGGTAGTTTTGAAAACAGATGGGTTGCAACTTAAAACTTCAATTTCCTTATTTCTATTCTCAAAATAATCAGCAGAGCAGCACAGTTCAGCAAAGGACTGAGGTGTCATTTGAATGGGCTCAGTGCACGGAAGACGTAAATTCCCAGAGGGACTTTCGTTCAGGATGGTCACTCTTGTCTAGTGAACGTCTATTTTTGTGATGTACAGTAGGCCAGATTGATATTAGGCATAAGTATTAGTCTTATAGTGTAGTTACACTGGTTTACTATCCAAAGTAAGCCTAACTAATAAGCTCTCCATGGTCCTCGCCAGTTCAGAGTTCATTTCATAGGTAGCTTGTAGCTATAGCCTCATTACACAGTTGTTTACCAACGTAAAAGCTAATTACCGGAAAAGAGTGTGTACCAAGTTCTGTGTATCAAGTTCTTTGCCATGGTGAAACAGCACAGACTGCTATCTCCTTAATATGTTGAAAGCTATTCTGGCAGTAAATATCTGTGCCTGTACATAGAAGATATTTATTGTAACATTATGTAGCTAATAATTGACAATTAAGACACAAGTATGTTTGTGTCGTTTTCAAGAAATCATGGACAGTTGAGTGAATGAATGAATGAATAAATGAATGAACGAATGAATGAAAGAATGAATGAATGAATGAATACCTCATCACAAGGGGGACATTGTTTTGTACATTTGACCTCATACGGCTCTTGAGAGCCAGACCATTCATGGTTTTGGAGTATATGCGATTCCACAGACATCAGAGGTGTTTCCTGATGGCATTGTTCAGAGTTGTGTCACTCCATGCATCGCTAGAACTGATACGGCGTAATGGCTGTTTCCTGACTAGTGTGATAACAACGGAGATGTAGAGATAAAGAAGTTCCTTAGTGTGGGGCAGATGATGTAGGGCATTTAGGAGGCCCTGGACCTGGGCTTCACTCACATCAGCCTTTCAGTTACACCTGTTCAAATTCAGAACTGAATTGACAATGACTCTTGAATACACACACACAATATCAAAGCAATAACAATGACTGCCACCCACCCAATTGTGCTACAGAGACTTAAACCCTGACACTGTTCAGAGATCTGTCTGTGGATAAACTTGGTGTGGTGCTAGTGTTGGGTAAGTATGACTGTTAAGTAAGACTCTTCTTACTTATAATTTTCTTCACCACTGGGTAAGATATCTTCTCTGCGTGAGCGTATTTCTTATCCTGTTGTGATTAAGGTCTTGCATCAGTTTGTCAGCAAGCTGGTTGCTGTGAGTGTCAGTGTTACAATATTTTTCTTCTGTATATGAAGTTGACGTTGATGTCAGGAAAGAGCTGTGAATCTTTCACTGGTAAGCCTGGCTAAACTCTCAAGATGGTGTTGGTGGTGAACAGAATTAGCTCTAGTTCCATAATTTTAACATAAATTTTCTTTCTCTTTTCTCTATAGTTAATGGATTTCCACCATGTGTTGTTAGACAAAGTTATTTATCTATTTCTAACCATTTAGTGTTATGGGACAAACAGCAAAGTAATAATGCATATTTGGCATCATTTCAAAAAGATGTTCCTTGATTTAACTCCACAGATGCTCCATGATGTGATTTTCATTTACCAATACATTACTAGAATTCATCAAACACATGATTATCTGTCTGAAATGTTTACGCTGTGATTTATCCAGAGGGAAAGGGAGGATGAAAAGAAGCCTGGAATGGAGGTCAACCAGACAATCTCAAACGCTTTCAGATTTGAAGTTCTGTCTGTCGTCAGTTGGATAATTCTTGCTGTTGCCTTACCCATCACTTTACTGGCCATTTATGGACTCTATTTCTTCGTCAAGGCAGATAATGTTGCTCCTGTGTATGTCATCAACCTTCTCATCTCTGATCTTATTCAGATATGTGCAAACCCTCTTAGCTTCAGGGTAGAAAGACCAATATTTGCTGAGGCAATGTATATGCTTTACTATTTTGGTCTGACAGCAAGTGTTTGTTTTATGGTGTGCATTGCTGGCGAGCGATTTATCATGATTGTTTACCCTGTGTTCTACCGGCACACACAAACAATCAAGAGAGTCGTTCTTGTGTCGTTTGGCATATGGATAATGGCTGCCTTTGCAGTGGTGAGTTTCTCAGTGTTGGATGTAGCCGCCGACTATCGAGCAGTGGTCTTTCTGCCATCTTTTCCCTTGTTGATTGGGTTTTTCCTGGGAACATGGAGGATCCTGTTAAAGTTACGCTCTGTGTCTTCCCAAAAGCATCGGCAGATTATGGGCACCCTGGCCTTCATGCTTTTCATCTATGTGCTACTATTCCTACCCTTTGTTATCTCATCTCACCTCTTCTATCTGCTGAAGTTGAAAAACAAGCCCAGCGTGTTCTATTTTCACTTGGTCTCTGAGGTTCTTGTGTCCCTGAACCCCATGTTGGATCCTATCTTGTATGTCTTCATGCGTCGCGATGCTAAGGACATCGTCTCGTCTTTCCCTTGTGTCCGCTGGTTCCAGAAAAGCAGAGAACCATCAGAGACACTGCGCACTAACACATTTTTCACTGATGCTGTAGAAACCCAAGTCTGAATGAGAAAAACTGTTCTGGCAAGTACATATATAGTCTTTAGCCATCATGACCTGGTAATGTGTGGATGGGGGGAGGGGAGGGGTGGTTGTTTTTTTTTCACAGTTTTATCATGGGAGTCTTTAGTAGGCATCACGCTTTTGAACCAGATTGTGATGTTGCATCTAACCCAGCCTACTCCAGCACTCCAATCTAATCCAGATTACTTTATCTACATCATATGAAGATGTAAATGAAACCAGCAAAGATTAAACAAACAAAATATGTTATGAGTGACACAACATATAATGATACATCTGCATGTTATTCTTCAGTATACCAGGTTGCAGGAGAAAGTTTAGGGTCCCTAATGTAAATGATGGGTAAGATGCAAAGTCAGTAGGTCAACTAAAACTAACCTCATAAGTAAGTGACATAATGTAATACAAGGGGTCAGTTCAATGCTCCCCATGCCACATGATAGCTTAAGATCATGTGTGTGACACTTTGACCATAACTTTGCTTGACATTTAAGTAATGTCATAACAGTTTTTTTTTGTGTGTGTGTGTTTCGTGTGCATGCTTGCGTGCGTGACATATATCAGTGGGTTTTTGTGTGTGTGTGTTGCGTGTGCATGCTTGTGTGCGTGACATATATCAGTGGGGTTTTTGTGTGTGTGTGTTGCATGTGCATACTTGCGTGCGTGACATATATCAGTGGGTTTTTGTGTGTGTGTGTTGCGTGTGCATGCTTGCGTGCGTGACATATATCAGTGGGGTTTTGTGTGTGTGTGTTGCGTGTGCATACTTGCGTGCGTGACATATATCAGTGGGTTTTTGTGTGTGTGTGTTGCGTGTGCATGCTTCCTTGCATGACATATATCAGTGGGGTTTTTGTGTGTGTGTTGCGTGTGCATGCTTGCGTGCGTGACATATATCAGTGAGTTTTTGTGTGTGTGTGTTGCGTGTGCATGCTTCCTTGCGTGACATATATCAGTGGGGTTTTTGTGTGTGTGTTGCGTGTGCATGCTTGCGTGCGTGACATATATCAGTGGGTTTTTGTGTGTGTGTGTTGCGTGTGAATGCTTCCTTGCATGACATATATCAGTAGGTTTTTGTGTGTGTGTGTTGCGTGTGAATGCTTCCTTGCATGACATATATCAGTAGGTTTTTGTGTGTGTGTGTTGCGTGTGCATGCTTCCTTGCATGACATATATCAGTAGGTTTTTTTTTTTTTTACCATTTTTGCATTCTTGAGTTTCTGTAACTGTTTCTTTTTGCCTGACAATGATTTGTAATCAGATCATATGTATGTGAACTGTCGCATGGACTCAATAAAGTATAATGTAAATATGTACAGTATTTTTAATTCAGCTGGTTGCAGCTTTAGTACCATTGAAATGAAGTGCAGTATCATCATCGCAAGTCAGCATGTCTAATAGCTGTCTGATGAAGACACAGGTTGTTTACAAAATGGCATAGTGCCACATTAGACATGAGATACAATTGCAAGACTCTTTTATATCATCAGGATGTGTGCTTGTTTGAACTGTGCTCACTTTTATGAAGTTGTTCGATAAAACTAAGGCTCTGGTTTGTAAAATTAGCACAGTAGAAAAAGAAGAGAAAACAATCTATGGTATACCCCAGGCTCTATACAACTTGTACACAGTCGCACAGCATGCTGTATGGGGGAAAAAAACAACCACAAACCACATTTGAAAAATGAGACGGAAGTTGTGAGGTGATCAAGAGGTTCTGAAAGGAGGGCTTCACTCACATCAACCTTTTTGTCAGAGCTGTACAAAATAAACTTAAAATGGCTAATGTATGTCAAGCCAGTTCTTGTATTTGTGTTGAGTTTTAAACTGAAGTAGTGAGACTTGAGTGCCTTTTCTGCTCAACTTTCAAAGAAAAGTTTCAAGTCTTACTCTTCCAAAGCCGATTCAAACAACCAATATTCCTTGGTCACTAGTTGATTTGCACCATCATAGCCCTGACCTTATTGTGCTAAGCCCGCCCAAAGACTCTCTACAAAGATAGAGCGTTGTGATTAGTCTTACAAAGCCTTGGTAAGACCAATTGAAGACCTTCTGAGGCCCCAGTGCAGCGTGCCTGGACGTACCCACTGAGCAAAACTATTTGCTACCACTAGGGTGCGTCTGGGCTACATAGATTGGTGAGAATGTACAATGTTGTTGCAATTTTTTTCTAGGGGGAGCTCTGGAGAAAAAATCGCAGGCTTGCCTGGTACTGGTTTAAATATGCGACATTGTCAACTCAAATCTGAAATGTGCCTTAACAGTTTGCACAATGCCAGCAGCTGTAAACAGATCCATGTATCTAAATACTAGGCTACTAATTCACCGATGTCCATAACAGGAATGGGCATGGGCATGCATTCAACCATTCATAACCATTTGGTTTGCGACATCACTTTCATCCCTCCCACTGAGGACAGAGCCCTCTCTCTGTTCGCTGATTGGTCATTGACTGTCCCTTGGATAGGTACCTAACAGGTGCTGTCACAAAATGTGATACTGGAAGGAAGCACTGATTGAATGAAGTCATTTCTATGCAAGGTATGTGGTCATCAACTTTTGGATGGATACATTAGCAAGATGTGCAAACAGTCAGAGTTAAGACGCATAAGGTAATATAATTAATTAATTAATTTCCTTATTCATTTATTTCCTTATTGATCCCTTAATTTCCTTCGGGATCACTAAAGTAAGTCTACTCTATAATAAGGTATAGTTATCAGTATTCAAGATGCTTATATGCCTAGCAATTTGAAATCAATTCAGGCAGCAATATTGTCTGACATGCTCCAAAACAACACTCATGTCCTATCTGAATTGCTCTCACACCATTTGTCACACATGCACATCTTGCATATCGAATGAAAGTACATAATCTGGGCTTTCACATGGTGTCATTTGTGGTTGCTGTGATAAACGCTTTGCAAGAAAATGAACTTTGAAATTACGTTAGCCTACATATATGAATTTGCACATATCTCCATTCTGCATGGAAAACACCCATTTTCTCTCCACTGGATTGCTCTCACAGTATTCGCCACACATGCACAACACACGCATCGCATAAAAGTGCATCATGTGAGCTGTCACATGGTACTACATGATGGTGCATCCTCTCATTGGAATTCTTTTTTGTGTGTCAGGATGGCTCCTACATTGCAGGCACCATTTGACAGAAGCAAATTTGTATTCTGCAGTGCCAGCGACATCACGTGTTTGTCCCCCAATATGTCCCTATATCCTACTACTACACAAACACATACATCAAAAAACACATCATACTGTGTCTGTGTCTGTGTTTTATTATGCTATTTAGTGCATTTGACCGCTTATTACTATAGGCTACTTGAATAGGCTACTTATCTATATTCCTTTCACTGACTATTAAAGTGTGTTCTGTAACCTATTACTGGTGAACAAGCTTCTCATTGGTAAATGTGAAGGACTTCTTTAGTCATAAACTGTGACAGGATATTCACCTGTTTGCAAAGGGACGGAGCCTTTTGGTGAACTTAGCTTATTTTTGTGCCCAGGTATATGGTTACATGTTTCTAAAGAACAGGGTGAAAACTGATGACCATGTAGATATACATGTGGACTGCTGGCCAGATTTCAGAGTAGTCATCACCCGACCGCTGCGGGAGAAGGCGAGCAAAGAAATCAGAATCCCTGAATCTTTGTCTACGAATTCATCTTTTTTTTTATAATGATTTGACAGGTGAGTGTGGACAATCAGTCACCTGATCCTGAATGTTGTAATTTTTGCATTTAAAGGATGAGGATTGCTTCAATGACATTTGTGTTTATGTCATAGAGATATATTGAAGAAAATATTGCTTGAGACAGAGTTTGTCGACTGGCAGAAATATCTGTTTTTTTATCCCCAGTTTCCCTAATGATAAATTTATACATCTTTTAAATTCTGCACCTAATCTGAAATTTTAGGACTTAATATTGTGACTGAAATGCTTTTTAGGTGTAGACTTGTGTTATGAAGAAATGCTAACAAGTGTAGCCGCCAGCAAAGGTGTAACTGAGGGCAAAGCAGCTGTATGTCACATGCTAAGACTACAGGATCCCTCAAGCCTTCCACAGGTAGACAGGTAAATATTGGTGTAACATATTTCTGGATCCATCTATCCCAGTTGTGCAAATAAAGTACTTTGGCTATACGGTGCATTTAATCATTCATTTAACCAAAAAGACAAATGAGCCTATTGTTCCTTTGCTCAGAGCATAAGGTTTATGTAGTGAGTTCAACCGTTTAATTCCCAGTTACAAAATACTTTGGGGTCACATGCAGGCCTGTATGATGTATCATGATGGGGACAAAGTGAGCATAGCAATACGTACATTATCATCTACCAATACTCATTGTCCTAATCATGTTTTTTTTTACAGCTTACAGAGCTGTCTGATTTCACTTCAACCAGTTAAGTTAGCATTTGGCAATAAAATGATTAGAAAAGGCTTTTTAAAAGTGTGGTCCACAGAGACCACAGAGACTAACTTTAACCAGGTATGCAATATATGCTGAAAATGATCTCAGATTCTGTGTTTAGGTGAATTATACTTGTTACATGACTAAAAAAATAGCACATCCACCATGTCATTTTGCACGCATTTCAATTTGCAAGCGTCTTCACTGTGATCTGTCTTGTGTATCGGAATCTTTATCAACAATATTAGCAACAAGAGTCAATCAGTTGGCTACTCCATTCTGCCCTGATGCATCAAGTGCTTTCACATCATTTCACTGTAGGAAGATCTGGGGAAGACCACACGCATCTTAACATCCAGAGTAAAAAAACAAATTTCATATATTTCCATAACACCAATCTAGTATAGATAATTCATCAAAAAAAAATCTGAAGTGACCCCCTTGTTTGTAGATCTATTAAAAATGCAAACTAGGGAGAAAAAAAAACAGATTCAAAAGCTATAGTTACTAAATGCTATTGAGACTTTATCTAGAACTGTATTTTAGGGTCAGACAGAATGGAAATTGAGCTTTTTGACTAATGATGGGTTAGACATCTGAGAATTACTGAAAATAGCTCCCTGCCTTCCGGCAGTTAGGGTGAATGGTCTGGTGTTTTCAGGTTGTTTTAATTCCAAAGGCTAGAAATATCATTGGGGTGGATGGCATCATGACCTTCATGAAATACTTGACCATTTGCAATCAAAATCTGCATGTCGCTGTCAAGGCAAGTGTGTCATGCTTGGCTCATCCAAAGGGGTCATTAAACTAAAACATAAGTTCCAAACAAAAAACACGGCTTACTGATCACAAAATGAAGCCTCCACCAAGGTTGTCTCTGTCCTCTGATCTTAGTGGAATAGTAAACCAACGGGCTGAAATGAGCACCAGAGAACCCAGGAATATGGACAGGATAGATTCTTTGAGGAGGAAGGGTCCCCAATTCACTTCTTTTGTTCTCCAATGTGGCATGTCAAAGGAGATGGCTTACACTTGTGCAAAGGGTATTGATTGGCAAAGGGTAGCTTTCCAATGTTCAAAATTCAGGTGTATCAATAATTGTGGTACATGTGTTTCTGATACAAAAACTCGGTAACACTTCATATTAAGATACACATATTCACCATTAATTAGCTGCTTACTAACATATATTAATAGCATACTCACCATTTGTTAGTCATTATAAATCACTAATTAATACCTTATTCTGCAAGACCTTATTCTGTCCTTAAAAGACCCTTAACTAAACAAGTTCCTAATTACCCCTTATTCATAGTTTTTAAGTTAGTTGTTGCATATTAATTATGATCTAAATATGTATGGCTCAGTATGGGGCTTGTAAGGTGGTATAACACAAGAACAGTTATTCACTCCTAATAATGCCTAATAATCAAATATGGTCTATTATTCATATGGAACTAGACACAAAATCACCAGTGGTGGTAGTGTACAAATAACTCATAATTAAGTGCTTGTAATGCAGAATATGTTCCCTATTCTAAAGTTGGGTTTTTGTTCACGATTAATTTACAATTAATTTGGCACTTATTAACCCCCATATGTTCACTAATCTAAAGTTGCCTCCCGTTCACACTTACTAATCGCTTTTATTAGTGGAGATTCACATACAAATGCATTAAAGCAGGCTAATTTATGCTGAGCTAAGATTTATTTTGTGTGAAAAGGGTTACCCATATTCTAAATGGTATTTGATAAGACTCCTTTTCACACACACACACAATCACAAATTCTGTTTCTCATAACTGAGCTCTCTCAATCTCAAGACAGGCAACAGCAAAAATTAACAAGACAATCAGGCATGTGATTTGAGGTTCTAAAAAGGGTTATACTGACCCCATGCCAAACAGTGACGAAGGAAAAATCATACATATCACTCTAACCTCACAAAAATAGATGTTTATACATCTGAAACCACACAGACCAAAAGCTGCCCCCATTCATATTTTATAAATCCAACAACATATAGTTGGGCTACTGAAATTAATAGGTTGCAAAGTTATGCAAGTCTATTTACATTGCAACTAAGAGTAAAAAAAACTGACTGGTTGTATCAACTTGCATATGAACACTATAGCACAGTACTCATACATTTCTCACAGGATATTTATTTTTTTAATGTCAAACACCCAGGAACTTCAGTTATTGGCCCGTCCTCTGTTATACAGAAATTCACAAATTCAGAGTAAATATTTTAAACTCCAGACTGACACCCATAGTAAACCAACAAAATGGTTCTGCAATCATATAGATTAATAGACAATAAATTATTCATTCAACTGTCTGTTGGAGGGGCGGGGGGCTGTACAAGACCTCTGTCATGTTCTTAAAGGCACACCAGGCAACATTTCATACTGTTGTTTTTTACCTGCTTCGTAGGACTTTGATGGTTAAATTGCTCATTACAGGGTGAATAAAAGCTCTCTTGCCCTTGTTGTTATTAAAAAAAAAAACATGACAGTAGGGGGAACTCCGTTGGTAAAAAAAAAAATTGTAGGCTTGCCTGGTATGCCTTTAAACTATATTCTTTACAAATTATGAAACAGTTTTCAAAAAGACTTTTAAATCAACATTTTGTGCTCATAGACATTGTAAACAATAATGCATAGAACTAGAAGTTTTAAATCAAGTTGAATGTCCATAGTACTCATTGTAGTACTCAATGAACACAGTCATTGTTCTTCCATCATGTCCTTGATTTCATATGATTTTTCACTTCAGTATCGAGTAAATCAATCAGAGCCACAATTGGTCAGTGTGCAACGCTCAGGTGTCAAGCATTGCTTCTTCTTTTCGTCTATTAATGAATCTGATAGGCCTACATGGATGCCCATTTCCATCAGTAAAGCTCTAGTAAAAGGGAAAAAAAATCATGTAAAGCCAAAATGATGAGATAATAAGTCAAAATTATTTAATTTAATTATTTTTTATCTTATAATTCCAATTTTTAAACCCCATAATTTTGTCTTTTTTTCTCATAATTTTGACTTTACATTACAGTTTTTCTTTTTTACTGGCGGAAATTGGCTTCCTAGCTGTAGTGCCTAGTGTACCTAATGTACCAGTTATTCAGTGTAAATCTTTGTAAACTAAAAGTTTTAACCTGATCTTTTTACAGCCTAAAGCAAAGAAGAAGACACAGGTCAAACGTCTGATCTTTTTACAGCCTAAGGCAAAGAAAAAGACACAGGTCAAACGTCTGATCTTTTTACAGCCTAAGGCAAAGAAAAAGACACAGGTCCGAAAAGAAGAGGTGATGACAGACATAACACAAATGACTGGAAATGATCCAAATAACCCAGGTTATGAGCTATACAGCCTATATATACATTTCATACTTAAATTGTGCTTGTCCAATTTAATGTAAAGATTTGAATATGAAATTGTTGTGTTTATGTGTGTCTTATAGACAGTGGAGGATCGACACCCAGTTGCAGCAGCATCAGCAGTCTTGGCATGGTTTTTCACAATGTTTATTTTTCCATGTTTATATAGGCTTTAGATACAGGCTATATTACTGTACTAATATATACGTGCAACATAGACCACAAGACAGTAACACAAATATAAATACAAGACAAAATCAAATATGTTGCACCATGCTGTTGTGATATCAACTGACTCAGTCTTATGTTTGACTTCATATTTTTGCTTCTGACTGCTTGTGATCAGTATTATTATTTTATGACTTATTTTTTTTTTATCAGATCAGTATCATGTGAGTTTTTAGGGCAATGGCGGGGCGGGGCATCAAGTGAGTAACTTATATTATCAATAGTATTTGCCAAGTTTAAAACTGTTATGACATACAATACCCCTCACATTTTTGCAAATATTCTACCATATCTTCATAGGACAACACTACAAAAATGAAACTTTAATACAACTTAAAGTAGTCATTGTACAGCTTGTATAGCAGTATAGATTTATTATCCTCTGAAAATAACTCAACATACAGCCATTAACAGCTGGCAACAAAAGTGACTAGACCTCACAGCGAGCATACACATTGTGCCCAAACTGTCAATATTTTGCGTGAGCACCATTATTATGCACTGCCCTAATCTCTAGGGGCTTGACATTCACCAGACCTGTACAGGTTTCTACTGGAATCCTCTTCCACTCCTCTGTGATGACATCACAGAGTTTGACAGTTTGTGCACAATTTGGACATGTTCGCTGTAAGGTATACTCACTTCTGTTGCCAGCTGTTTAGGCATTAATGGCTGTATGTTGAGTTGTTCTCAGAGCACAGTAAATCTACACTGTTATACAAGCTGTACGATTACTACTTTAAGTTGTTTCATTTTTATAGTGTTGACAGAATATTTGCAAAAATGTGAGGGTGCACTCACTTTTGTGAGATACTGTATGTGTCTCAACTAAAATGAGGGTTGTCTTTTCTGTCTTCTACTTAATTTAAGATTTTCCCAAAGTGTCAAAGGTGACTGTCGAAGAGGAAGAGGATGATGACATGGAAGATGGAGATGACCTTCCACCATCCTCTCATAATATTAGTGAATCATCAGACAGTGATACTCCAAGATACTAGCCCCATCTCACCCGGTCACCTCCAGGTGCAGCTGTGTCTGAAAGAGCTCACATGAGAGGTAATCATAGCTTTACTTCCCTCACCCAGTAAATTATTAGTTTAACTGCCATCAAAATACTATATTGATAGAAGATGGTATGTCTCAAAATATCCTGTGAAAAAAGTAGAGTACAGTACAGCCCCTTTGGATTATTCTACTCGTAATGGGAAGAAATTAAAATTCTAAATTTTAGAATAAAATTGTAGATTATTAGATTATTAATTGTAGATAATTATAATATAGGTAATGCTCTTTTGGCTTAGAGCATTATCAGTCGTAAGTGTCTTTTTTCATGTTTTCTTGTTTTCTCTCTCTCTCTCTCTCTCTCTCTCTGTATTAGTCAAAGGGCCAGATGAGGCTATTTGCCGATATCAAAAAGCCTGAAGACCTTTGGTCGTGTATGAACCATGACTGAAGCCTTTAGAATGAATGGTGTGAATAAGGGAACCATAAAGATGAAAGCTCCGATTGCAGAGCTCAAGATTGTTGATCCTGAGATGTTCAGTAGCTTAAAGTTTAATCCTACTACTGATACCCTGCTGTCCTTTGCAAAGAAGAGAGCTGCCCACATTACACCAGAAAAACGTATCATAATTGAGATTTGAAATCCAGAGGCAAACTTCTTCCCTTGTTAATGAAGTATTAGAGTACAGTCCTTGTGAGCTTATTTGTTCCGTAAAAGCTCAGGTAGTAGGACTGTTGTTTCAAATGAGGGGCATAGAGAATATGCTGTTTTGAGTTCATATTCGCATTTGTGTTTTTTACTTTTTATTGTCTTAAAGCTTACAGTCTGAAAAGTTGAGTGTGCAGTGTTCAAGTAATTGTTGGACAATTTGCAGTTTATATTGGCTTGTGTATCTTTTTTTTTTTTGCACATTCCGTTTTGTGTTTGAGTGATAATGTATATATGCATACTGAGTCATACCAAGTACCATTAAAGAAGAAATCCGGTGTAATTCAATCCATAGCTCTGCTGTTTGAGGTCACAGAGTGCTGTCTGTCAGGAAAAGAACAAGACAATTTGATACAACATAGACCGAAAAGCAAACCGACAAAAAACATTGACTGAATGCAGCATAGATAAGTTAAACTGAGAGTGTGTCTATATGCCCGGTTCAGTGTTAGCTGTCGGGTAACTATTAGATCTAACTATTAGTTAAATCAAATTTTCTCTTTTTTGTTTCCCTACTGACAGCATTCTCAAACAGCAGAGCGATGGACTGATTCACACCGGATGTCTCTTTTAACACACCCTTCACACACAAAAAATTGTTTTGATTGGAGACATGATTATTCAGGGGCCAGAAAGGCAAACCTGAACAGATTTGTATGCTACCTCGTGTTCATTAAAAAAGGGATATTTGTATTTGTGCTAACTTGGTTGTCTGCTTGTGGTGTACTATGCATAGTAATGCACTTAATAAATGTGAACAGGAGGCAAGTTTAGATTAGGGAACACATGGTTGTTAATAAGTGCCAAAGTAGCCTAATTGTAAATTAAATGTGAACAAAAATCCAACTTTAGAATAGGGAACATATTCTGCATTACAAGCACTTAATTGTGAATTATTTGTACACTACCACTACACTACTGGTGATTGTATGTCTAGCTCCATATGAATAGACCATCTTTGATAAGCATTATTAGGGGTGAATAACTGTTCTTGTGTCACCACCACCTTTCAAGTCCCATAGTGAGCCATACATATTTAGATCATAATTCATATGCAACAACTTACTTAATAACTACGAATAAAAGTAATTGGGAACTTATACAGTTTAGTTAAGGGTCTAGTAAGGACAGAATAAGGTCTTAATTAGCTATTTATAATGACTAACAAATGGCTAGTATGCTACTAATATATGTATCTAATATACAAATCTCTTTAAAATGCATTGTTCTTTGTCAGAATAAATGTAATTCTTTTCAAGGCTGTGTTTTCCCTCAATTGACTTAAAATGGGCTAAACCTTATGTGTTTTCAGCCAAGTTTAGGTGTGCCAAAAATTGTGGAGGGCCCAGTAATGGCTCTAAAGTCATTAAACAAGCTTCTAGGTGGAGGACTCACCACTTTCACCGGTATGCAGTCTTATGGAATCATTTATTACCTTGTCAAAATGGCTCTTCCAAAATTATAATTTCTGATTCCTTTCCTTAGGCTTGTAACTAAATCTATAGTCTATGTGGTGTATGTGGTGTTGGGGGAGCAGAGCTCTGACCAATCTTGGTGTTAAAAGCAAACTTCTGATGGAATAACAGTTTTAAATTCAAGGCTTTGATCTATCAAATAAAATCATTTTAAATGGCAAGCAGGCTCAGCTACTTAATGTGCACATCAGTGGAGTCAAAAGTACAATATTTGTCTTTAAAATGTATTAAAGTGAGAGTTTAAAAAAATGTCTTCAACCTAAGTAAAGTAGGATGAAGATAGGCCTACTTGGAAAAACGTATCGAAGTACATACTTGAGTTATACATAAGTATTGTCTGACTGGTCATATTAAGAACAAATATGGAGAGATAGGACAACCCTGTCTGACTCCACGATTGAAATTGACCCAAGGAGAGGTTCCAGTGTGTGGTTTAATTGGGCAGTTATGTCACACACATTATTTCGTGTACAAAATCGGTGCTGTATAACAAAGCGGAAACGGAAGTGAGGATGACAGATTCTATACTGACAGATCGCAGTTTGGGTCCTAACCATTGGACCTAACCACCTCTCCATGCACAGGTCCCGAATTTCGTCACGATGGTGTTACAGCCAGGATCAGCGTGCTGCAAGCATAGACAGTAAAAGCTGCAAGTAACTGAAATTAAGTTAGGCACCAAAGGTCACATCATCGCTTTGTGATCCAATGCACAACATAAACTTTGTACTCTTGGTCCCTTTTAGTTTCCTCTTCTGCTCAGCTAAGTTGACGTAACTGCTGCGCGAGCAGTTCGAAAAAAGGTGCTATTTTGGAGCTTCATCGCGGCACAACTTCAGCCTTTGAGCCTTTGTTTTCACAAGTGATAGAGTTAGTCGATTTTCTTAGAGGCTTAGTTTTAACGCAGTTATGGAGACACTTAGCCAGGAGCAGCTTACGGTAGTAGAAACCCTCCTACAGGACTTCTTTCCTCAGTCTTTGCAAGTGGGTATCGAAGCTATTGCGCACGGATAGGCTACAGATAGTCTGATAGCGGTCTTTTTCGGTTGCAATTATTTGGCATTATGTTTTGAGTTGTTTATTGTTATATTATTAAATTGTCAGGGCTTTTGTTTCCAGGCGTATGGCTATATTTTCCAGAAAAACAGAGTGAATGCTGACCATATGGATGTTCTTGTGGACCGCTGGCCTGATTTCAGAATAATACTCATCCGACCTTTACGGGAAAAGGTTCACATTGCAGCTCCTATCCCTAATCCCGTTTCAAACAGAATTCAGTTAACTTTGCTGACTGACTGTACATTTACATGTTCAATTACCCACCGCTTGGTTTGTTTATTTACAGAGGGAGGACTATTTCAAAGACATCTATGTTTATTGCAAAGATGCGGATATATTGAAGAACATACTGCTCCAGACAGAAATTGTCGACTGGCACAACTATCTTTGTCTAGGTAGGCCTATTCTTGATATTTTGTTACCAATAATAAACACATTCTCACGTGATGATTTGATTAATCTTTGCACTTAATATATGAAATATTAGCGCTGTGATTGAAATACCTTTCAGGTATAGACCTGTGTTACGCGGAAATCACAAGAGGTATAGCTGCCACCAGGGGTGTGTCAGGAGGCCAGCTAGCTGTCTGTCACATGCTAAGGCTCCTGGATCCCTCTGACCTTCCACAAATAGACAGGTAGGCCTATACCAGTGGGTTGAAGCTTGGCCCATATAGGTCCAAGGCCTCACAAACCAGACCAAAGTAAAAACTAGTAGTGCTAATGTAATAAAATAAAGCATATTTGTTTGACTATTTCTGTAGAATTTGACCATATATACTCTACATGAAGATAAACAGATACAGATATAGTATGAAATCCATAGCATTTCTATATTAACATAGTTTGCATGTTGGCAATATTGGCTTTTTTAATTGTAAAATCAAGTCTTTCAAAGATTAGGTTACTATTTCAGAAAACACTCTGGCTGGCCTTTGCAATGCCTTAGCTTTAATATCTCTATTATTGCAGTGCAACAGTAGCAGTATCCTCCCTTGATGAGTCACACATTGCTTTGGTTAATGAGGCCTGGAAGTTCGGGAAAGGAGAACACAGCAGAAGTTTTATCAAGAACATTATCTGCCATTTTCCCACCTGCTGCATTTTGGATAAAAATGGTCAACCAGTTGCCTGGATTTTAACATATGCGTATTGTGCCATGGGAATGATGTACACACAGCCAGCACACAGGCGGAAGGGTTATGCAAAGATTCTTATAAGCATTATGTCAAAAAAACTCCACGCTCAGGGCTACCCTGTGTTTTGTTTCATTGAGGAGGAAAACCAAATCTCGTACAGGCTTTTTAAAAGCTTAGGCTTCACAGAAGACCCCTCTTACAGAGCTACCTGGTTTGTATTCAACTAGTTCTGTTAATTTCAGGTTAGGTAACGGGAGAAATGTCCTTGGCAAATGTAAATTACCATTTGTATTAACAACAGGTCATTGTTTTGTGTAGGAGATGTTCATACAACTAGCAACACCTAAGTGTTTTTCTAATGGTTTGAGGAAAATGCATTGAAAGTGTAATTATTGTGAATTACGACAAAACTACCCTACGTTCATAATATTTACATGCAGTAAATTATACAGCAATCACATTACATTGATCACATTTTGCATATGTGCATTTGGAAAGTGACAAAATACAGATTTTGTAAGCTTTATTATAGTCCATGATTTATATGGATAAAAGAACATGAAGTTATGGTGTTCTCCAACTAAATTAAATGGATTTACTTTGAGGTGTTCTCCAACAAAATTAAATGGATTCACTTTGAGGTACATCTTGACAGTGATGAGAGGACACACTAGCACAATTTCAGAACACTGAGTTGTTTTTGATACTAGAAAGATAACATTTATTAAGGAAATCAACTACAAACAGAATCATATCAAATAAAAACCACAGAACCGAAGCTACAGTATGTACATTCCATACATAGTACAGGTATTTCTGAATGCAGATGCATTAGAGGTATTTACTACTTCTTATTTACTTCTTCTCATTGTAAATTTCAAGTCGGAGTAGCCATTTTTCCCAGTACTGTGTAACCTTTTGAAAGTTGAGAAAGTGAGGATGAGCTGGTGAGCCATCCTTGTAGGCCACCACAATCAAACCATTCTTAATCTGCAGGGGGGGAAAGAGAACCATGTAATGTTGGAAGACATTCATGTCACAAGATGCATGTGCTTTCCAGTAGAGACTGTCGTCATTACATCACCTGGTAACTATAGTTGTCATCACTGTTCAAGGCTCCAATGTATGCAGCAACCTGGATGGGGTTGTCATATGTGTTGTGAAGAAAAGGCTTAGATCTTTCTGAAGTCTTCCAGTCAATTGCACATAGTGTCCCTCTGAAGAAAATGTAAAGGGTATGATAGGACATTATAAAGAACTTCTGTGGATTTGTTAGACTTCTGTTCGAAGGTGCTACTTTGAACTACCAAATTAATACATTTTGTAAAGCTGTCCACCAGGAAAGAATAGTCAAATCTGTGCAAGTAATTAAACTCACCTGTACTGAGCAACGCAATCAAGTATTCCCACATAATTCAGAGGCTGATGTTGTACCGCACTCTCAATCGCTTTAACATCACTGATATCCTCAAGGACGTATTGAATACTTTCCATGTATCCTGCAATGTCTTCATGGTATACCGTTTCCTTGCTCTCAGAAGGAGCAAGTGCATTCTCAACAACAGCATGAAATAACTTCCCTTGTTTGAACAGGTCTGAAACAGGATTAAAAAAATAGTTTTACAAGATTCATTTGACCATGCACACTCGCGGTATTTTTGAGTGTAACATTTTATATTAGGAAATTACTTGTGGTGTATGCCTTGAAGCCGTCCTCTCCAAGCTCTGCTATCATTCTGCTTTTCCACCTTTCCAGGTAGAACAACTGCTCCGGGGACATAGACTGTTGGAGAATGCGAGTGACACTTGGCATACCAGATCTTTCCGCTCCTTTTGGAAGCGAAAACCGTGCAAGTTTCCCCTCGTCACATTCCGCGGACAGGATTGTTTTTTCTGTGTTTATAATGGGGAATGCGTTTTTCGGCACCTGGGGAGTGTTTTTGTGATAAGATGGTTTTGATCTGACAACTGGGCCGAACAATTTGTTGTCTTCCTCCTCAAGTGACTCCGGAGTTTGGGAGCTGACTTTTGAGGACACCACTGCTTTAACAAGTGAAGAGTAGCGCTCTGTATCAACCCTCCCATATTTACTTTGTTTTTTTCGAGATGTACACGCACAAGATGTTGAGAAACACGAATTAGCAAATATACTGTGTCTCAGCAGGTCACAAACAATTCTGGATTGTGTATGAGGAATCAGCATTCCAAATGGCATAATGATCAATCGTAGGTAAAGTTGCCTACCGTGGTCGCTCTTCTTATATTACGCGCACACGAATCCTGGCGAATGCTGGGGACACCCCGCTAATAAAACTCAACGGTATCTCTAATATAATCTATGTATACTACCCACAAAGTAGAGATCTATGATAACCAACTGCTCACAAAAAACACAAGTTACTCGCACGACTCAAAGACCGCCATTCTTTGCGTAAGTGTTTCAGGAAAAAGGGTTCGGTATGGCAATGCACTGCTTCGAGCATTTGTTCCGTGGCTTTGAAATAAATTGGACACTCCCGTTCATCATCCATCATCTTCCTTTGACAATGACCTTTACATGCCAGACCAAAATATATTAAACTTTTCTTTACACAGCTTACCGAAGTGTACGATATTTGTGACCTTAAAACAAAACATGAGTATGTGATTCCGAGCGTGCTTGCAACTATTCTGCCCTTTGGTCATAGAACGCCATGTCCCAAAAAAGTAACACGACATAAACACATATGCCTTAAAAAAAATATGTATCGTAGAAAGTTTGGGATATGAGGATGGGAACCTATGGCAAGATCTCTCACTTCCTCGTGGGAGGTGACAAGTACAGATTGACTGGCATTCCTGTAGTGTAATCACATGGGCTTTTGACAGATTTCTGTCCAATCGAAGTCAGCCGTGGACAACGTCTGCTTACAACAAATGACTGAAAATTAGGACGACGGATAGGTTGATAGGGATGAAAACGTAGGAGCTGGTGAATGGCCAGTGAAATTGTAAAATTTGTGTCTGAAACCTTTTTGAGGAAGTACCCAGGGCGAACAACTTTTTCACCATGACATCAACAGAAGAAAATGATAAAGAGAAGGTAAGTTACTATTAGTTAACATAAAGTCGACCCGTCTAAATGAAATATTGCTCAGTTTTGCCAACCACTTTTTAGTCAGAACTGGGTTCTGTCTGGAGCTTGAAAGCTAGTCCAACAACGCTAGCTAGCATAGCTAATCAGTTTTAAGATGTAACGGCAGTGCTAAATTTGCTAGTGAGATGATAGCTTGCTATTGCTAACTTGTTATTTGTTGATTAACTGTTAGCGACCCAGCTAGTGTCAAAAGAAATGCAGCAATATCAAGGGCGTAAATGACAACACCTGTTGTGTTTATTACTTTATCAGATTGCCACCAAAAATAACTTTAAGCGGTTATTGTTATTGTTGTTTGGTGTTTTAGAGTTGATTCTGCAGCAAAGAATTAATTTAGGTCGTCCCTCCTGACATCCTAACTTCGCTGGTAATGACAACGTTATACGTTTCCATTTACAGTAACGCGAATAACACTGACGTTTTTTCTTTACAACGTGAAAACCTCTTTGTGAACTGCCTGTTTTTCTGCACTTCGCTGGAAGCCGATGCTAAGGAACTGTTGCTGCCTAAATCTTATCTACAGTGAACGAGCGTTCAATTATGCAAGTAAACGTTAACGTTACTGTTCCTATGCCCCTAATGATAAACGTATGACTGTTCTGATGTTACAGCAGTTGTTTTTAATTAACTGTTGACTCATGAATCGAAAGTTATTCGGAAAGTTTCATGTTATTGGAAAGTAATTTGAAATGAATAGACGTTTTAGCATCCAAAGCAAACATTCTTTCTTTATAGAGTATATATATACTTGATAGTTATAATAATCGATAGGCTTCAAGGTTCATGAGTTTGAGTTGCAATTGAGCTTGTGTTTCAGCTGACACTGCAGTGTTGCCACATAGAACAACTGGGAAAACATAGTCACTTATACGAGAGGAAATGGTTGGTGTTTTGTGTTATTTCCAAGACCTAGAAAATAAGTTGATGGTGTAGGCTGTTTGAAGTTCAGACAAAATCAGATCAAGTGAAATAGAGGAAGGCAACTGGTGCTTGCATTCCATTTGGCCATGGTGTGACTGAGACATCTGGAATTTATGAAATAAAACTTTTTCTCTGGTATGTCAACCAAGTCCAGTAAGTCTGAATTCTTTCCTGTGTCCAGTCCAAGTACACCAAGTCGAAATTGTTTCCTGTGCTTTGATTCTCATCGTCATAACAAATTGATAATGAAAAGTGCTTGAGAGAGTCAGAGTTCTAAATGGAGAGTTGAGCAAACAAATAAACAAGAGCAAAAACAAACAAATAGACCTTTAAGCGAGACGAAGGACCTGCACACCCAAAGAGAGAAATACAAGTTTACGCCCTGGTGTTCTTCATCCAGACCATTTTGCATTTCAACCGGTGACCTGACTGTGTTTGCTACACCTTCCTGTGTGTTTGCTCTAAAGGTACTAAATCTATTCCTTCTCCTTTCTCTTTTAGCTCCGTTCTGTGTCAGTGGACCTGAACAATGATAACTCCCTTCTCATTGACATTCCTGATGCTCTTTGTGAGCGAGACAAAGTCAAGTTTACTGTCCACACCAAGGTGAGGTAGTATCAGTTACTCAAAGTGAACGCTGGCTACATTGTGTTTAGCTGCGTGATTGTGACATACGCATTTGGACTGAAACAGGGGTAGTGTGGGTGTCTCAATAGTGTGGAGTTTAGGGAGTTGTTATATATTTGCTCAAATGTGGTGTACACGACTAACATCAACTCCCATCAGTAAAACTGGGAAGGAATTTTGTACCAGACAGGGCATGATGTTTGAATTTGATTTCAGCAGGTTTTATACCTTTAATGACTATGTTATGAGATTCATTTACAATATTTGACCCTTTGGAGAGCTACTCTTAAGCAGGTGGGCAGCTACTAAGAGCTACCTGTTGGAGACCCCTGCTTTAAAAGATCTTTGATTTAGCAACACATGCGTTAGATCTTATCTCTGATAAACTTACTGCTGCACAGAAAAATGAACTTTTTCTGAACTTATTATTTCCTTCATATTATGTATATTTTTAAGTCATGTTGTGTGCCATAGGCCTTAAGGTTGTAAAAACCCAGGCAATAATAGTCTTCTACATACAGCAATGCATTATAGAGCACAGTGTTACTGTGTGAATCATGGGTTGAACATTATTGATTGACTGCTCCTGACAGATCCTAATATTATTATATTTGTATCAGATAGATGTCTAATGCTTAAAATACTGTCTAAATCCCCATGTCCCTCCTGAACCCTTAACCTCAGAGCCCTCAGAGACTAAACTGACGTGAATTGACTTCATGATTGTCTAAAGCATATCCGTAAAGTCTTTAAGAGTTCAGGGCTTTGGGTTCGGAAAGACACTAGGATTCAGCCTTAAAATTATCCAAGCTTGTGATAGGTCTATATAATAATGCTACTTGCTAATTTGTTTTATTTGATTCTTCCTTAGACCACGCTTAGTTCCTTTCAGAAGCCGGATTTCTCTGTGTCGCGCCAGCATGAGGACTTCATATGGTTGCATGACACACTGGTTGAGACGGAGGACTACGCTGGTCTCATTGTATGTCTGATGCAGTGCGGTGCCCAGTGCAGACACTAACAGACTGTCAGTCTAGCAAACCGGAAGTGTCACGTTTAATGTACTGTCAGCACACACAACAGTGATGTGTCTATAGTGCCAGTGTAGTTTGACCTCATGGCTTATTACAGCCCTAATAGAGTTTGAAAGGTTTGCCTTAAAGGGACACCAGGCAAGTCTGGGATATTTCTTAAACTACAGAAATCCCCTGACAGTCTGCCTTTTTTGCTCTTGCAACATCCTAAATTCTCACCAATGCATATGGATTTCTTTACAAACCAAAGAATAGGAACCCGCCATGAAAAACTTTCAAAGACTTTTGTTGACTGACAAGGTAATAAGCACAATTTGATAAGGCTCATATGTAATATTTCGGTTTTGTTCTGCGGTGAGGTGACTCGGGCGTCTTGTAAGGGCTGTGCATTTGCAATGAGGCCATAGAGAGCTGAGAGAGAGGCTTCATTCACCCCATAACGAGTCATTTGACCATTAAAGCGACTATAAAGTTAGTGGATTAATCTAAAAACAGCATACAGTCTTGGCTAGTGTCCCTTTTGAAGCCCACAAAAGCTTTCATGTAAACTGTGCTGTTTTGTTTACCAGTGTGTCGGTGCTCTCTGTCTTATAGATCCCTCCTGCGCCCCCAAAGCCAGATTTTGAGAGTCCAAGAGAGAAGATGCACAAGCTAGGCGAGGGAGAGGCCACTATGACCAAGGAGGAGTACACCAAGATGAAACAGGAGCTTGAGGCGTACGTTGCAACTCTGTGTTAAAACAGTAGCGCACACACACACACACACACACACACACACACAAACACACACACACGCCAGTTGTTAATTGTGAACATTCAGTAGTACCGTCAGATTAAAACTTTCTGATACACTGTGACTCAGACATTTGTTTTTCAGAAATAAATATATTTGTAGAACAATATCACAACTACTAAAGTATCTAGTTTAATTTCTGGCAAAAAAAATTACTAATCCTGTTGATTAACATCTATGTTCCCCCGCCAGAGAGTACCTGGCTGTCTTTAAGAAGACCGTTCAGGTGCATGAAATCTTCCTGCAGAGACTCTCTTCCCATCCAATCTTCAGCAAGGACAGAAACTTCCAGATCTTCCTGGAGTACGACCAGGATGTGAGTATCCAGATGAAATATTTCTCGGGCCAGGAAATGCAGAGTAGGCACATGGCTCTCCGCGGTTTACTTCCTGTTCTTTACTTCATGATCTGCTGGGTTAGCATGCTGTAGGGGCAATAGAAGGACAGGAACTGGAACAGTGAGGATGTTTCAGTGGGGTCGGGACGCGGCAAGGACTTCCTTTTTAGACGGAGTAAATGGATGCATAAGAGGACACAGACCTCTGGCAACCACATCCTGCTGAGTTCAGCTCAAAGAGTCACAGACGATCACAAAAACGGATGTCAGCCATTTTGGCATGTGGACGTGACTCGCAGTGCTGTGGAGTCAAGAAATAAAACAATATTCCAAAACATTGAGCTATTTATACCCATGGTTGTTTTGATTCAGTGCCCAAAACAAAGCAAAAGAAGAATATGGAGTGTGTACCAGATTGAAGTCGGGCTTGTGCCATGATGGGTTCTGGTTTGTTTCGTCACCCTGTTCTCCTCTTGGTTGGTCCTGCAGCTCAGTGTAAGGAGAAAAAGCACCAAGGAGATGTTTGGTGGTTTCTTCAAGAACATGGTGAAGACTGCTGATGAAGTCCTCATCTCAGGGGTTAAGGTTTGTCCTGTGTGTGTGTGTGTGTGTGTGTGTGTGTGTGTGTGTGTGTGTGTGTGTGGTGTGTGTGTGTGTGGTGTGTGTGTGTGTGTGTGTGTGTGTGTGTGTGTGTGTGTGTGTGTGTGTGGTGCCGCTATAAATATTGGACCCTATGAGAGAAAATTATTTTGAGCCTCCTAAACATTGATTATAATATTAAAATGTTCTCTAGGGCCCCCTATCAGTGCCCTTGGAATCATCCTAACTTTTCCCCCCTGGCAGCGCCTGTGTGTGTGTGTGTGTGGTGTGTGTGTGTGTGTGTGTGTGTGTTTTGGGGGTCGGGGGTTGCATGCATAGTTATGCTAGCATGTGAGATATCAGGCCCTGAGGGACTGATAGGTGTAGTTGTCATGTGATTGGTTGTGTGTCTTTGATGTTTCAGGAGGTTGATGAGTTCTTTGAGCAGGAGAAAACTTTCCTCCTTGATTATTACAGCAAGATCAAGGATGCCACTGCCAAGGCGGAAAAAATGACCCGGTCTCATAAAAGTATGTCGTTATTTTAAACCAGACTTCGCATGCCTTGAATCTGTCTTCCTCTGAGAGGAGGAATTGTTATCTGTTCATCTCTGTTTATTTACATTTTCTCGTCATCTGTTTCAGATGTTGCTGACGACTACATCCATGTCTCTGCCACTTTGAACAGCATATGTGCAGAAGATAACACTCTTCTGAAAAAGTTAGTGGAGTCTTAGTAGAGTCTAGTAGAGTAGTAGAGTACTCTTAGTAGAGTAGTCGGGTCCAACATACTAGAGTTTTTATTCAGACAGTTTTAATGACCACATTCTATTTGTACCATTTGTAAATGGGTGCAATTGTGCAAAATTAGAAACCACAGTGTAATGACATCAGTGCTGAAAATAGACAGGTAATGTACAACATTCAGTTGAGCTGGTTGTTATATGTGGGTAATAGAACTGCTTTTATGTGCTCTTGTAGGCATCTGGAGAAGTTTTCTGACCTGTTGGAAAAGCTGAGGGTAATGTCTGCTTCTTTGCATATGTGTCGATGTCAAACAACGTACACGTTTCGGCACTTAGCCATACACACTGATGATGGCGCGTACCTTGTTTGTGGATAGGGTCCAATAGATCAGTGATACAAAAGATAAAGAGAGTGTGTTTTTATTATTATTATTATTATTATTATTCAAGATTTGTTTTTTAACTTGCACCCAAAGAAACAATATTGTATGAGCAGAGCGTGCCTCTTCTTCTTAACTATTTGTGATGCAAATTGCGTAGGTGTTATTTGAGTTGTGAACCACGTCCGTGATTACTGTGTGTCTTGCTCACTGGCAGAAAGTGGAGGGCAGAGTCGCGTCAGACCAGGAACTGAAGCTTACTGAGCTGCTGAGGTATTACTTAAGGGACATCCAGGCAGCCAAGGTGGGTTGGACTTCCATAGCTGTTCAATATCAGTCATGTAAAGGCGTTGTTATGCTTCTCTGACTCCTTTACTACGTAGCCATGCAGTTGTATTGAGGGAGTGGTGAACCTTTCAACGTTCTCTTCCATGTATTCGTGTACCATAGTACCAGTACAAACTACCAGACACTTTGGAGTGGCACTAGTCTACACTCACACCTTTACAATGTGCATTGGGCACATGTGGAATGGGCATTGTTGTTTGTTTTTTCCATGTTTCCATGTTTGCTTTTTCCATGTAACACTGGAGACACCCTGTGTACCGCTTCATGACTGTTTGGTCACTCTGATGATGTCTCCTTCCACAGGACCTGTTGTACAGACGTGCACGTGCCTTGGCCGACTATGAAAACTCCAACAAGGCCCTGGACAAGGCGCGTCTGAAGGGCAAAGACATCGCCCAGGCAGAGGAGCACCAGCAGCAATGCCTGCAGAAGTTTGACAAGCTCTCTGAGTCATGCAAGAAAGGTGTGCGTGCGTGTGTGTGTGCGCGCGCGCGCGTGTGTGTGTATGTGTGTGTGCACATGGGTGTGCGTGTGTGTGTGTGTGCGCGTGTGTGTGTGTATATGCATGCATGTGCATGTGTATGTGTGTGTGTGTGTGCATGTGTGTACAGCCATAAATGTGTTCATGGTCAAGAATGTCCTTGTCTTCAAATATGGGCGTTGATTATAAAAACCTTTTCTTCGCAGAGCTCACAAGCTTCAAGGGCAGGAGGGTGGTGGCCTTTCGCAAGAATCTGATTGAGATGGCAGAGCTGGAGATAAAGCATGCCAAGGTTAGTGCACACAGACCACCGCTCATGACCAGCATGTGTTTACTCTTCCAGTAATCTTGACACTTTTTTTTCTTTCTTTCTTTCTCTGTCTATCGTGCTCTCTCTTTCTCTTTCTTTCCATCCTTCTTTCTCTTTCTCCTTCTATCTATCTTTCTTTCTTTCTTTCTTGTGTTTTGTTTGCCGGTTGAAATATGAATGAAATTTTGATCAGTCATCTCCCTCTCCTTCTCCCTCTCCCTCTTCCTCTCCCTCTCTCTCTCTAATAACTTTTTTCTAATAGAGTTTTTAATTGACCAGGTGATGTGTAAATGAGTTTCCCAAAAAATTAGTGGATTTTAAACAAGCTCTCTCTCTCTCTCTTTTACCCCATTTCCCCTCTCTCATCCTCTCCCAACAGAATAGTGTGTCTCTGCTTCAGGGCTGCATTGACACGCTCAACAGCAACTGATCGGCAGGCTTGGGGTCGACCTGCCTGGCTTGACTATCTTGACCAACCTTGCTTAGAAGGGAACCCATAGAAGGGACCAATTTTTCCCCCCGGAAAGGGTTAAAAAGAAACCACTTTGGCGACCCGCACAAAAGCAGCCGAGGTGGCTGCCTTCATGTTTACAGACCCTTCTTTCCCCACAAATGTCCCCAAACACCCTTCCTATTGCCCCGCGTCTTTTTCTGCCTTGTTTGGGGAATCCCTCTGCACGATTGTTCATGGATTGAAAATTACCGTAGAGAACCTGATTGCATTTTGCATTATTATTGTTTAGTTGTTTAGTGTATGCTGCCCTTCATTTCAATGTCCCTTTTCAAGGCTTTCATTTTTTCCCATGTTTACTCATTTTTCATGTGGCATGATGGTTTTCATCTAAAATCTCTTGATTGCCTAAGCTTACGCAGAGCGAGTTTAAGAGTTAGAGAGAATAACTGTTCACCGTTCAGCACTTCACTGCAGACCGCTGGACATGAGTAAGCCAGAGAAATAGATTTTAATGCAGTGTGTTTGCTGTTCTCCATGCCTTGTCCTGGGTGAGATGTGCTTTTTGTTTTTTTTCCATGACTAGATAGAGCGTTATCAAGAGGCAGCAGGTCAACTGCTGGTATTTCAAAGAGTGTAACATAGCTGAACAAGGAAAAAACTTTGTGGCTTTTAAAAGCACAATTTTAGAAGTGGGGGCAATGGGGGGATGCTCTGACATTCGTGCCTAAGGTAAGGTTGCTTGTCCTCTCCGGTACTGTGTGATTGCAGCTTGGTTTGAGTTAGCCATGCTAAAAATAATCACTCAAAACCATCTCCATCTATCACACACACACACACACACACACACACAGAGACAGAGAGAGAGAGAGAAGGATGGAGAAGTCCTGCACCACAGGAATGCTGACCTGGAATTCTGGTCACACTTCTTGTCGCCTCTTGGAGTATAGGGCCAAATCCCTCCCCCACTATGCTACGGCCATTCCTGAGATCCATCCGCTGTCTTTTCTATCCCAGACGCTGCAGCCTGCTAAAAGCATCTCTCTCCTTCAGAAGGATGTTTGGGCCCACAGATGGTTTTCCAGCAGTTGATGTGTGTGTGTGTGGTGGTAAATCATGCAGTCGGCCCCAAAACTCCGCAAAAAAAAAACAAAAAAAGCCAGCCATGCTTCCTCATGTACAGCACCAAACACTATTTTTAGTCCTGCCCTGCAATCTGTCTCTTTAAAGTCCCTGCACTTCTACTTACTCTTGGACCAGAGAGCCATCGCTGGTGTCTGCATACTCTGTCGAAAAAGTGAAGTCGTGCTGATGGCAGAGTGGGACATCTGAATATAGCCCCTGACTCACAATGCTTTTTCTATGGCTACTAATTGTGATCTGCTTGTCTTTTGTGATATAATTTGTCTACCTTTTCTGCTTGTCATTGTAATGCTGCACTTGCCTTTCTTTGTACCGGACTAAAAGATTGAGCCTTTGCTTTTGACTTAATAATATTGTTACTGATGCAAATATTGGTCTTGTTGCATAAGACATAAGTTTTTGTTGGAAACTGTTAATAGAGGACCAAAAAAGTTTATATTGTGGTATGACAGAGGGTGTTTGGAGGACAAAATAAGTGATTTATACAGGAACCACTGAAGCAATAATGCAATCATGGGCAGGTCAAGTAGCTGAAATAAAGTCTAAATGATTTTTGATAAATTGAATGTATTTGTAATGGAATGCAAATATGTTTTCACATGGGCTTCTCCCTTTTCTAAGAGAAACCCAGCGAGAAATTGCAATATTAAAGGATTCCTACTGCCTCAATGTGTTGTCTGTTGTTTTGCTATTAGAGCTAGCTGTTTACTGCAATGTCAATGTTGTTCCCATTTTTAACATGTGAAGTACAGTGCAGTACATGTAAAGTTAACCAAGACTTTTTCTAGTTAGACTGCTTGGTTTTCATCATTATTTGGCAGTAGAACTGCATAAATATGGTGTGTGTGATAAGTGATTTTCTAGCAAGGTTGTATTCTCTTTCTATCTGGGTTTTGCTTTCACGGGAGAAAAGAAAGTGGTAGGCCCATTGCTGTCGTTAACGTTTGTGAAATGGTGTTTACTTAATGAAACAGAAGGTGGCACCGCTGAGCCTCTTGGTGACGCTGGTTTTCCCCTTGCTGGTTTATCCCACATGACGTTAGCAGCATGCAAAGAATTCTTGTGTGGGTGGGTGAACAGGGGCTGCAAGGCATGTGGACTTGGACTCGAACTTAGCAATCCTGACCACTTCTCTGAGCCTAAGCTTTTTCTATGTCTGTGTCTGAGTGGACTCCACACAGTTTTTCCTGAGAGATTTCTGCAGTCTTGTACGGCTTAATCACTTCAGTCTCACTGACAGTCTGTTTTGCACTTTGCTTTAGGTTTCAAGCAATGTAATCAATCTGAGACCACATAGTTATTCTAAACAGGATTTAGGCCTAATCTTTGGTCAGATTATGAGATCTTGGCTGTGAAGAATGGAACAGCTCTATCTATGGGAACGTCTGTATCAGGGTCTTTTCTTTAAGTGTGAAGTGTCAGCTGTGTACAGTACAGCATTACACAGCATTCCACTTCTGGCCTTAAGTCCTTTTTGTTGAAGCACACACTGATCGTTTGCCTGGTCGTCATGTGTGAGTTTGTGAGGCTGTGCTTATGCTGGAAAAGTCAGATGGTTGCCATGGAGAACAGGAAATCCTCTCATTGCTTTGGAGAGGAGAGAATTGTCTGCTCCACAGTCTTGTTACTTTCCAACACAGCCTGTTGCTTTCAAACAAGAATCGCTTTTTTTTTTTTTCTTCAATCAGCAGTTGTTTCAGCTGGTCTGGTTGTTTATTACACCCACCACTAATTGCCTTGCTTTTCTGCTTTGTTTTGTATTATGCAATTTTGTGTGTGATAAAAGCACAGGACATTATTCAATCCTGGCAGTAAAGACAAGTGTTTCTGGTGTAGGAGGGTGGAAGAACCAGTCTTTCCTATTCTTTTGTATTCACTGTGTTCAATAGAGTAATAGTTTTAATAGCTATTGCATGTAATGTACTTAATTCCTTATCTTGAACAGATATTTCTGTGTGTGTGTGTGTGTGTGTGTGTGTGCGTGTGTTTGTGTATGTTGTTTGTGCACACATCTGTGCACAGTTAATCTGTTACAATTAGTCTGGTAAAACCATTAGATGTCATTGGTACTAACACAGGATTGGCTGGACAGCTGTGAACCAGAAGGTGAGCCAGCAGGAAATGTCTGATAGCTCCTGGGGATTGCCATCACTGTCAGACGCACAGCAGCACCTTCCTCTGAAAGCCTGGTCCAGCTCCTCAACATGAAGCTACTTTTCTGCATGGAGTGATGCTGCTGCTGCACTGTCCTCCCCTAGCTGGGACAGGTCCATGAATATTATCTCACACACACACACACACACATACACACACACACACACACATATACTCACACACATGTGTGGTTCACATGAAGTATGCAGTTGTGTTTAGACTGGATGTGCCTTGCTCAGGTAAAGTGGGCGTGCATGTGTGTGCATGTGTGTTAGTAGTAACTTGAGACATGAATAACATTGTGCTGACGTGGACAGTGTAAATATATCACATGTCTAAATTTGAGATAACATCAAATTTTTTATTGAAGTCTGCCTGCAGTGCAGTAGTCATAGTCAGACTCATATTTCCCCTGAAAAAAGTAGCCCTTTGTGTTGTGACATTATACCAAAACCACCCTGATACCACATAATAAACTCTTCATTCAAACATACCTACCTGTATGTTTGGCACCAGGCTGAAATCAGTATCTTCAGATGCAACCCAAACCCTAAATCTAACTGAGATATTTTGAAGGAATGACTGCATTTTGCCAAACCGTTCAACCAAGATAATTGCATATGAACTTCATCATTTTTTTTTGTTGACATAGCAGCAAGGAACTGTAGTATTGCAATAGAGACCTTTTCTTCATGTTCTAAGCACACATTGCCAATCACAATTCTTGAACTTGTGTCAAGTATTATACTAATATAATGTGACATGTGAATGGTTGTAGGTTTCACCAGTTAGTCTAATTGGGATGAGGCTGTTTGGAGAGGTATTAGTGGTTTTCATGTATCAACATATCAATGTATCAACAAATCACGGCACATGCAGAACCTGTAAATGTCTGCAAAATAGTCTAAAATAATCTGCTGTGATCCATTACATGGCTGCACTGGCATTGTGAAAGGGCATGCAAGCACTGTCACTTATTAACCATGCAGGAAAAAACACACACTCTCATGACAAACAAATCATACTGGGGCACAATGGAACAAACATGAAGGAGAAACCTAATCTCATTCTCATCCCCCTTCATTTTTGTCTCTGAAATAAACAGGAGCCCTCTAGGCCAAGTTCAAGAGCACTCTAATCATTTCCAGGTCAATGCCAAAGAGTTTTGCATTCTTCCCAACAAGATAAAGACAAGCTTAGCAATGCCAGCTGCACTGTTGCCTCTTCGTTATATAAATAGTGAGACAGTGCACTCGGTAAAGTTGGAGGTCCTTGTGCATGTGGTTCATCATCTCTGTGCACTTTCCACAGCACAGCCTCAGTCATGGTGATTTTTTTGTGCCACTGTAGCACCACAGTTAGTCCTGGTGATTTTGGCTGGCTATTTCCGGTATGCTGAGTAGGATGTGTGGCATTTTAAATCAAGTGAAGGCTACATTTAGAGTCCGTTGCACACAGGGTGAGGGTATTTTCGAAAACATTGGTTAGGAGTGTCAATTAGCTGTACTGGCCTGAATGCTGCTGTTACCAGAAAGCAAAACTACGAAATGAAACTAAGAAACGAAAATAGATGCCAAGGTTAGTTATGTGAAGAGGGCTAAGATGGTTCAGTGATCAGACAGCCTTTCGAGGTCAGTGGAGCCTGACAGTCACTCACCCAGCAAGTGTGTACTGTCCTATCACTTAAATACTCAGTTTTTACTGCATGTACATTGTAATATCCTTATGCTTGAGAGATCAAACCAGAGTCTAAATCTAAAGCAACTGTTGGTTTTGTCAATTGTTATTTTTTTCACATTTTCAAATACCTAGGCCACTAAAATCACTGTAATTACACATATATGAGCACATTTCTTTATTCCAGAAAGTTGTAAGGTAAATTAGATTGAGTCTGATTAGTCATTGATCCCATGGTGACGACACAGCTCAAGAATCAGTCCCTGTTGGAGATGCATTAACCCCAGAGCCTGGACAGAACCATGGATGTGCAAGCATGATCAGGCCTACTTAGGAACGGTTGCTCAGTAGTCAGCCTGCAGTGGTGTAGCCTATTATAAATCATACATTACTTAATCCTTATTATGCTGTCCTTCCATTTCAAATCAACAGAAAGACACAGATCTCTTGAAGAAATTACCTTTGATTTAAAATGATAAAGGTTAGAGGTTCATGATTCATTGAGAGATTGCTTACTTTCAAAGTTCTGCTGAATGTAAACAGAGATGTTCATTTAGGGCCCGAGAAAAAAAGGCCCTCTCCATTTGCCAAGGTAAACCACAGTAGAGCTTAATGGTGGATACAGTCCAGCGCAGAGGTCAGTGTTAAACACTTGGTGGTCCGCTCCACGGTGAGTCACATGGCTACACCAGAAAATGGGAAAACAGGAATCAGAGGAGAGTCTATGAGAGTCAGTGAAACAGAGTAGGGGAAAAGTCAACAGAGCTACTAGTGACTGTCTTTCTGTAACCTCTCAGTCACCCATCCTCATCAGTGTGTGACAAAAAGGGGACAAGTGGCTGGAAGTGGTAGAACACCATTAAGAACAAAATAAATGTATTTCTTAAGTAATGGGGCTCTAGTAGCTGCATGGTAGTTCAGAAAATGCTTTGCATAGCTATACCAAATCTCCATGTGAGCCTCTTAAAATGGCTAATCCAATCATTTCCTGAGTCATGTCAAAGTTGCAGAGCCCTGTTTATCCTGGAGCTGGATCAAAGTGAGATATGAGAATAGGCCAGAGGAAACAGCCATAACTTGGACCATTCATTGTTAATCTGTCAGTGTTGAAGTTTGGGACAGACAAATTGCATAAACCTTAATGAATTTCAATATGACATTTGTCTTTGTCACCAACTTTGTCACAAATAGTCTTTTAAAAGTTTAATTACAAATAAACAGCAAATACAGTATAAGTTGACTTACGCCACAACATCACTGTATACAACTCACAAAAACTTAGAGCTTAGAGCTTAGATCAGAGCTTATTGTTCTGAAAGCAGGTCTGGCATAACTAAGACTGGCTCTTTCAGGTCCATTATTCAAGAGTGACTTCAGAAAGATTACGTAGAGCTGATGGCATTGCTCCGTCATAATGACACTTCGGCAGGGGAACAAAACATTCTCCCTTTGGTTTCTGTATCGGGAAACAGAGACAGAAAGGTGTGAGTATTTCCTCATGTTTCTGTGCTCTCTCAAGGCTTATACACTTTCATAAAAGGAGGGAAGCTTTGGTTATTAAATATAATAACCAAAAATAAATGATTAGCAAAAAGGAAATGCTTTGAGATATAAACCCATGAAAATGTTACCTTTCATAACTTCACTTCATGCAGTGGAATTTCATATTAACATCCTTACACACCCATGAGTGAACAAAGGAAAGCATATTTGCCTTTGCGTGCTGGCTCAGCAAACGCACATACTCCGCCAAGGACTAACTTTAACATGCGCAATTGTCCTGGAACTGAGTACAGTAAATGTCAACAAGCTTTCATTACTGACTCATTAATAACAATAGAGTCTAAGATCCGTGAAGGTGTTCACTGGACACTGGAACTTAAAACAATAATTGCCTTGGCAACTGGCACAAACTTTACCCAAGATCCTATTTTCATCTGTAGGCCTTTGTACGTCAAGGAAGCAAGATTGTTTCAAGAATCTCATGAAAATCTTTACAGTTTCCTCCTCTGAGGCAGATATTATTAACCCTGTAGATGAAAGATACCTGCTCTTCCTCTTTCTCAATCTAAAAGATAAATTCTCTCTCTTTCTTTCTCTCTCTCTCTCTCTCTCTCTCTCTCTCTCTGCTTGCATGTTTGAGTGTGTGTGTGTGTGTGAGAGAGAGAGAGAGAGCCTAACCCACACATCCATACAACTTCTTGCAAGGACATTTTGAGCAAAGGCTAGAGAAATTGTGGCCTTGACTATAAACTAGCCTTTATTTGTTGTCTCAAGGCTAGTCTATAACTTTTTTATACATGCTTTTATAAAGACAAGATGTTGTGAGGTTGTCCATGATTTTAGTAGGCCATCTTAAAGCATGCCACATGCCTGAAAAGCTCTTCTCCTGGCATAGGCCTACACGAGAAAAAAACTACAGCTCCCATAATCACTCGCGCAGACTTCCGCATATTTCATGCTGTCTGGAGCTCGGCGTCTTGGTTGGCTAGATGTGACTGAGTGATTATATTCTAACCAATTAGATATAGTCTGTTTTAATAGTCAGTGGGCCACGGGCCCGGCGTTGTGCCAGCTCACAGAAAGTGCCACGACTCCACAGACTACGGATACAGGGAGATATCGAGACAGAGCCTGAGCCTTGGGATAGCCACATATTTCACTTTGGATGTGAAAATTATTCTAAACATTGGTGGAGCTCTTCCGTTTTCCTGGTCGAACTGACGTTTGCAGAAAATAGAGAAGGTTTGTAGCAAAACGATTCTGCCGGTCAGTTTTCTGACCACGTTTATAAGATTTCTTAATGGATTATTGCCATTTTAGTAGCCAGTTAGGGTAATCTATCCCAAGCTATGTTAGTAAGCTATTCGATGGGCAATGAAGGCTAGGGGGCTAAGAAGATAGTTTTGTGGTAGCAATTTGGTTATTAGACTTCTGCAGTCAGTAAAAATGCTGCTAAACCACTGAAAGGTGTTCATAGATGCTGATGATGGGACAGGCTGGTGTCCTGCCACTGAATGAGTTTGTGATACATTTGACCACTAGTGTCTGATTAGCGAGGCTAGCTAGCACTGTTAATAAAATAAGTGATATATTGAGATTGTATACTTGCAAAATTATTCGTGTTGTTCTCTGAACAACTCAGGTATGATAAATTATGCATAATAGCCGTCTTGCTACCACTAGCTTGTCCACATCTTAGACAATGAATCCAGATCACAGGTTCTAGAGGGCTAGCCTGATCGGGCGCACGTTCATATTAACTTGGTGGGTCAGTCAAAGACCTTCTCTGATTTCTCTCTCCGTTTAGAAAGGTACGGCTGGATGGATTAAAGAAAGAAATGACATGTCGACTATGGACGCATCGACTCGTGATTTCAGAGAGTTCATGTTATTCTAGCGTTAACGTTACTTGTGGGGTGAGCTGGGATAGGCAACGTCAGCTTAAAATTGACGTGACCAGCTCGCGACACTGAGGCTATCTTGACCTCAAGTTAATTTTTCTTTTCGGAAATGTGTTTGTTGGAGTTCAGGATTGTTGTGTCCGTGAAATCAACTTTATTGATGTGCCCAAGCCAAATCACACGGATCATATATGAATCGGATAGGATTTTCAGCACTGTGATTTTAACAGTGTATGATTTCTGCCTTATGATTGTGTCTTCGTGCTTCAGTTGACTTTCTGCGCTCGGAAAGGCTGAACGTCATGCTTCTGCTGCTGGATGCAAACTAGAGGGTTTAGGCCTAACGTTAGTGGTTGACTCACGAAATCTTGAACTTAATTTTGGGCGAAGTGACTGGGCGAAAGCCGCAGTCATCTGTGCGTCATAATTCATTCATTGCTTATTTCCTTTTTGATAAGTTCCCCTTTCATTTACGAAGACGAACATTTGGAAATAGTGATGTCGTGTAACACAAGAGCTGTCTTCAGATTAATAAACTCAAATCTATCAAATATCAATTAAGTCAGATCTAGATTCAAAATCTAATATTTTTGATTATCCATGTACAATATTTCGTTCAGGTTAGTTTATATTCCATAATGTCTCTAGATATGAGTCTTCCTCTCTCTCAAGCTAACCCTCACTGTGCAAACCACAGTACGCCTAATTTTAGTTTTTTTTTTTTTTTTTTTGTAGAACCATGCATTTCCTTATCACAAAAAATCACGTTTAGTCACATTATTGGAAAATACAGGACCTCTTCCTGCAATACAAAGAGTGACTTAGTTCGGAATTGAATGGCAAAAAAGTGCTTCTGGTGTTAGTGCCGCTGTGGTTAAATTATGCAGGCTAACTGTTGTTATGGAAGGGTGGAGGTGGGCTGTAAAGGTCCCAACCTCTGTCTAAAAGTCAGCAATCTGAGGCTAGTGTTTGGGGATCGTGTAGTCTGTATTGTTAGCCCCATACATCTGTTTTCTGTTAGAGTTCAAGAAGTCTTGCCGAGATAGGGCTTTTTTTTTTTTTTTGGCAGAAGGGCACCCTGTGCTGGCTTGGCTGGCCATGACTGAGGAACTTGGGTGCACTTTTCGGCCTCTGCCGCAGTCTTGTGTGACTTTTTCAACATTGTTGTGTGTTTGTGTAGAAAAAAAACATCAGGCCTTTTAGCTTCATGCCAGCTACGTCTTGTGTAATTTTTAGTGAAAGTGAACCAGTAGGTGGGACGTGATTGCTGCTTGTAGGGTGTGTTTGGACTCTGAACAGAAATCAAAGATCTTTGAGATAAATGGCTCAGTCTGCCACGGCGTGTCATGTAGGTTAACTATTTAGGCCGGTGATGTATCCAGAAGCAGGTTGCTTTATTAGCACACCTGAAGGGTTGTAGATTACTTTCACTTCCGATTACTTCTTATTCTTTTTCAGTCCTGTGTAATACAGAATACAGGTTGTTTAATTTCTGACATCTTTCCTTCTCAGGAGTTATTGGACAGTGTACTGGCAACCATGGACATCTACGACCCCCAGACCCTTGGCATTATGGTGTTCAGCGGCTTCATGCTGATCTCGGCCATCGGCATCGCCCTGGTCTCCACGTTCTCCATGAAGGAGACGTCCTATGAGGAGGCCCTGGCCAAGCAGAGGCAGGAGCAGAGCAAGGGGCAGCCTCAGCGGTCCGAGAAGAAGAAGAAAGACAAGGCGCTGGACAAACGAAGCCGTGGGAAGAAGAAGGAGGACAAGCCCAATGGGAAGCTTCCGGACACGGACACGGCGACGCCTGACCTGAGCGAGGCTGAGATGCTGGCCGGCGAAGCTCCTGAGCCGGTGGCGGCTCCGATCCCCGCGCCAGCACCTGCACCTACCCCAGCTCCTGCACCTGTGGCTGCCACTGTTGCACCAGCACCAGTCACTGCAGCCGCCCCTGCCCCGTCTGTGTCAGCCCCCCCACCGGCACGTGCTACTCAAGTCGAGACTCCCGCTGCGCCCTCCCCTAAGGACAAGAAGAAAAAGGAGAAGAAAGTGGCAAAGGTGGAGCCGGCCCAGACCCAACAGGCTGCCGCACCCCCGAAATCCGCTCCCACCAAGCCTGAGGTCGTGGTCAAAGAGGTTCCGGTCATGGCAGTGCCCCCGGTGGGCGCCCAGAAAAGTGCCCCTCCAGCAGCTACCACTGCTACCGCTGCGCCTGCCAAAGTTGAGGAACCCAAAGCTGAGGCTCCGTCTAAGAAGAAGGGAGGCTCCAAGAAGAAGGCTGAACCAGGTGAGCAGGGTTACCTGTCCTCCGGCCCTACCCTTATGTGTCAGTAATAGGCCTAAAGCCAGCACCACGATTTGCATTTGCATCAATAGATGTGGTGTAGTGAATGCATTGTTGGTCTGGATGCTTGTCAGCAAAACTTCTAAACAGAAAAAAATGATTTCCATATTGCCAGGGAAAAATGTCTCTCTGGTTTTCAGCTAGAGCTTTAAATTTGGCTTTAATTATAGGAGCAGCAAGTTTTGTTCTTGTGCCACCCCTCTCCTCTGATATATGTTGTGGCTCCTTGCTAATCTGATGTTATTTTATCTAAACTCTGCTCGACAATTGAATGGCGAACTATACCTTTAGCTTATGAAATGAAATCGTACAGTCATGCATTTATCCTTCATACTGTTTTTAGGGCTTTGTAGTGCACATCCAGAACTGCAGGCTTAGTTTCTGCAGGCATGTTTAATGCAGTGCTTCATCTGGGGTCTCTAGACCAGACTCATAAGCACGTGTGTGTGTGTGTATGTATGTGTGTGTGAGAGTGAGAGTGAGTGACAGGGCTAAGTGCACTAACACAGCAGAGGAAAAAAGGCTGCTTTCAGTCAGCACACATGTACTGTACACTTCTTGTGCTTACCGTGGTCCGCTCAGCTCGGGCCAGGCCAGCATGCACATGTATACAGTATCCACTGTGAACAATGGACTTCTTTTCAGACTGCTCCAGTAACGGCGGTGGTGGTTGGGGGATGTTTGTCTGTTTATGTGCGTCAGCAAGCATCGCACAAGTACAACATTGTCACATCGGCTAAGAGGCACTTGTACTGAAGGCCATCAGTGTACCATCAGTGTGGCTCTTTTAAACAGTGTGTCTGTAGTATAGCATAGCTTGGTGGGAATTGCTCTGTGTTATCTTGGATGCATTGGGTGTATTTAGACTGAAGTTTTGGGAGTTTTGTCCCAGTGCTAGGCTATGTCATAGTTCTCAGTGGTAGTATTTGATGAATAACAGGATACTGTCTGTGCCATTAGTAGATCCCTGTGTGGTCCAAGTGTTTGATGGGCACTCTTAGTGTTTATGTCGTAGTTTAAATCAGTCCTTCGGAGATGATGAAAATTACCCCTTTGGGCAGGAACAGCGTTAGCCAAAACACAGACTGGTTTCCTCGCTGTGCAGAGTGACTCTGTGTGTGTGTGTGTGTGTGTGTGTCTGTGTGTTTGTGTGTGTGTTTGGGGAGGCGGGGCTTGGGGGGGGGGGCATTTGTTTTTAGTGTTTCCAGACACAGAGATAAGGCACTTTAACCTCTGGGCTCTTGAAAAGTTTTTAAAAAAACTCCTTTTAAAAGGCTCCTCTAAACCCATTTTTTCATGCACCACATTTTTATTGTTTTGGGCTTTGAGCGATTATTACCTAAGCAATCTACATAGTCACATCTATGTGCTTATTTTCCTATTAATTACATAGGCTAAATGGCGATCACTGCTTTAAGCAAAAAATCTTGATTGAAATGTGTTTGTCATGAATCTTGGAATGGTTTAAACCAAGTATTAATTGACTGACTGCAAATAACATCACATTTACATTTACATTTGACGAGTAAAGCCGTTGCTTGGCTTAATTGCAATGAAAAGTCATTAGTTCACGTAAATACTTTAGTCTGGTTTGTGCTCGCATGAGTGCATGTTTATACACACACACACGCACACGCACACACACACACACACTCTTGTACAATTCCCTGGTGGTTATTTTTGCCTGGTTGATTCAGAACTCCAGTAAGACATTTTTTCCCTCTGAATTGTTCTGTGGTATTGCATCCTAAGCCTCTGGTGGAGCCATGCCCATGGGAACGCTCACACACACACACACATACACACACACACACACACACACACACACTCACACTCACACACACACGCAGGTGAGCAAAGCTTGGCAAACAAACTCTGGCCTTTTCACTGCTGTGCAGGGATGAGGAGGAGGAGGAGGAGGAGGAGGAGGAGGTGGTCCCTCCCCACTTTCCTCCCCAAGCGTCTGGGTCCTGTCTAAACACTGTCCTCGCTCAGCTGCCCTGTTGTGTTAGACCACAAAGGCCTCCAGTGGGCCAACAATGGGCACATCTCAGCGATCCAGTGTACCATCTCTGTCTGGTGCCACTGTGCCACCTTACCCCCCCTGCACCACCTCCACCCCCCCTCCTCCTTTTAGCCCATGCCAGTCTGTGCTGCCCCTGCCCCGCTGTGGTGCTGCTACCTTCACCTTTTAGCCTCCATCCTGTTAGCACACATCAGGAGCTGGCTAATTATCCTAGCAGCCTGGTGAGCAGTGGAGGCGACGTGCATCTTGCCACTTGAACTAAATGCTTAGCTGTGTGTTTTAGGCGTGTGCGAGTGTTTTTTGTCAGGCGCTCTCTCCCTCCGCCCGCAGACAGACCTCCTCGTCTGGGAAGACCTCAGCACACAGGGCGGGTTTGATTGGCGCCTCTTGGTGGCCACTTTTACGCATGTGCTTTGGCTTTCTCAGGTTTTTCAAGATGCTTGTGGTCAGCAAGGATCTCACATGTGCAACAGTGTCACTGACTGACTAATGCAGAAGGCCATCAGCAGGCCATTTATTTTCCTTATCTCCATACCAGCAGTATTTCAAATAGGAGTAGCTTTTTATATTACAGTGTCCTTGTTACCATGTACCTACGCAGTGAATTACAGCATGAAGTGTAACACCATGTTCTAACACAAATCAACCAACCATGAAGTTCATTGTTGCCCAATAAGTGTTTGAAGATCTAGGGCTTAGTGCTTAGGGGAGATACCAGGATTCGGCCTCTCTAAAGAGTAGATGTTACTGATGTATCTCTATGAGAATTGAAGGATGTAATGCCTGTGTATTGAAGGTGGTTTACTCCAGCTGACTCTTGGCTGCCTCGTGCCTGCCGTACATGTGGCTAGGAAGCAGCCTGGCTCAGTGGTTGGCAGGAGGAGTCGATCCACTCTGCTCTGCTCAGCAGCCTGAGATCATGTCTACAGAGGAACAGGAGCAGTCTTCTCCACCCCAGGCCCTCTGTGAGGCATGAGGCCCACTGCCAATCTGCCGCTGTTTATTGTGTGTGTGTGTGTGTGTGTGTGTGTGTGTGTGTGTGTGTGGTGTGTGTGTGTGTGTGTGTGTGTGTGTGTGTGTGTGTGTGTGTGTGTGTGTGTGTGCACGCGCCTGCCTGTGTGTCTGTATGCGTATCTGTGTGTGTGTGGTTTTCTACCAGAACTTGCCACACTAAGCATTGTCCTTGTGGAAACTACTACTGGGAAGTCTGAAAAAGTCCAGAAAAAGTTGAAAATCAACACAGCCAAGTTTGTGCATCACAATCTGTCACAATTTGAAAGTATGACATCATTGTTCTATCTATGATTTTTGCAGCCGCCCCGTCAACAGATGCAGTGGATGCCGCCCTGTACCTGCCCTACAAGGCACTGGTTTCCACAGTTAAGAACATGATGTTCAGCGAAGGGGAAGCCCAGCAGCTCATTGAGATCCTAAACGAGAAGGCTGGAGTTGGAACCTGGCACACGGTGAGAGAGCAACAAACTGCACCCTCCCAGCCTCAGCAGATGTGCACAACCTTCTCACAGTGCATCTACCCACTCTCACACACTCTGCAGTAATTTCCAAATATAAGCTGCAGGTGTATAGACCTCCAGTCTGTTTTTTTGGGCTGATTAAATAAGCAAAACTGTATAATGATCGGACCCCTATATTAATCTAACCCATGTAATAACCAGCATATTAACATTTATTAAACATAATGAATCAGACTCAGATGATAATATAAGAAAGTAGAATGAAGAGAAGAACTGCATGTAACTCCCCTACATATTAGGCCCTGTTTGCACGTATCTAGATATTTTTTCATCTGTTTATTTTTTTTTAATTGTGGAATCCAGAAAATGTGTAAAAAGGGCCTTAACCTCATAAATGAAGACATTTACTAAAATCAATGTATTAACTTCGATTAGTGAGCGGGAAATTAAGGCATTCAATTCCACAGACAATCTCCACAGATCTACAGACTGTCTATACAGGCTACCCACTTTCCACTGATTTGCACTCACATCCCCACACGGTCACAGTCACTCTCATAGCACTCTCATAGACAAAGGCTGCTATATACTCCTAGCTGTCATACATGTACTCTCATCTTGACTGAAAAGAAACTACTTCAGTGTCGAGGTCAGTATATGAGCAGTGTGTAGTATACTGATAGTAAATGACGTTTCGGGAAAGGTCAAAGATTCTTTAGAGCACAATAAGAAGTGATGACTTATTGCAGGCTTTGGCAGTGTAATTCCTGTCTCCTTGTAGCAGTGAGTCCCTAATGCCACTCCTCAGACATGTTTTTCTCAATAAGCAATAAACAAAGTTAAATATAATTTGGCATAAGGGATTATTGTTATTCCTGGTGTATGATGCCAACGGATTTATTTAACAACACGGAATAGTTTAATTTCTCTGCTAACCAAGCTAGCTAGCCAACATTCACACAGGAAGTGGTTGTGAAAGTAATGGGCCATCAACATGGCCAGTAATGTGCACTAATTGCTAATTGCTAGCACAGGTCAATCGACCATCGCAAAACCACACTCAGTGTTTTCTGCCATTATGTGTAGAACTGCACCCACCCACTCTACCATTCCTGACACAGTGGCGCCGTTGCTAAGTAGCAAACCAGTTCACAGACTAGCACTGCACTAACATGACCTAATCAATCACTTACTCAGGCGCGATCAATCAGCTCTCTAGTGGGTCACTTAAAACAGTTATTCATTGTTTGGAGACATCTAAGGACAAACTGTGTAAATGTATGAGAGTGTGTGTGCTGTCAACATTTAGCCACTAGGTAGGTATTGTTATCTAAATCTCTCTTATCTGAAGTTTTAAAACAAGAACAATATTTTAGGAGTTGATAAATGTGTTTTTATCATGTAGAACATGATTTTTATCCCAGTCTATTTACAATACAACCCAGAGTACAACATGCATGCCATTTTCATGTGCGTTCCCTTCCAATGCAGAGATGGTCTGGATGTTGGTAGCACTCCACTCACCTACTCGTCTCAGGGGAGCATTTCCCAAAACCATAGTTGCTAACCAGTTAGCAACTTAGTTGGTTGGCAATAGAAAATTGCATTGCAACCAACAATGTAGCTAACTTAGTTAGCAGCTATGGCTTTGGGAAACGCTCCCCAGGACCATGTTGTGGTGTGCAGTTCTTCCTGACCTGAATGCCCTTTGGGG
>PYXC01002777.1:1452500-1672500 GCA_015244755.2 Tenualosa ilisha | reverse complement strand
ATTGAATGTTTATTATTAAGTCTTTCATTTTTATGGTAACCTTCCACCGGCTCTTCTAGAGAAGGAGACACAAGTTGATGGACATTTTGCAAATGTTTGCAAATGTTTGTGCAAGCTGAAGCGTGTTTGCAGACGTTTACAAACATTCGGCTTTGTTAGCAAATTTGAACACACTTCTGACCTCCCCCCTGTCGACGTGGATTTGTGACTTTGATGATTCCTCATTGTGATTAATGTCTCACACACAAGTTTTCATAAAGTGTGTCCGTCAGCCAGGGTTGTCTGCGAAGTTTGCGAACATAGTCAAATGTTCAAAAACGTTTACAAACAGTAGTCTGTTTGCTTTGAATTCTCCACTGACGTTTTTGAACTATTGCAAACAATTGGAGAAGTTGGAAGGGTTACCAGTGAAGTGCAAGACTTAAAAGAAACCATTCAAATTTAACTGTTCATGTTCGCTACAAAAATTTACCTCCATTCAAGAACATTTGAGCCTACCTCTTACCTCACTCAATATCTGTGGGTGTGGTGTGTGTGTGTGTGTGTGACCTTCAGATCTGCAGGCCCGTGTGTCGAGTGCAGAAGCGGCCCTCCAGGAGCGCGGGGTGCTGGTGGAGGCTCTGGAGGCCAAGCTGGTCCAGGCGAAGCAGGAGAAGAGTCAGCTTGAGGACCAGGTGGGCTCCATCCATGTGCTGCTGGAGGCCAGCCAGAGCAGGGAGGAGGACGATGGCCACGTGGTAAGAAGCCTCTCCTACATCAGATATGCAAGTAAATTAACTGTTAATATAAGAACGGTCAAAACAGTTTTCCGTTAGCTTGGTGAGAAAAAATCGGCGTTAGAACAATATCATTTTCAGTCGCAAAGCAGGGAGCTGTGGGGAGTGTGTGTGTGTGTGTGTGTGTGTGTGTGTGTGTGTGTGTGTGTGTGTGTTGGCGGGGGTGGGACATGGGGACATTGTTTTTTTTCTAATTCATTATCAGTTTAGAGAACTTGCCTATTTTGGGCAAAAACATGCTATTGTTACTAGTATATTGTGCCAACAGGCATTTGCTGAAATTATATCTTAATACTTGGTATTTTGTCCCACCCCTTTGCCTAGAATTGACCAAGCTGAATATACGTACCAAGGTCAAGCCTATCAGCAGACGCTTTTATCCAAAGCAACTTACATTTGTCAGCTATCAGTTAGCTCAAGGTTTAGGGTTAAGTGCCTTGCTCAAGGGCACAACGAAAGATTCTGGAGCGCAGGGCACAATGAAGGCCACCAGGATTGGAACCCACAATTTCCAGGCTACTAGCATGAACTAGCATGCAACAGATGACATGCAATTGGCAAATATGTTTTAGAACGGCTTCAGTTAGGATTAGTAAGACCAACATCAACTGTTATTTTCATTTCCATTCCAATGGAGCAAGGGATCATTTATGGAGCAAGGCAAGGCAGATTTTATTTGTATAGCCCATTTCATACATAACCCAGTGACCCAGTGTGCTTTACATAAGATAGGATGCGATGAGAGAGTTTGTTTAAACTTTAGCATTATTTAACATGTGATGAATGAAAATGTTAAAATGCCAGCTCCTAAACTCTAATGGCACATTGTGAAAGGCCGGTGCAGCTGAGCCTCGTCCAGGTGATGGAGAGACAGAAAGGAAGTTTGATTTTGATTTGTTTTTTTGTTTTTTTTTCTCTTCTGCTGTCTACTCTAGCAAGCTGAGACTGCTGCTGAGCTGGAGCTAATGAAGAACAGGTGTGTGTCCGTTTCAGATTTCGTTTTTTTCTTTCTTCCTTTTTATTTTGCTTTGCACCTTTATTGAAGGGTATGAAGCTCCTGGGAGTTTATTTCTGGAGCTCCTTTTCAGTTCCCTGTTTCCCTCCCAGTAACTTATGAAAGGGAATGCAAATCCGTTGTGAGAGAGAACTGCAAAAGAATGCTAATGTTTTTGTGAGGGACTACAATAGGAGCTCAGAAAATATTTTCCTGCCATGATCCTTTGGTCTCTATGGGGATCCAGATTTGTTTTCATTTAAGTTCCTTTGGAAGACTGCAGGCATGGACTAAGGCTATCGCAGATTAGTTTCTCTGTTGTCCCTCAAAGGTGCATTTTTTTTCCATGATATAGTTTTATATAGTAGTGTTAGTGCAGTAAGCCTTTAATATTTAATAATAAGCCTTTAATATTTGTGTTACTCAAAGTATGTGTCCAATTAAACTTGTTACAGTCTGAAAGAGAAAGAGACTCAGCTGGCTGCCCTTGAAGAACAGCTAAAGCAGCTTACAGACGTGAAACCTGACACTATCACAAGTGCTGTAAGTTTGTTTGTTTGTTTGTTTACAATTTACAGTTCATTGTTTATTTAATGTTTCCTGCAGTGTTCATGCTAATGAACAACTATCTCTGTCCCCAGGTTGCAAACACTACAGAGGCACAAGCACCAAGCCAGTATGTATAACTTGTGTCTATCATTATTCTTAACAAACCATAGCTATTAGTACGCGGTATAGCTCTTCATGTTAACATGTAAAGCTTAAATGTTGCACACAACCACAGCACAGCTGATAAGAGGGTAAATGATCAATTAGTTAATCAGTTTAGTTTCTCTATGGAAAAATGAGTTTTCACAGGGTCTCCTCTTTAACACCCCATGTCACTGTTTGATGTGATACAAACATAGCGTAGTGAGGTAGCTTGGGAGCAAAATAGAATGTTCTGGCATCGTTTTTGTTTTGTGCTGTGGAAACGGTCATGGTTTGAGTCCTTTCCTGTGTTCTTTTTGAAAACTTTAGAGAACAGCAGAATTTGACAGCATCCCTTGCTGAGGAGCTTAGAAGTGTGAAGGAGGAGATGGAGAGAAAAAACACGAGCTCTGTACGTACGCCACCGTTTCTCACTGTCTACGTATGCGTGTTATCAGTGAACATGTAACCGCCATTTCAGCCTGTTCAGAGAACAGTTACCTTATAAGTACAAAAGTTGAGTTGAGTTGAGTTTTTGTGTTGCGTGGTTAAGGTCTTGCTCACTGTCTGTTCTCTGGTCCCCACTCTGTTAGGCTGAGTTGACAGGCCAGATGGAGAACCTTAGGGTGAGGTAAGTGTTGGACGTTCACCCCTCCTCTAAGTCACCCTCTCAAGTGTTTCTTGTCAAACTGACAGGTTACTGTTTACAATGAAGTAATGGCAGGTTACTCAGTTTTTGCTTTTATTTTTTCAATCTGTGTAGTCTCAAAGAACGGGAGATGACGTTGGCATCACTGGAGGCCGAACTTAAACAGCTGAAGGAGGAGAAAACCAGCATTGCAGGGCAGGTATGTTTGCAGGCTTTTTGACGCAAAGAAACCACACTTACCGTAATACAGATTGATTGAGTCCCAGTGTCCCTCCTAAAATCTAAGCCATGACACGGCAAACATGGAACTGGCATAGTTCAACCTCATCTTTGCTGATTCATACCAGGGACAGTAGAGGGCTCAGAGCTGGGATTCAACCATTGAGTCCCAACACAAGACTTAAAGCAGTAATTTGGAGTAGATCGACCCAAAGTCCAGTTTTTCAAGGTCACCAGTTTGTGATTTAGATTCAGTACTTTATTGCCATGTAACTTGTGCAAGTTGCTAGAGATTTGCTTCAGTACGCTCATTGACAGAAGGCAGAAAAACACATAGCAGATATGAAAACCGTGAACATGAACTTTAACATGAACAGGGAAATGACACTCGTACTTCCTTCTAGCACCTCATAAAGTGTCTCATCACACATTACACATAAATAAAAAAAAAAAAACACACGGCAAACATTCTTAATCTGGATGTCAGACCAGGGGCCTGAACCACTAAGCAAGATTACTGGTTAACTCGGGTAGCTTTTGGAGTTACCACTGATCTCTAAAAGAACCCAGTTGTTTCTGAAGTGACATGTTACTTTTAGATCAGTGGTTACTTCATAAGTTTACTCAGGACCCAGTTAAGCCAGTAAACTGGCTTCGTAGTATACCCCCCTAGGAGGCAAAATGTCAGGTTCTCTCTGTAGGAATAAGAGCAACACAGTTTGGTACTGAATAGCAAAATGGGACTGTAGCTGCTGATTACAAGGGAACTCAATATCATCAGTTTCATTGTCCTGTGCCCAGTTCAGTTGGCGTCAGATGCCAGTTCACAAAATTCGATCTGTGTTGTACCAAACTTTCTCATTCTTTTTCTTACCAACAGCACTCAGCGAACTAAAACTATAGGGCTATGGGTCGATTTAATTCCTAAGATCCCTGGAAGTGCTTTGTGTGTTCTAATGAGTAGGACATATTGCTGTATAAATGCCATCCATTTCACCAGTGCTGTCTTTTTCAATCAGGCTGACAACACAGCAGAATTGGAAGCACTACAAAACAGGTAGGTGGTGTTCAGTTCAAGTTTGTAATAGCTAACAGCTGATTTGATACCTCAGTTGAGGTATCCCTGAGTTCAAGAACTTCTCCTAGTGTAAAAGACTGACTCTCTGTAGTCCTGTGTGAATGAGTGTTGTAGATGAATCCTAGTGACTGTAAGGGGCTGACTCTCTGTAGTCCTGTGTGAATGAGGATGAATCCTAGTGACTGTAAGGGGCTGACTCTCTGTAGTCCTGTGTGAATGAGGATGAATCCTAGTGACTGTAAGGGGCTGACTCTCTGTAGTCCTGTGTGAATAAGGACAAATCCTAATGCCTGCTAACTGCTGTTTGAACACATTTTGCTCACAGCCTGAGGGAGCAAGAGAGGCAGGTGGCCAGTCTAGAAGAGGAACTGAGGCAAGCAAAGAGCAGCACTGAAGTAGTGAGTTTACTTCGTCAACCACCACACCCTACACACACACACACACCCTTCACACCCTTCACACCCTTCACACACACACACACACACACACACACACACACACACACACACACACACCCCCCCTCACCCTCCACGTACATACATACACGTTCACCCTCCACACCCTCCACACACATGCGCACACGCACACACACACACTCTCCACGTACATACATGCGCGCGCGCGCGCACACACACACACACACACACACACACACACACACACACACACACACACACACACACACACACACACACACTTGTCCACCTCCTGCATGACTTGTCCAGGGTCCTCTCATCCTCTCTCCATAGTCGGGCTACGATGCTAGTAATGCATGCTTCATTACTGTATGTTTTGTTTCTCCCAGCTGCCTGACCACACAGCAGAACTGGCATCACTGCAGAGCAGGTACACGTCTTATTGTTTACTTTTTAACGTCTTATTGTTTACTTTTGTTTGTTTATTGGTTTGTTTTTACACCTCTTTGCTTCTTGCCTCATCTGTCATAACGGACATTACCGCACCTGCTTGGGGGTCATTGGCTTTCAGTGTGGGGTCAGAGAGAGTTTTGTTGTTCGGTCGGCAGTTGCTCGTCCTGATTGTACTATAAGACTCTTTGTGTTTTTCTCTTAGCCTGACAGAAAGAGATGCACTCGTCAACTCTCTGCAGCAAGAGCTTCAGAAGTTGAAAGATGTGGAACAATCAGAGGCCGATGACAAGGTAAGGAAGCCTGACTCACTTTTTGTCTCAACTGCAGATGATAAGTGACGGTGTGTGTGTCTGTGTCTGTGTCTGTCTGTCTGTCTGTGTGTGTGTGTGTGTGTGTGTGTGGGTGTGGGTGTGTGTGAGATCTGTTGTCATTGATATTGAGAAAGCAGCTCAAACTGTAAACCTGATATTGAAACCATATAAGTAGGAGGCCTTTGCGCAAATTCCTGTTAGAGTGCAGTTTCATAAGAAATCCCTGGCAGGACAAGAACCAGGTTCCTCTCTGTTTGCTAGAAGTTATTTGGTCATTGATGTGTTTGACCCTCAGGGATAAATAAACTTTTCTATCTGAAAATAAAATCTGTCTGTGTGTCTGTCTAGACGACAACAGCGTTTGTAACAATATCATTGGAATCACTTTCAGACCGATTTTATGAATTATTAAGAAAGCTGATTGGCAGTCAGAAACTGTAGAATTTCAGACATTACATGTATTGACGTGAAGGGAGTTTTGTTATCTTGGTCAGTGTAGATACTAATATCATTAGTTACAGTTACAGTCTTCATAGAGTTGTAGTTTCTGGTGTGAACGGACTTATGATTACTTTTGGAATCCAGTTTGATTAACTGAAATGGTTACTGGTATGTTCTTTAACCTGCAGGCAGCGTTCACAGCATTCCAGGCAGAGACCAAAGAGGTTCTTCATTCACTCTTCCCACACATTGACATCCAGTCAGAAGAGGTGACTGGCCTTCTTTTTAATCACCACACTTCCCCCACAGTGATGAATTCAAAACTGATTTCTGTGTAGCCGTACTATGAGACGTGTTTGTTTGCATTTGAGTATTTGTTTTATCATCTCTCTGCCTTATGTCATTTTCTCTCCAGACCAAATGGTTGCAGAGCTTTGCACAGAAAGCACAAGAGACACTAAACCAAAGGCAAGAGAGTCAGGAAACACAGCAGAGCACAGAACTGGAGGTAAGCCAGCCTCTGAGCATGTGGTGAACGTGAACATTTCACAGCCTTCAGTGGGTCTGTGGGTGGTCTCATGCAGGACCTCTTGGGTTGCGGCAACACTTGCTGTGCCATTGGGCACTTGTGGTGTGTCTCTGTGTGTGTGTGTGTGTGTGTGTGTCTCTCTGTGTGTGTGTGCGCTCGTGTGTGTGATATGCTCTTTTTGTGTGATTTTTTTTTTTTCTGTCCAAGGAGGTGTTGGGGAAGTTGCGAGCTGCAGAGGAGAGCCAGACCACACTACAGGCTGACTGTGATCAGTACAGGACCGTACTGGCTGAAACGGTACATATAGACGTGCATATACACGCATACGCATTTATACACACACACGCACTCACACACACATGCATGTGCGCTCACTCATACGGTCAGTAGAAATGGGGACAAATGCTTCTTAGCTCCTTCAGTGAAACAGCAGTGTCTGCTCAACTTCACTCGTAACAGATATGCTTCCCAAAAATGTTTTTTGGACAGTTTGCCATCTAGCTTAATGGTGTAACTTTGTTTGCTAACTAGCCAGCTTGCTAGGTTATCTGGACGTTGTTATGGAAACCATGGGCCCATTGTGAGTTGTTGCATTGAAGTGAATAGTTCAGTTTTTAGAAAGAACGTCTCAGCAAGTTGCTGGTTTTTAGAATTTTGCAGCTCGTCTTATCGTGAATCTTGGGGTTGAACTGGCCTTTAGTAGTTCAAACTGGGCCACCAGGACACAGAGATATGCACAGACAGACACACTGGATTTTCCGCTAGATGTGTTCAGACTTCAGTGCTGTTGTGGTCCAATGGTGAACGAGACGTCTGCTGTTCATTCTTAGAATGTTGTTCAAGGCATAATGATCATTTCTTAATTACAGCTTCACAGTTTAACATGGGAGTGTGTTAGCACACCGATGAAGGGTGAATGGCTGTTAATGTCAGTCAGTGTAAGCCTCAGGCGGTACCTTTGGAAACTGACTGTGTGTGTGTGTGTGTGTGTGTGTGTGTGTGTGTGTGTGCGTGATGCACAGGAGGGCATGCTGAAACACCTGCAGAGGAGTGTGGAGGAGGAAGAGAGAGGCTGGAAGATCAAGGTTGCAGAATTGCAGGACCAGCTGAAAACGGTGTGTTTGTATGTTTTTGGCCCTGTGTGTGTGTAAATGACACACAGTTACATGTAGTATTCTCCGGTCCCTAAGAAGTTGAAAAAAACAACTTTTGAAGTTAAAGAGGTGTTAACATTATTTATTTATTTTCATCTGTGTTATTTTTTGTGTATGTAGTTATGTTTATTATGACATAAAAATATAAATGAATGTAGATGAAGTTAGGATTAATTCTTGTAAAGTTTTTGTCTTGTCTCTTTTTGTGCTTTTTAAAAATGTATTCCTTATGTGCTCTTGTGTTGAACTGTACTCTCCTCTGCCCTCTCTTCAGGCCCAAGAGAAGGTGCAGAGTCTGGAGGAGGCAGCAGACAGCCAGAGCACAGAACAGGTGTGTGTGGGTGTGTGGTGTGTGGGGGGGGGGGTGAGAGAGATGGAGAAAATGAGAGTGTGTGTCTCTCTCAATCCAGCTCTACACCTATACACAGGCTCTGAATGCTGAATTAGAATTCAATTGTGTGTGTGTGTGTGTGTGTGAGAGAGAGAGAGAGAGAGAGTGAGAAAGGAGAGAGCGAGAGAGTTTTTGTGTGTGAAGGCTTCAAGCCCATGCCTAACATGTGTTTGCATCTGCGTGTGTGTGTGTGTGTGTGTGTGTGTGTGTGTGTGTGTGTGTGTGTGTGTGTGTGTGTGTGTGTGTGTTGTAGCTGAGGGAGCAAGTGATGCTGCTGGAGGCCCAGCTGGAGAAACAGCTGGAGTCGGCCACATCAGACAGCAACAACTACTCAGAGGAGATGACGCAGGTGGGGCTCCACCCTTACTCTCTGGCATCTAGTTTTCTCTCTAACACACTCTCACTCACACACACACACACACACACACACACACACATACACACACACACACAAACACTCATGCTTTCATTCAGTTATGTTAATGTATTAATTCATGTATTATTTCCTTTTCATATTTTACGCCATTATGTAATCATGAGTTGAAAAATGGCATGCAGTTTGTGCTTGTCTGTATTACTTAATTTGTTTTTGTTATTTCTATGTAAACTCTGCAGCTAAAGCTCCTGTTGGATGAAGCTCAGAACCATCTGGACGTGGCTCAGAGGGAGGCACAGGCTCAAAGGGAGGAGCTGTCTCTGGTGAGTGGCGGCACCCAGTGGCCAGGAGGGGTTATTGCAGGATGTAGATAGATAGATTGTGTGAGTGACGAGTCGAGTGTGTATCCTGGTGTGTGCATATGTGTGCTGAGAACCCGGTTCCCGTTCCAGGTCAGAGAGCAGCTGAGCGAGATGACGGAGCGGGCTCAGAGAGAGGACAAGATCGCGGGCCCACAGAACGGCCAAACAGAGCCCGAGGTCTGTCAGGTCGGAGGTCGGGCTGTGTTAACAATGCCGGGGGAGAACCCCTGCAAAGTCTCCTGGGAAGTGTTGGACACAGTGGGCAGCACAATAGAAATTTGAGTTAAACAATAACAACAACAAAAAGTTAAAACTACAAAAGACTGTTGACTGTTTCTCTGTTTTAGGTTCGAGCTTCTAGGTTTAAAAGAGATTTCTCATAGCCTTATGTGCATATAGGATTATGTCTCTACTTCTGTTGAGCTGCTCCAAATGTCCAATATCTCCCACAGGCAAAGTTGATTCATGATGCTAATCATCTTGTGTGACTGTGGCCTTTGGCATCACTGACCCTGTTTACTCTTGGCTTAAAAAAAGGCTCAGAGTGGTTGGATCTCAGGTTGACAGCACCAGATATAAGTATAAACAACCATTTATTTTTATTCAGTCACTTGCATCACCGTTCTAGGCTGCGTTTCTCAATACCATAGAACCAAGTTTGGTGGTTAGCAAAAGGCGAATTCCAAAGCAACCACCAAAGTTGCTAACTTGGTTAGCAACTATGGTTTTGATAAAAGCGCCCTTTTGAGACTCATTTGACCTAATGGAACCTTAACCATTTGACCAAATGCAACCTCATACTTCCCAGACCAGGATTCTTGTAGTGAAAGGGATGTGAGGGAGTTTAAACACAAGAGGTCAGCTGGACACCTTGAAGATGCCCAACAGACACAAGTATAGGTAGTGGTAATCCTGATAATAGAAGAGCCTGGAGTTTTCATTCTCTTAACTAAACCTACTGCTACAGGCTACTCTATTAGCAAGTTTATTGCTTTCTCTAGCTTAACTAAGCCAACCAAGTTTTATCACTTGAAGATGCTTAAGGTCAGGGGGGTTAACCACGAAACCAGTTAACTGGCTAAACTGGGTAACTTCTGGAGTAACCACTGATCTAAAAACAACTTGTCACTTCAGACACAACTGATGGTCAATGGAGGGTTCTTATAGAGATCGGTGGTGACTCCCCAAACGACCCGGGTTAACCAGTAACCTAGCTTAGTAGTACAGGCTCCAGGTTTATCGCTTGAAGATGTTTAGTAGACACAAGTGTAGTGGTGATCTGTTTTGGATGTCCATTTGTGATCCAATCTCCCATGATGCATTTTAAAACTAAGTGTGAACAGGGCCACTGACACTTCTCTCACTCTTGAAGAGCATGCTTACTTTATTTCTGTATGTATGTATTTATTTATTTATTTTGAAGGAGGGATATTGTTTTTTTTCTCACACTAACTACATGTTCTCTTTTGAGTTGAAGGTTGCCGTGTCTCTATTCTGTATTCTGCTCTCTTGCTGTTTTGTGTTTTTTTCTTTGTAACGTTTTGCTAACATGACAGATTGGACTGAACACTAACCCTCACTCTCACCAATGCCCTCACATAGGCTCACCTCTGCCCACATGCAAACAAAGTACCACACACACACACACACACACGCAGCGACAGAGAGACACACACATTCTTGCTTTTCAGTCTTTGATTTGGTTGTGGCCTTACTAATGAGTATTTTCTTTCTACATGCCCACTACTGTATGCGTGTGTGATGTGAGTGAAGGTGTATGCACGTTTGTATCTGTGTGTGTGTGTGTGTGTGTGTGTGTGTCTGTCTGTGAGGGAGTGTGTGTTTGCAAGAATGAGACTACATGTGTACAACAGACTGACCCATCAGTGTGTTTCTTCCAGGTTCGGGCTGAGTTGGCCTCCACGGTTGAGAAGCTTCATGGGGAGGAGGGTCTTAGGCAGCAGATGTCTGAGGAGTTTGAGCAGGTAAACTAGAGCTCACACCCATAGTCCACCACTAGGGGTCCTCACAACCAACTGCCCAGTCAGTGTCTGTTTTCACTGTATATTTAATTTCTTCCTGTGTCTCTGTCTCTCCTCCTGGCTGTGTGTGTGTGTGTGTGTGTGTGTGTGTGTGTGTGTTGTGCTGGCAGGCTCAGAGGACGGTGATGGAGCTTCAAGCTCAGCTGGATCTACTGAAGGCTGCAGGCGACGCCTCGGACACGGAGGACCTGACTGAGCTGAAGGTAAAAACATCAGTCTGCACACTCACACAAAAAAGGGATTTGTTTCCAGATAACGATATCACACTAGCAATATAGTAAACAGACAATGGTCGTATCACAGGAAAACCAGACATACTTGGCTTTCTGTAGATGGATGGATAGATAGATAGATTGATAGAGAGATACTTCTACTGCACTGACATTGCTTCGCAGTGTTCTATCTCCATTGACTGATTATGTGACTTTTACTGCTATTTGACCTTTGCAACTCTTCTTCTAACTGTGGTGGGAAAGCCATGCAGATGCAAGCTCTTTGATCCATAAAGGGTTTGAAATAGCCGTGACTCCACATCATCTGACTTCACAGAACTTCTTTTCCCTGCGGTCACCAGATTCCAACCCCGCTGAATGTCTTTGGGAACATTTTATATATGTTAATGAAGTTTGGGTAGCTTTTGATCTGTTAAAATAACAGTTGTTTCTAGGCATGGTTGTTGGATAACCACAGCGCTGTATCAGTGCCAAACAGAAATCTCATGATTCAGTATTGATCCTCAGGAATGAAGATGTTTGTGCTGCACACAGATGTCAATATTTGTCTATTGTGCCACCCACAGGAACGTCTGGAGAAGGAGAAGAAGCTGTCTAAGGACCTGGGCCAGGCAGCCACCAAACTCCAGCAGCTTCTTAAAGTCAGTCATGAGCAACTTGCCAAAGAAAAGGAAACAGTCAAGGTTCTCAGGGACCAACTTCTAGCAAAGGTATGCCACACAAATATGGCCTCAGCCCTGTCTGTGCTTGAAACACATTTCTGATGTATTTAGTGGTTAATATTTAATGTATTTATATATAATAATAAATATAAATAACAATAAATAAAAATGTGTGTGCAATGTCTGTTTCAGGAGGAGACCGGGGAAGTGAAAGAAGGGACATCTGTCTAAGCTAGACAAACACTACACAATTCGCCAAAATGCCTTAAGAAGACTAGAATTATGCATTCCTGCAAGTTGATTTTTGTTGTACTGTAGGTAAATTAATTGTCAAAGGAAGAGAGTAAGACTACAATGTGGATAAATGTGATACAAATCTTTTTTTTTTTTATGTTGACACAAACATTCCATTAATGACCTTCTGGCCATGTCAGAAAATATCCTTAATTTGCCTTTTTAAAACCCCCAATGGTTCAGTGTTAAGGGAAACTGCATGTACATTAAATGTACATCAACTAGTGCAATGACTCTATTGTTTGTATTGTCAAAGGTTGAGAAAAGTCGAAACAAGTTAAGGTACAGTGATACATTACATTGTATGCCCTCTACTTTCTGTAGCTGACTGGTAACAAAGAAACATGTATGGACTTGATAAGGAATAAACTACAATGTAGCTTTAAAGGCCTGTTTTCTGTTATTCAACAAGTCAAAAGCAGAAGGAATTTAACAAGGAGTCAACACACACAGTCCAGATAATCATCTTTTAATTATTGATATTTCTTTTCCCATTGAGGCAAAGAATGAAGAATGCGTAGACAAAGAGTTTGTTAGTTAGCTTCATGGAATGTAACAATCAGCTGGTAGAACAGAGTAGTACAGGGGGAAAAAAAAGTCTGACTTGAGGGCTGAATGGCTGTCTGAATACTGAATTAAGAGAGATTCTGCCTACCACCCCACCACACTACACAACCCAACCCAACCCAACCCAACCCTAACTGATTTACCAAATCAGTACAGAGTCCATTTTCCAAAAGTTTGTTGATTTGCAATGCAATGGCACATTGCCAACCGACTAAATTGCTCACTGATTAGCCACTGTGCTTTTGGGAAATGGACTATGAGCTAATAAACAGAATCAGGTCTGTTAATGCGAGCTGAAACCTTCTAGAGTCTTCTAGACCAGGGTTCTATTGAAGCAGGCAGCAGCTTTGATATGCACTTCTGCAGAATAGAACAGAGCCACTTGAAAAGGAATGAACCAATCAGTGGGCACTAAATGGAGAGCACGAGGAAGATACAGGATCTTCAAAGTAAAACTAACTTAAAAAAAAAAAAAAAAAAAAGAACAACCACAACATTTTGTTCTTTTCGTGTGTGTGTGTGTGTGTGGTGTGTGTGTATTCATCAGTTTCAATAAGTCACTTTGGACGACTCCCTCCTCCCTCACCCCTTCTCTCCAAGGCAGGCAGGTATGACGTTAATAAAACAAAAACCAAAATAAAACTAAAAATCCAAAACATTTAAGCAATTCGTCTGCACTGTTGGAGCGTTCTCTTAGTGCACCAAAGGGCACACTAGAACAGCAGCTGGGTTGAGCGAATTTACACTGCCTTGCCCTCCAGCCCTACCACAACTCCTCTGCCCAGTTTGTCTATTAGCACCGAGGAGTCCTTGGCATCTGAAAGATCGTTCACCTGCCACTCCAGCTTCAGCCCTGCCACAGAAACACAAACATCCAGAGGGTTAGACTGGTTTAACTGGCAAATCTCTGGCCACCCGTTCAGAGGCACAAAAAATTAGTAGTTATGACAGTAGTTATGCAATTGTCCTCATACACTAATGCCTGATGGATAAACTCTGGTATTTGTTTCAGCTAGCTGATAGCCATCTTGCATTAAACATCTTAGTGTTTCCATTGACAGTATTGTACTGAGAACACAAAGAAAACTAAGATGTTATACAACAAAAGGCAGGGAGTCTGGAGCAGCCAAGCAGGAGTGTTGTCATGTTATACTAATGACATCCAGCAGGGGGCTCTGCAGAGTGAGGACTAATCTGATCATGGGGAGAATGAAAGGCTGCTGATTGGGGACATGCCAATGCCTCAGACCCTGGCAGACACTACTCTTAGCAATTTCTTTCAAGGACACATGGCATTATTTGAAAACAGAAGACAGAAAGACAAAGTAATGTGATGGATACCAAATCTTAATCATGCTTTACTGTAGCTGCGGCAGACTGTCAATATGGCAGTCTGTTTTATGTACGACTATAAGACGTTTTTTTTCCTGTAGTTTTATATTCGCAGAGTAGACAAAATAAGTAAAAAAAATATAGAAGGCGCCCAAAACGATCTTTGTGTTAAAAGAATTGGCAGCTCTCTAACTGCCACACACGATTGAGACGTAAGAGATTGTCTTGAACAAATTCAAAATTAGCCTTGAGTGCACTTCAGTATCCCTTGATCCAGTGTTGATAACATTCGGGATACAGTGTTTAAATGCAAACACTTCATATCGGGTCATATTCGGAATACAGTGTAGTGCATATTGCTGATGTGGCGCTGTCACTGCCCCTGCGTGACTGAATGAGTATTGCCCCGTGCCTGCACAGACATCGAGGAGAAGCTGTCTTTTCAGCGGTAGACTATGACAAAACTAAGGAACACTCACTCATACTCCTTCATTCACATAGCCAACGCTGTTCAAACGTCAGTGATTTTCGAACACCTGTACTATTGCAAAGAATGGTTGAAAATCTGTTACTGTGCAATGGAAACGAGAGAAGCGAATTACCATTATGAGTGTCACGCAGTCAGGGCCAACTCCCCCCTTTGACATGCAAGGCCTACCCAAGTCATACAGTCAGACCTCTATGGCTAATGCATATGGTTTTCTGCCTCGTAGATAGCCTACAGTGTATTGTTTCCACTTTCATGAAAAATTATCGTTCATATGGTACTATTAATTCAATTTAAATGTGACAAATTTATCCAGAACATTAATTAACTTGATCTCATACTTTAAGTACCAATTTATAGTATTATGTTAAACTAACTATTGGCTAACTTTTAAATTGTTTTCCAGTGAGTTTTCACCACCATTTTCAAATAAAATTATTTTAGAAAATTTGATCCACAAAAAGTTTTTTTCTTTTTTCTGAAAATGAGTCTGGAAAATGAGGGTTATCTTATATTCAGGATATTCAGTCTTATATTTGGACCAACACAGTAGATCAAGCAAAGAATAGCTGTTGGTCTGCTCAGAGCACAGAACTAAGACAGCCAACCCTGTTAAACTGTCAGACAAAATTTCCCTGTAGAAACTGTGGTGATTATATGAAATGCAACATCAACACCCACTTGTCACAGTAACGCCAAAACCTTATATTTTAACATTCTAAAGTAAAGAGAGGAAAATTACACACCTGGCAACTTCTTCCTCAGCGCACCCTTTGAGCTAGCATAGACCATCTTCTTCTTCAGTGGGGCTTCATCAGGGGCCCTTCACAAAGCACCAAAACACAGCAAGAAGTTAGTGAGGCACACCAAATGCCCCAAGCACAGAACGTGCACTCAGAGAAACTTCAGGATGACCTTTACACACAAACACACACACAAACAAGAATCTCAGCTGTCTGGCCAGTCAATATGCAGGGTTAACACAATACAGTCCTGTATTTGGCTTCAGAGTATAACCTTGGAGATGAATTGTTTGGGTAGGGATGGACAAGCTTCTCTATAAAAGAGCTGTTGTTGCTCAGCCTCTGCGTACTGCCTGGGCTATGCTGCCTGAGGCTACTAATCAATGGAGTAAAGACCATGATCAGATGATCGAATTATAGGAGTCTGCTGAGTTGCTGCAGTCACAATGTTAAGACCCTCTGCAGATGGGTCAGGACACCATTTTGAACCACGAGTCCAAAGACAAAATCAACATGGAGGATAAATATGTAGGTGATGGTGGTGGCAGGTGACAGATGATCACAAGAGATAAATGTGCTGGAGTGTGAATAAGCAAGTTTCAGGAATGTTACATTTTCCCTTCTGTCTAAAAGAAAATATACATCTCTACTGACCAAAAGATGAAGACCAGATCCTCCTTGTCAGTCTCCTTGGTTCTGTAACAGCAATCGTACAGTGCGTAGCGACAATCTTTAAGGGGGAACATGGCGACAAGCTTCTTGAAGATGTCTTCTGTGTTTTCAACATCTTTCATCCTGAGGCAGTTCTCCTCGTCCACGATGATGCTCTTGTCATCATCACTCAGACGGAACATGACCAGCTTGAGCCGATCACACTGCAACTCACCTGTGTGGTGCACCTTGATCTCCTCATATGCCTTCACCACCCCATCATCAACCACTACCCCAGAGGCCTGGTAACAACACACAAGACACACACACAAAGAAAGAGAAAATAATTTGAGATAAAAGATTGGCATGATCTTTAGTAGTTATATAGTATGTGGATAACGACAATACAATGATGTATTCCTACATTATGGTAAACCTATGGTAAACCAAAAAAAAACCCAACATGGCTGCCTTCCAAGTAAGGCACTCACACTAAAGTACTCATCTGAAACCTGCTTTGAAGGTCAACTGTTGTCATGGTTTATTACCTAAACAGTCAGGCATACTAAAGGAAGACAGGATTCCTGATCAAGTTGTGGCTCTGATCCCAGTGTCCCTTTGCAACCTACCCATTAACGTTAACTTCAGGGACCATCTGTATCATCAATGATCACAGTCATGGGCTGAAATCATGAAGTTATTACGTCTGACACTGTTAGTGAGATGGCAACCAAGCACACACATAACTTCAAAACTAGTTATACAAGCTTAGCTTCACAGCTCCTCCCTCTACACAATTTTAACTTCTTTTGTACTGACACTGACCTTCAGCTTATCATCCTTCTTCAGAGAACCTTTTCTGAGCAACATTCTCACGAACAGGATTCACCTAAGATTTGTCTAACATTACAACCTATGCCTTGAAGTTGCAAATTCCCGTGCACGAGTCAGAAAGTAGATAGACACACCGCCATTTTAGGCATTAGGTTAAGAATACGACTTCTTTAAAGCTCTGCTCGTCTTCAGGTAGGGAGTGTCTGGGCAGGACAGGTTGCGCGATTCAACTTTCATGGTGTCTGTCAGTCATCAACTGTAACAATAGTGTTTGAGTCTTTTGCGTCCATGAACTTATACACGCTACATGCGATATTAATCCGCATGGTTAAAGCAATGTGACCGCTTACTATGTTATTGGTAATGATACTGCAGATTTCACTTTTCTTCAGGCCTTCCACATTCCTGCGCTAGCAGAACAAGTCCACACTGGTAAGCACACCTGAAGACACGCAGAAGATGTGTCGGGTTTTTCCATGTATGCGCCACTTGTCTGTGTGTCTTCAGCACAATCTGACTTTTTTTAGCGTTATGATAATGATAGCTTAGAAGTACTGGGCAGATGTTAACGACAAAAATCGACTAAATCCGTTTCAAGTCACCGCCCTGAAACCAGATCATGATGTAACGACAAAACCTTCCATCACCTACCGTTAATTGATAACAAATGCAAACCTATGCTCTGTCGAGATGTTTACATACTCTTTGAATAAAATGTGTCTTCGAAATTAGTAACGTTACCATTAGTATTACATCTGGGGTTAGTGTCGCTAGGCTAGCTAATGGTGACATTTTTGAAAAAGCATGCGGCACACACCTTCACAACACAATATAATGAATCGATATGAATGGACATTCACCCCAGTACGTTATATCAGTCTGGGGCAGAAAACACAAATATCACGAATTAAACAGACTTACCATGTTGACTGTATGTTCTCCGATAGGTCGGCTTGAGCCACTGGAAAGATGAGAGTAGCTTTTTGCGCAGGCCCTCCCTGCTTTAACTCCTCTGTCTGTGACGTTCCAGCGGGAGAAATTAACTTCCGGATACTGGAGATCCATGTAGCCCATTGGCTCCTAGCAGAGATCCATTCATTCTGCCACGAGCCTACTATTCCTGCGTTAACAGTCATTTTATATAATATATTATATTATTGTAATTATATATTATATTTATATTATATTATTATATTAATGTAATGTAAAGAAATGTTATACTCAAAAAAGGGCGATTCATAAGGTTTTGAGGCAAATTCGTCGTGATCATAGGCTTTAGTTATGGCTTAATTAGGCCTAAGATAATCAAATTTATTGTAGGCCTACCTCATTTTCTAAGCACTTTTTCTTTGTATCAAATAATCTTGTGTGAATTGTAGGCGATTTCACAGCACTGGACACATGCACAGCTTGTTTTAGGAGGAATCTAAAGACTTGGAATTAACTACATGCAGTTACCATTATATAATGCCTAGGTAATGTATGTAAAAAACACAACTTTAAGACATTTTATGGTCCTAGAATGAATCACTTCCTTTGAACCACTGGTAAATCTAATATATTGGACTAGGCTATAGCCTAGTAGGGTATATTTTCTGAGCATTAGACCAGCCTGTAGAAATGGCTTGACAACAATCTTAACATTGTAGACATTTTTTCAACTGATATTAATTGTTCAAAACAATGTTATCCTGTGCCTGTGTTTCTTTAAAAAGTGAAGAGTTATCTTTAAATTGAAATATCCTAAATGCATAGTCATATATACCTTCAGGTGTTTGTTACCAGGTAACCAATAGCCAATGAGATCAGATGATCGAGACTACTTCCTTATATGGGTAAAGCTACATGGCAGGTTTAACCTGACATGAAGAGCATATAATGAGATCCTTATTTGGCATTAGGGCTTTGGTCGCTTAGGACGTAGAGATTCTTCAGTCATGTCACAAAATCATCCTTAATTGTTTTGCCAGCTCTTGAGCATTTAACTGCTCGAGTCTGAAACACTGACATCCTGACACCCACACATGATGTTCATCAACTATGCCGAGGCAGTTTTAGCAGCAAGATCAAGACCTAAGATCTTGAATTTTACAAGACCCAGTTTGCCAGACCTGTCTTTCTAAAAACAGTAATTTTTACACAAATATATTGCATAAAGCCATAGTACTATTTGGCATCATACACGCACGAGAGCACACACACACACACACACACACACACACACACTTGCCTTCTTGAAGTTATTGCACTGAGTCTATTCTCTTTTCACACAGATTCCTCAAATTGTGTAACAGTATGGTATGTCCACATGAGCATGCTGGAACAAGCTCTACTCCTGCAGAGGAATGCATGTAGTTGACTATGTGTTGCCCTGTCATGCAGGAAATGTGCTATAATGACTTGAGGCAGAGGTGTACCACATATTGAAATAGAAGACAAAAATAGTTGTCCAGTGAGTCACTGGACTTCTAGACTGACAACATAAGACAGAATACCGTTCTTTATTTTCCATAACATGAACACAAACAAAGAAAACAATTAAATAGGTGGTATCTTTTCAGTCACAATGACCCATTCAATCTCCCAGTATGTATTTAACAGGTTACACACAGAATGAAGACAAGATTCTGTAGAGGCACGTAACAGTGGCTTGAGATGCTCTAAAATTAGTTGAGCAAAACCAAAACTTTAGCATGTTGTTGCATGTTGTGAAACTAAGCTACCCTATGTAAACAGAGTAAGAGATACTACAGGAAAGGGATATTGATAGACAGCAAAGCAAAACTTGGGCAGTGGTAGCGTACTGGTTAAGGAACCTGGCAAGCATGCTAGCTGCCTGGAAAGTTGTGGGTTCGGATCCCGGCTGCCACCACTGTGCCCTTGAGCCCTTGAGGGGACTGGCCCTGAACAATTGATAGTTGTACAATTGTAAGTTGCTTTGGATAAAAGCGTCTGCTAAATGCATAAATGTAAAAGTAAAACATAACAATGAGTAAAATGACACAACCAAACAGTGCAAATGCTCTGTCGAGAGGGTTGACCTTAAGGCTTGGTCACTGTTCTTCAAACAGAGCCATTATAGCATGGTCACATTCAGCCACTGTAGGACAAAACAGACACATTATACCCATTAAAGACAGACTGTTTAATGCAGTATGCTTAATTCAAAATTGCCTATTATGCCTAATATGTCACATGACACATATAAAGATCCTTCTGAGCAAAGCTCAGAAGCACACAGATGGTCTGCAAATGCTTAGAAAATATTTTTTGGTACAACTGAATAACTAGTAACATGGACTGATGCTCTCCTTACCTCAAGGAGGGTGAATTCCACAGTTCCAGAACCATCCTTGTCCAAAGTCTTAAATGTCTCTGTTGAAATACAGCAACGATATTTTAAGGATAGTTAAATAGATGCTAATTTACATTATACAGCATCAAATGTATGTACATATATTGTGCCACTGTACATTCCATTTTGCAGTACACAGACTTACTGAACAGTGACTCCAGGCGAACTAAGCAGCAGACAAAGTTGTCAAAGTCAATGGAAAGATCGGGGTCACTGTAGCGTGCCACAAGGATCTGATGCAGAGGATTATTGAGGGAGAAGCCTAGAAACAACAAAATCTGGATTATGTGACAGCAAAAGCAAAATAAAAATGGTTAAACATAGAAAAAAAAATCAAAGACTGAATTAGATGTGTGTGTGTGTGTGTGTGTGTGCGTGAGAAAGAGAGAGTGAGTGTGTGTGTGAGGTGTGAGAGAGTGTGTGTGTGTGTGCAAGTAAGAGTGAGAGAGTAATGTGTGTGTGTGAGAGAGAGAGAGAGAGAGAGTGACAGGGAGACAGAGAGTGAAAGAGTAATGTTTGTGTATGTGTGTGTGTGTGTGTGTACCGGCATCCTCGACAGCCACCCTCATTTCAGCTGAGCTCATGCAACCAGAGTTGTCCGTATCTCTCTGGCGGTAGTAGTCCTTTTAGACAGACAATTCAATTCATGTCACACATCTAATCAGCATTTGGGAGGATCATGAGGACTGTACTGTAGGTTATAAATTATAGCCATAAATATAGTGCCATAAATGCATTACTAAGTTTTCTTGGTGGTGTCAGAACACTAGTGTTAGATCAGTCTGCCTGTACATTACCTGACTGGAGGACTAGTGTTATACATTTGCAGTATGTCCTTGCATTTCAACCGCTCTAGTCTGAAACACTGACACCCTGACACCCACAAATGATGTTCATCAATGCCAAGGCAGCAAGCAGCAAGATCAAGACCTACCAGATACAGCTGTATTTTTGTCCACAGGATCTTAAATTCTACAAGGCCCAGTTTGCCAGACCCATCTTTCTAAAAACAACATGTCAAGGAATCTCATAAACTATGCCTTGTGAAGTAAATCACGTACAATATTCACAAACACAAATGTATGTTTTTTTTGGAGGGGGGAGGATACATCCAGAAGATTAACCATGTTACGGCAGGTATCTAGACTAAACCCATCCGTCTTAATGTCAGAACCTGAAAAACAGGAGTCAGTCAGTTGAATGCCTCTTACTCTGACCCACATTGATCTGGTTTACATTTCCAAAGCAGAATAATTTGACTGTGTATTTGATTTGACTCACGTTTGATAACAACTTTGTTTAGGATCTTTTGCAACTCAAAGGCACTAATCTCACAGTCCTGTTGAGGAAAACAAACTATGTGAAAATTGGAAAGGATAACAATGGTTAAGTACCTATTCTACTAAAGTCTATACAAATTTTGGTATGATAAGGGGAGCTTGATTTCACATTTATTTAACAAGATGATTCATTAACTTTGAAAAAAAATTGAACTCCATAGTTATCATACACCACACAGTACAGTGAGATGTGTGTATATAGTACTGTGAGTCTGAGACTTACGTGTCCTGCTAGCTGTCCAAACAGTTTGCGAAATCTGTCATCAACATCATCTTCATCAACATGAACCTGACAACAGGATAAATAAATATGGTCTGAATGATTCACAAGAATCACACGTATCTCTCTAAAATATGTACTACTTGCCTCACATCCAGTGACATACCTCTTTCACATGATAATCAACAGGGTCATCCAACTCCCTGGTTTATCAAAAAGGTAATTTTTTAGTGCAGAACATGAGGCTGAAAGGATGAACTTCAAAGCACGTTGACAGGCACAACAACAACAAAACTCATAACAACTACACAGTCTCATGGGACTGTCCATGTCTGAATGCTTACTCAAAGTCAGCATGCTTCTCAGAGAAGACCCTCACAGCAAAGTCGCCATTCTTGTTGGGCTCAAATGTGGATGGGATGATGAGATACTCCCCAGGAGGCAAACAGAAACGGTTGCTGACCTCGCGCAGGTTGATGAAGGTCTCTGAGCGGGCCTTGGACGCATTGCGCAAGAAGAAGCTCTTATGCAGATGAACCTCTCTCTTCCCTGCAAACTAAAACACGTGAAGGACAAACAAAGGTGTATTTATGCGTGTGGTCACTAGAGGGCACCTTCACTCCTGTTCCAGGACATCCTATAATGCCATGACTGCTGAAGGTGTGAAATGCATACTTGCAGATGAGATTTGAAAATGTAAGTAAAAATTGGCATAGTGTTCATGCTACCAAGGTATACTTACAAACCAGTATGATTTTGTCATGTCAGGTAATCCCTACAATTTACTGACCATTCCTAAATAAAAGTCAGCTCATCTCCACAACATACCTCATCAGGCACCTACAAGGAACAGAGAAGAAAATCCTCTGTAATATTACAGTTCTGTATCCTGTCATATACAGGATTACATTAGCATATTATTTGTTTTGTTTGTTGATTCATGCCATTAGGAGGCTGTCTTTTTCAGGACGTGCATTAAACGTAGACCAAAACAGTTCATCTGCAGGTTCTACCTCGTAGATGGCGAAACCAATGGTGTGCATATCCTCCCCCATCTTCCTCATCTTCCTGCGGTTCTTCTGGATCAGACCCACAATGAAGGTGCAGCCTGCCTCGTTGTCATCAGGGTCATCGTCCTCCTCATCCAGCTTGATCACAAACTGTGGATTCTGCCAGAAGGAGTCTGCAGTGGAAAGAACGGGAAAGTCAGTCTCAGTTCACAACACATCATTACATTTACATGTACATTTACATTTATGCATTTAGCAGACGCTTTTATCCAAAGCGACTTTGGATAAAATTTTTGTCATCTATCAATCGTTCAGGGTCAGTCTCCTCTAGAGCAACTTAGGGTTAAGTGCCTTGCTGAAGGGGCACAGCGGTGGCAGCTGGGATCCGAACCCACAACTTTTTTTTTTTTTCAGGCTAGCCAGGTTCCTTAACCACTATGCTACCCCTGCTACCCACCGCCCATCATGTCTCACTGGCATTAGTTTAAAACCCTGAATGACTAAACTAGTAGCCAGTAGCTTAATTTAATCATACAAACTCATGCAATGTTTTATTTCTATCACTTGAAGAGAGCGCAATGATTTGCCTAACAAATTTATTATTTTACAGCTGTCATCAGAAACAAATACTCAGGTTCACACATTAATGTGACAAACAAAGCCTACCATAATGTCTTGGTAATTTTGTGTTTCAACAAGTGAAGCACTATTCTGAAAGACAATACTCAGATCCCTCTCTCTAAGAATTCAACCATATCCCTCAATTCAAGCAGAGTAATTACTGCATTGTCTTTGTCCCAGTGTCCTCCTGAGCCGTTAGCCCTGAACTCTCGACTTCACTGGCATGAATCGGCTTCATGATTGGCTGATTCACCCCAGTTAAGTCTACGAAGGTTCAGGGGTTAGAGTTAGGGGGGACACTGGGATTCAGCCACTATGTAATGAGGATAATAAACGCAGCAATAACCAGAGAGGGTAAAAGCGGAGTGAGAGGCATAAAGGTTTATTAAGGTTAAGGTTCTATTTTCGCAAGGACGAGGGGGGAAAATCGCCTGTTATGCATACCAGAGTCAAGCCTTCATATGGTGATACAGAAGATTATTGAAAAGTTTATATTGTGACACTCCCACTTGGCTCCAATTGTAACATGTTATATTGCTCTATCTTGTTCAGTACTCAATGGTCTTTGCAATATCAAACGCCACAGGGGGCGCTAGTGAGTCAGGGCATGAGTACCTGGATAGTTCCTGCAGCCCCCAGCAGTTGAGCCTTTCCGCCAGTTTCCCTCAAATTTGGACAGGGACCATTTCTCCAACTCCTCATCAGTGAGAGCATCCGGAGTCAGGTTACAGATCTCCACACGTGAGTAATGGTGCAGCCAGTCAGAGAAAGACATCCTGGCGTGCACACACACACACACACAGACAAATTATGTGGGTTATTTTGACTCAGCCTCACTTCCAGTTCATTCACCTTAGTTAGACAAAGGAGGGATTTGTGCTGATTGGATGTCAATGGCGTGACAGAAGTTGCCAGGCAGGCAGTACAGTCCTGTATAACATGCTGATCAAGTAGCCTGGCTTTCATTGTTGATCAGTTCAATTTGAGATTGAGCTTGGTCATTTCCCACTTCCCTGAAGAATCTATAATTCTTCTGTGTGCTATTGGATGGACCAATCAGAACCAATCAGAACAATAATTCTGATTACATTTGCAGACACAAAAAAGAGCCGGACAGGTCATAATTTGAAAAAAAAAAAACACATAAGTCCATTGCATAAGGAGTACAAGCCTGTTTTTGATTGGAGTCCAATCTCGGGCACACAAAACAAAGTGGAAATAAACATCGTAGTCAAACTGAGCAGCAGACCTTGCAGATCGTGATGGGTTCTCCAGACAACAGATCAGGATTATCAGTTATAAAAACGTAGGATTATAGACAAAAATAAAGTTTTGCCACAAATATTTAGCAATGCTGATACCTTTTGCACTGGTAAATCAAACTGGGAAGAAGGGAATGTGCATCATTCACTTCAAAGCAACCACAAGCGCTCCAATATTTGAGCTTGACAGAACAGAACTCGATAAACATAAGGTATAACGGCAAGATGAGGCAATATTAGCGATGTTATTCTGTTATTCTAGAGCAGGACTTACCAGAACTCTCCATCCTCTGAGAGGTTTTTCAGTCTGTCCCGATCCTCATCACTGACATAGTTCCATTCAGAAGACCTAGAGGCATCAAGGACAAACAGAGTGACAGCTAGTCCCTCTGGCCAGTGCAGCTGGCAGCAAGACTGTTTGCCCTTACCCACAAGAGCAAACACACACCCATACAGCAGGCATGGTGTACCATCTACTGTTTACTTATTGAGTCTCGGGTTTGACATGTGTAACAGGCTGTAATGAACACTTACTACATGTCATATTTTATGAGAATAAACTTCAACACAGTAGCCTACGCATTTCGGTCATCTTTTACAAGCACACAAAGGCAGCCATAGCCTACTGGTTCGTGCCTTGGGCTTGTAACTGAAGGGTGGTCGGTTCAACCAGAAAGAAAAATGTAGCTGGGGGGAACATTTGGAGCGGGGAACGGGGGGAAGTGATGGAGCATCGCTCTCTCTCACACAAATGCACATCCACGGCTGAGGTGCCCTTGACCAACCTAACCATATCTAACCCCTCAGTCTTTCCTGGGCACCGCAGCAGGAGTGAACTGGTTAGCGTGTGATTCATCTCACCGTGTGTTCACTGTACACTATGTGTGTGTCACTAATTCACTTATGGTGATCACAGATCACAGACTAGTGCAGATCATGGAATCAAAAGAGTGTTATACACTACACAATGCAGAAGGTTCCCTCTAGTTACACATGCTGTCTGAAGTAGACGTGTGTGTTCCTTTAGTGGTAGCAGGTTCTTTAATAGAGATATTAATAATTAATTAATATAGATATTAATAGATTATAGATATATAATGTAATAGATTAATTCATTATAATGGATAAAATAAACAAAGGAAAATACTAAATTGGGTTTGTTCAGTTAAAACAAATGATAGAAACTGAAACCTGGGTGTTCCTTCTCTTGCAGGTGAAGCAGGTAGAGCACTCGTCATACAGGTTTACACCCAGGACTGAGTTATTTTACTGCTGTGCGGCTGTGAAATGCCTCTCACACACGTTTCATACTTCAAATTCACAGCAAGCCTAACTACTTCCTCATCAAGCTTGACCACAATGTCATCCCAGTAACAGGAACTGTTTGGCCCTTGCAGGAGCCAGCCAGAGTAACAGGTTGTGTGTGAACTTCTGCAGGACAGTCCTCTCGTGTGGTCTGGTGATGTGTGTAGTCAAGGAACCGCTCCACACCTACCTGTCGCTCCATGCACCTGTCCATTCCACCTGACCCCAGGGGTTTCGGATCCGGATGAGTTTCACCATATCGCCCCTGTACTCCACCTGGACACACACACACACAGTATTTATTTATTAATGCAAATCTTTTGCTGTTGAGGGCATAACTGTGGACTGCATGCAACAGGAATGGTAACATAGTCAATTTAGGACTCAAGTCAATTAACATTTGTCTCCTTTGCTCTCTTTTTGTTGTGTGCTTGTTCAGAGCATTTCCTGTCAATCCACTCTTGGCCTGGCCATGCCCTGGTCTTTGCACTGGTCTCGAATGATTGATGGCATGTTGTGCCTGTAAACAATTATTGCTCCCTGGCCATTGGCTGCCATTATCTCATTGTGTACCATTTACTGTAAAGACAAGCCTAGTTACTCAACTATAACCCGAGATCCTGTGACACTCTCTCTGGTGGCTCATCAGGACAAGTTCATGCTTCAGCGCCATATCTGAGCAAAAACATCCAGATGTCAAAGCTACCTAACAATCTCTTTACAGATAGTACAGAAGAGCATCCACACATATCAAGGATAATCTTGAGTACGACAGGCTCAGATTGGAGTGCAGATTATCATTATTATTAGAAAGAACGTAAACAAGCAGTACAAGTCAAACTATAGATAATCCCAAAATGAGTACCGTCAGTTAGATGTTGCATTCGCAAAGGATTAAAAAGTAGCGGTTCATTAAATCACAAAATGTAATGCAACACTAATATTTTGGGATTATATCCCAGTCTCAACATTTCAGACTCTGCAATGTGACTCTACAATGTGGTAAATCTGAGTTCTGTTTTCAGGTGTAGCTAAGAGTCATTCAGACCAACCCAATGAAAGGATCACTTACTTAAGGTATAGCCTACTTAAAATAAGACTGGGGACAACTTTGGTACATTATTGTCATCTTTGGCATAATTTAGATGGCTTTGCATCACTAACTACAAAAGCATGTGATGATGCTGTCTACAATCATGATGCGAAGATAGGGAAATGTCTGTGTGGAGAGTTTTCCTGAATTCAGTTACTGATAATAGATTATAATCAAAAAACAAAAATCAAAAATCAATAATAAAACAGGCCTACAGAGTAGCTAAGGTAGACCATCACTGACATTAAATATCCTTCAATAATACACAAATTCACGAAGCGCTTGTGCATGGGAGGCAGCAACAATGACAACGGCAGTGCTCTCACCTCATCTGCTCCGGTCACAGAGTAAGCATGGCCCTTCACCAGCTTCTGGGATGTGATGGCTTCGGAGTCAGCAGAGCTGGTGATCTGTACGAAGTGATGGCAGCGTTTTAAAAAAAGCGACTGAATCCCCATACACAACCATGAACTTAACACACTCTCAAATCAAACTCTTGTAAGTAATTGGGCTCAGTAAAGGACTTTATTGTATTATCACTGTTGTATGTATAATCTATATTCTATAAGCTGCCAACAGAAATGTAACAAAAGTTTTTTGAGATAATGTATCACTTATTTAAAAGAAAAAAGGTAAAATTTCATCTGCGGTTGGGGACTTCTAGTCACTGCTATTAGCTGCTAACCTCTTAGCATTCATCAGACATAAAACAATTTAAAACTTTAAGACGTACATCAATAGAGCAGCCTAGGAGAGAGCCTCTGTTCAGAGCTTTCTTGATAATCTTGTAGAGTCCTGGTCCAGCCTTGCTAAGTTCATGGACCTCTGCGATGCCACCGGTGAAGTCCTCAAAGCCCTCAGTGGTGGAGCCTCCAGACAGGGCCTCATAGCATCCATTCAGCCTAAAGGAAGAGCAGTGAGATTATCCCCTTTTTCTTACAGTAATACAAGTTCATATAAAATACTACCAGTATACATGCAGATCATTCATTTAAAGTATACTGCACTTCAGGGGTCTCCAACAGATAACTCAGGAGCTACCTGTAGCTTGTCACCTGTTTATGAGTAGCTCCCCAAAGGGGCAAAGGAAATGTAAATAAATCTCTTAACAGTCACAAAAAGGATTAAACCTCAGAAACCATCAGAATCCTTATGAAATCAAATCCAAAACATCCTGCCCTGTCTGGTACAATGATCACAGTTTTCTACTCTCCACCAATAAAGGTCAGACAATATTATTCTCCCCACAAATGGAGATGACACTTTAAATGACTGCTTGCACTGCGCTGTAAGTGTGTTAGATAGTAAAGGGTGTGAGATTTATCTCCAGGACTGTTAACACTGATGTAAAGTAGCAGAGTAACTCTCGGCCATGTTGATTTTGCCCAAGTAGCTCTTGGAGAGAGAATAAAGGTTGGAGACACTGCTGTACATCATTCACCAGCAATATGGATTTCTCTGTATTATTTTGTCACTGCATGGGTACATCGTACTGTATGTACACTGTGCATTATATCACGTCAACGCACTTAGCGTAGGCCTTCTCCAGCAGGGCGCTCCAGAACTCAGAGCCATTTGCAGAGTGAACAAACAGCAGCTCTCCATCTCTGGAAGGCAGACGGTCGTCGATCACCACGTCCACCCACTCCCCAAACTGCCAGAACTGGAATGAACAAAGCAGATTTTTAATAGCACTGAATTCAAGCCTACAACAGAATGGCACCATTGTGGTCAACATTATGCTCACAGTGATCACTGTAGAGAATAGACACACACCTCAAAATGGAAGATCCCTGCATAACCCTCCTCAAAACTCTGGTCAGAGGGAACAACACGAGACAGGACTTGCTTGTTGAGGGTCAAAGAAGCAATGGCCGCCAACAGCCAGCAGTCACCTAAGGACAAATGGTAGGCATCTTTAAGCCAAGTCCATTGAACAACTAAGGAAATATCAGTTAATATCCTCAGGAATCTTAGGCTTTGCCCTGAGTTAACTGCAGGATAAATAAAGTGTCTGTCTGTTTGACTGTCTGTCTGATCAGAAGGCCAACCAAAATCCAAGAAAATTGAATGTCATATTGGGTGCCCAGCATGCCACCCAAATTAATGTGATTAAAGAGAGCTGAAGGAGTTTTAAAATAAATTTGTCACTAACGCATGATTGCATGCTGGATTCTTACTTATACTGAGATACAGTTAATGTGACAATAAAAACAACCAAAAAACCTCTTCTGATTAATGATGGTTGAATGATGAATTAAAGTCTGCATTCATAGCCTTAGCAACCAGTGATCACATGATCTAACATTATAATATGCTAATTAAATCTACTCAAATCACCTGAGCCAGATGGAAATTTCCATCACTGACAGAGCCCCACCCATACACTCCACCTTTGTTGTGTGTATATATGTGTGTGTGTGTGTGTGTGTTTGTGTGTGTAGGTGAAAACACACGCTAGGCCTGTGTCGTGCAGTGCTGGCAGCAACGAGACCAAGGAGTGACGAAACAAAACTGAAGAGAAACTGGAGAAGCACACAGGACCCACCCTCATTCTCCCTGCTGTCTATTATCCCAGCACAAATACATACACACACAAAAGGTCTCTAAACCGGGAGGGTAACCACAGGGCATGGCTTAAAAGCTTCACATACAGGGACAAGGTGCAGACTCACAGGCACGCAACTCCAAATCTCCAAAGTAGTTTATTGCAACAATTTGATTCTATAGGACCTCTACCTCTACTATGGGAGATTCACCTGTGTGCAGGTACTTAGTCTACTTTATTTTTTTATTAATCACCTGGTCTATGGATCTATTCAAAGTCTGTGGAGCTGTGTGCATGCACATCAACCAGTTTAAAGTTAAACTTTTAATGAACATCCAAAACAACCAAAACCCTGAAGCACTGAAATGATGAACATTTGAACAGCCTAAATTTACAGACATGCAAACTAAGACAGCTTCACTTATTTGGACTCATCCTGCTGTCCATCTGTTGAGCATAACACAATACATCTATCAGTCATATCTTTACAACACAAAACCAGTCTTCAAACTGACTAGTATGACATTCTCAGTTTCCGCAATCAACAGGGCTGTCCTGAGGAATGGAAAGCTCATTTAAGACTGTGGCATTCCTTAAGTCCTCGTCATACCACTTTTCTGAGATCATGATGTTGCCAGCCTACAACCTGCATGGGAGGGCGTGCCTCTCCCACTCTTTCACTCACCTGGTATGGTGTAACCCTCCAGTTTCAACATTCAAGACACTAAGACAACTTCATAAGAACTGGGCTGTGCAACAACACACGCCAACTGTGTGCAGAGCAAGAAAAGTACAGAGTATTTTGACACTGCACAAGCATAGTGATGATTTGTCACTATATAGGCTATGCATTAAAGGCTTTGTATTACCATTTTTTTCCCACGGTGTTCAAACATGTACCGATACCAAAATAAATAGTTCTCCGTTAACAAAAACAATCCTGGAGGTGGCAGTATCTACTACATCAACAAATTTAATATTAAAAACTGGTTGTACTGAAGTAATCCTTACCAAGAGCCCCTTGGCAGATGTCTGTTCTGGTGGCTTCTTGAAGAATAAACTGGGGGTTGTGAGTTAGCTCCTGGATAAACAAAAACAAAAAAATAAGTAAAACTCAGTAAACCTAAACTGTACTGAATGACAGTGAATGAAGATGCTGCATGCGCTTCATGATATTCTTAGGTTGACTGGCTCTTCACGTAGTACCACAGGTATCCACTTGAAAACCACGGCTGGCCAAGGATGGTAGCCTTCTCAACAAACTGCCAGCGAGAGGCAGAAATACAACACAGATAAGTGTCCTACCGTTGGTCGCTTCCAGGTGACACCACGGACTTTATATGAGCTCGGTCCAAGTTCCTTAAATCCAAGAGAAGACACCTCTGCCTCAAAAGTGTCATCCTGAAACAATCGGCCAGACTCAAGGCACTCTCTTCTTAGCGCTTCGTAGTCTTGACCCAGGTATTTGACTGCATGCGAGTTCGTCCCAGTGCCCTGAGCCCTCTCCCGGTCGTGTTGCAGCTTCGACGCTATTCCCGCCATTGTTGTCGAAGACATTCTGGCACAATTAGTTGGGCAGGAGGCTTTATACTCCACTGAATGTTAACAATAATACGACAGGTGAGCGCACTGAGGTGGAGAGACAGAGACTAACACCTCCTCTAGACACTGCACCCTGTCGTTATCCTCTGTGCGTGAACAGGTGTGTGAGCATTTCTGTGCAGGACCTTTAAGGTGTTTCCTAGCCTGTATGATTCAGCTGTGGTTAGTGATGCGATCTACCCACGGTAAGCAGACGAGAGAAGTGTGTGCATTTTATGGTCATATCAAAAAGATGGAATAAAATGGTGAAATTTGGACATTTTTGCACTGGATTCGGTTGGCAAGGGTGTTGGATCTTCATTTATAATGATATTCATTTATAAATGAGCCTATATGAAAATATTTTTAGATACTATTACAAAATACTGTGTGTGTGTGTGTCTGTGTGAAATGCCACTAATGAAAGCTTGACTGGAACCACAAACCAACGGTTTTGGAATATAAATGACTTTACTGAGATTGTCTTGAGATTTCTCAGCACATCACATGTTAAAAGACCTGAAACATATTTCAGAATTTGGTTTTAAGTTTAGGGCCAGGCACAACCACTGAAAACACAAGAGAGACATGTATAATGAGCAAGGTAGGACAATAGGACAATGGAAGAAGCTACCATGCAGTATTGTAATAAGAGTCTCTTTACCTACTGTGTATCCAGCTCAGTTTTCCCTGAATTAGCTCTATAAAGTATTTTAAACATCTCTGTTTCAAATTCAGATAACATAGAGGTATATGTCATGTCTATGTGAATGTGTTATTTTTATGTTATCATTTCCTGTGTTATTATTTTTGTTATTTTAAGAGCTCAGTCACTTTTTAATTTATTATTCAGTACGTTAATGTCACTGTGTGTATGCTGAACATACCCATCTGATTAGGCAAGCCACAGAGCAGTCACAGTAAAAACAGCATAAAATAGCAAAGAACCTGATAAGAACATGATAGGAACCTGATAAGAACATGATAAGAACATCTTTACCATTTTTTATCAACATCATTAGAATATGGAAAGAATACCATTGAAATACTGCGGAGTGTGTGTCTGTCTGTGCGTGTGTCTGTGTGTGTGTGTGTGCTTCAATAGCCCTTCAGTACTTTCTAGTGTGATGGTAAGGTGGTAAGACTGTCTCTCTTTGCACGCTATTGTATCACATTAAATACACATATTATTTAACAGATGCCAGCTAGCCTGGCTTTGCATGTACGTCCATAAACAAACCCTCCTGACATCTCAAGAGCCACCTAGTCAGTGGTTGCTCAGGATGACCCTTATTACAAACAACTAAGAACAAAAAGGGAGTAGGAGGGAAATTTTACATTTCCTATTTGATAGGCTCATGTGCCATAATCATTAGAGGTGAAGTCTACTGTATAAAACAATGAACAGACTCCAAAACAGCTGCGTTCTGGAATCTTTGCTGTTTACTCTGTGAAGGGCAACGCCTACTGTGACCCAATAAAGGGAAGCTGAGAACTGGCTCATCCAGTCTGGCCTCTGGTTTGTCTACAACAACCCCCGCCCCCCCCCGCCTTGTTCCCATGGCAGCCAGTTAGGGAAGAGGCGTTGGTGGCAGACTACTGATTTACCTGCGTCTGCCAGTGCAGTCCTCATCTCACGCAAGCTAATAGCACCAAACCCATTTGAGTTGTGACTTTTGAAGTCTGGAGAGTCCTGTAAGGTACAGAGTCCTTATAACCTCAGGGTATAGCAGCTAGGGCGTAGTCTGGTAGTGATGGGATGGCAGGATCCATGCCAAAAAACAACCACTTACAGCTGTCAAATGCTGAGCTGTAGGATTATGGAATACTAGTGGTGCTTGCTTCAGCAGGCTAGATGTTAGTATGTAAGACACCAGATAAGTACAGTTTGAGGTCCAAGACCTTTAATGCAAGAATTGAAACTAATGATACAAATTAAGGCAGAGCAATCAAAAATTACAATGTTCTGTTGGTATTTTACATCAACATACAGCTCACTTACTTGAGAGACAACTTTGTTTAGCACATTAACCAGTTCAAAAACTGACACGTTAAAGTCCTATTCAGAGACAAGAAGAGAAATGTGCTCGTTAATTCTAGGATGGTCATGACACGCATAAGTGCATATGCAAATACACAGCCTGAGGTATTATACTGTGTGTACTTTACGTATTATTAGTAAACCTCTCTTTGATATTTACACAAGAATTATTCTGCATCAGGAAAAAGAGAGCACAGGTGTAATGAAAGTCATATTTGAATAAGTTAAGTTAGATGTTTGCAGTTATACAGACACAGGATAATGTCAGGTGAGTTTCCCTAGAGCAGTGTGTACACCTTCCTTTCATTTTTTAACTGATGATCAAGGTATTTTAAAGTTTGTTGTGTGAGAGAGAGAGAGAGAGAAAAACTAAATTCTTTTGAAGAAAGATGCAGTTCTTGAAGTGGATTGAACTGGAAGTAGGGCCCACATGCAGTCAATCTACAGAATCTCAAATACTTACATTGCAATCAACCTCTTCAAATAGATTTTTGAAATGGGCATCCATATCACTGGATTCATCTGCAAAATATTTTATTATTTACATCATAAGAAAAGGAAAAATACTGACACTTAAGGCAATTTTTTTTCTCTGTGTGTTCAGATTTGTGTAGGGTGTTCATACTAGACTGTCATACTAGGGAAAATGTCACACAGAGTCATGTAAATGCGAAATCTACTGGAGTCTCAGCAACCTCCAGTGACGTTGTATAATATTACCTCTTGTGTAGCTCCAAGATCCTTGATTTCCTTCCATTTCACTATTATGGCTACTCGTGTGCTGAGGAAGTTGCTTTCAGTCATAGCTTCCTGTTTTAACAGGACATCTGGATCCAGGTGGACATTCGCACGGTCCTTATAACGACAGAGCAAATTGGAGAAAAAATCTGGCATCTGGATCCAAGTGTGTAATATCACAATAACCAGTGTGTATGTTTTGTATTTTTGTTGTTGTTGTTGTTGTTGTTGTTTTTTAGTGTACAGTTGCCTATATGTACAAATTATGCATTAAATTAAATGTGTACTACAGTTTCCATTGTTCTCTCCACCCCACACTCCCATTGAAGTACAGCAGCAACTTCATACAAGGATACAGGGAAATCTTATTGTCACATGCATATGGTTACTGAGTGAATGCAGTGAGATGGTGTGTGTTTCTCAGCCTAGTGCATGGGTGGGGGGGGGGGTAGGAAAGGGCAGGATAAAGTGCATATAGTACATAAAGTGCATAGGGGAGGTGGCTAATGGCTGCATTATGGATGGATGATAAAAAAAATGATGAATGGTGATAACAAAGAGCCAGAGCTATGGGGGCAATCACAATGCTCCACACATTAACAAAGAGCAAATCAAGAGCAACAGGGGAAAGAAAAAACTCCCTTGTCATGTGCACCAACCTGTTCAGAAACCCGTAAAAGATAAATCAGACATTTAATTGATTGTCTAACTGATTGCATTAGTTTATTGTGGATCTCATAAGCATCCCTGTGCATCTCTAGACCTGACAGATTGCAAAATCAATGCTTCTCAAACTCTCAAACATCTCTTCAAACTCCAAGAAAAACAGCTTAGTCAGGGGGGAAACATCAGTCTGTGATTTTGTGATTGTTGTATGGTGAGTTTGGTGTGTGAGTTTCATCGTTTCAATTGCAGTCTGGAACTGGAAGTATTTTTTTGAACATTCTAGACTGCAAGACTGAAACCAACAACTTCCGACTAAGAATGTTGGGGTTTGATGGGGCAGTGTGGAGCAGCTTTAAATACTAGTTGATAGAGGAGAGGATAAATTACAGAGCTGAAACACCTGACTATTCGTGTCTCTTTTCTGTCACTGCCCCTCAAGCAGGGCATAGCTTATTGGCTACGAAATGCAGCCACATTTAGTATATAAGTTTCCTACTAGCCTACTAGCACTAATAATGAATAGTGCCTTGGTTACTTGTTTACCTCTCCAGCCTGGAGCAGTGGAGCCCACTGTCTGTGGGCCCTCGAACTGGTAGTTCCAATGTTCCACCTGTGTGTCTTGAGTCAGTTTGCAGATCTCCGCATGGGAAAAGTCTCCTTCACAAAGTCTGAGTACGACATCCTGTGGAGGATAGTGGTGATCTAAGAGCAGAGCTAAAAATGTTTAGTTAGTTAGTTACAAGTCTTATCATGATATTAAAAAAAGGATTCATCAAAAGTTGATAATGTACCAGAACTCCAGTCCAGTTTAACTCAGCACGGACCCTCTCCCATTCTTTGCACTGTTGAGATAAAAGTAGATTGATTACCTCTTTCACCAATTTAATTTCACTTTCTGCAATGTTACCAGACAGGGCAGTTAGGTACAGTGTGCACAGTGCAAGATGACAAACAGATGCAATTTCACTGCATGCTTACACCCAATATCTCTATGTGTGTGAAAATAAAATATCCTTGTGGGTTTAGTGAAAGACTTCTCTTTCTGAATACCTCTCTACTCAATATCATATAAAATATGACTATGATTATGTGCTTGCATCGATGGAGTTGTCATCATGAATCAAGAGGGGAGCAGATCTGCTGGCCACGTTCACGAACCCATCACTCCAGGGCCCTGTCCATTCTAACCCGCCCCAGGAATTCCTGATGAGGACAAGCACTTCTTCTCTGCCACAGACATGGACCTGTGTGACAAAACAAGAAACATTACTTCCTTTCTACAGTACAATCACAAATATGTGTAATATCTGAAATATTTCTGATCAAAAGTAGTTACATTTCATTTCATTTCACGAAGCAGTGGTAAAATCACTAACCAAACAGTCAATCAACCTGGGTTTGAATCCCAAGCCTTTTGTTGCATCTATGCCACTTTGGATTCAATTTTAATGATGTCAGTACTCTCAAGCAAGCATGTTTAATGGCAGTCAGGGTACACTCTATTCTTGAAATAACTTGGGAAAAAAGTTAAGTTTAACATTGTTGTGGAAAAAGGGAGAACAGTTTTGTGTTTTGGTGCATATTCTATACTCTTATACTGTAGATAAATATACTTACTACTTGAGCACCACTGAAGGAGGATGCACGTGCCTCCACAAGTTTCCGTATCAAGTCTATTCATAATCTAAACACAGTTTAGCAGTAAACTGCCCAATCTGTAAATTAGAATACAAAAATTGGGCAGTTAATTAAGATACAATCAGCCATCTTTTCAGATGTCTAATGTGCACCAGTGCTTACAACAATAGAGCAGCCCAGGAGAGAGCCAAGGCTGTCAGGCGGTCGTCAATCACTAGTCCACCCACTCCCCAAACCGCCTTCATAGAGTTTTGGAAAAGAGCTCTTCATGTTGTTAAATCTAATTGGAAATTGTGAAAAAAAGATTTACACGTTCCATTTGTGCACAGCTCTGGTTTATGCATTTGGAAATGAAAGGTCCCAGCATAGTCCTCATCAAAACTCTGTCCAGGTGGAACCACACAGGCCAGGAGCCACTGGTCATGGGTCAGAGAGGCGATAGCAGCCAGGAGCCAGCAGTCACCAGTCACAAGAACAACAATAACATATGGTAAATACTTACAGTATACATGTATATACCTGGCTAGTGCTAGTAGGCTAGTAGCCTGGAAACTGTGATTTCAAATCCCGTCTGCCACAGTAGTGCCCTGTGCAGGAAAGACTGGCCCTAAAGGAACGGATAGTTGACAAATATAAGTTGCTTTGGATAAAAGCGTCTGCTAAATACATAAATGTAAATGTAATATGCTGTACATAATCAAGTCAGATCAGATATACAGTTTGGTGATACATCCTCAGAACAGCACGTAAATACAACTTGACTGTGTAATAGGAAACCCTACCATACAGTAGGTATAATTATCCATTACTTTAATGATAATGTAAAGTTAATTGTTGTTGTTTGTTAGTCCCTTTGGACGCAAGCATGTTAACGGGCACAAACATGACCATTACATGAGGGGAGAGATTTAGCAGTTACTTTTGCCCTAGGCGACAAACAAAATATTTGGGTACAAAAATATAGAGCAAAAGACCAAACCCTCAGAGTGTTCAGAAGGCCTGAGATTATTTTGGATGATGATTGTTAGTGGCTCAGCTTCCCACTGTGCTGCCTGGCCCCGGGGTGATGAGTGTCACTCAGGGGGGCTCCACCCCAGACCATGTAAAAAGCCACTAGTATGAAAACGGCCTCACTGGGGATGAGGTTTCCAAATTCCCTGTCCCAAACTAACCCTATGACTCAACAGGCTGTAACAGAGGAATTCTGGGGGATTCTTACCAAGTGACCTTTGGATGATGTCTTCTAGTTGCGCCATCCTCAATAAATTTGGGTTTTGAGCAAAACTTCTGTTCAAGTGAAACAGAGACAAGTTGCATAAAAATTACGAACGCATATATAGTATGTTATGTACATGTAAAGTCCCTTTCATCACATCAGCATCAAAGCTTTAACCACCACAATATCCTTGTTTGCCACATTGCTGAACAGTCTCTTTTAGAGGCAAAATACTCAACCCAGTAAATTAATTTATGCTGACAGTGGTGACAATCGAGTCGACATCCAGCTGAATCATCATGGATAGAGGCCCTGCATGTCTGATGTAAACAGAACATAACATGATCTGAATTTACCTTGTAGGCAGAGGAAACTCCACTCCCCCCCGCCACCACTGTAACGGTTGCCAGCTGGCCGATAGGTGGGCGGCTCCCAACACCTTAAGAGATGTTAAGAAATGGGCACCATGTATTTTAGCTCAATCTCTAGCATGCTCGACTCCCTATCCGTGGTTGCTGTAAGTATGTTCATATTCGACTCCCGATCCGTGGTTGCTGTAAGTATGTTCATATTCGACTCCCAGTCCATGGTTGATGTAAGTATGTTCATATTCGACTCCCACTCCATGGTTTGTTTAAAAAACAATATATCCTCCTATATTTATATATCTAGCATGTGCAGAATAAATTCAGTATCAGTGTCCTTATATATCTGCAAAAGCCTATGCATACACAAGTTGGCACTGTACATGTGAACACAAGCCCTAAACGTCAGACACATCAAAGTAACTGCCTGTTCAAGATTCTTACTGTTGGACTTTTCCAAACAACACTACAGGTCTTAGGGGAATGTGGCCCCAGGTTGTTGTATCCAAGCAACCTGGTCTCAGCAGGGAAGCAACTATCCTCAAAGAGGCGGCCTGACTCCCGACACTGGTGCCTTAGGGCCTGGAAGTCCTGCTGGTTGAACTTCACTACATGGTGATTGATGCCAATGCTCTAATCTCTCTCTCGAAAATGAGCCAGTTTACCTGCCATGGATGTCATCTTGATGACTTGTCTTGAAGCATTACTGAAAGATGAGTTTAGGTAGCAATGGCTGCGTTTAGTGATCACTAGTGTAGTAACGGCTGAGTTGTCCATTCAATTCCTTCTAAAGATCTCTGAGGGCTCTCAAACAGTCTGGCATATGATCAGACAGAGGAATCGTTCACACACAGCAGGTGAAGACAACCATGAAGTTACAGCCCAAAACCATCATCAAATAGAGTACATATCTCACAGCTACACACACACATATGCAAACATGTACAATAACATTAACAAGGAACTCAGTCCATCCGAGGCTTTTCTCTACAACTCTGCAACGATTACATGATGAACAGAGACAGTACATCATAGGTGTAAATGACTGTATTATGTGGAATACCACAGACATTTTCTCTCTTAGCTTCTAAATGACCATGCATTGTTTGTAGTCATTATTATGAGCCTCACCATCAGCCAGCAGTGATAACCCCAGCCATGCTGTAGCCACACTGAGTGGGTTTACATGAACATTACTATTCTGATGTTAATCCCAATTAGATGATATTCGTAATAAGACCAATTGTCAGATTATTTTAGTCTGTGTAAACACACTTACAGCGCCGTTTTCTCCCAGGCTCAGGAATTTACCGTAAATCCTTCACTTGAGCAGGCTTTGGAGAGCAGAGAATATCATCCATGCAATTCTACTCAGTTGGGAAAGAGATCAAAAAGAAGAGTATAATACGAACATGAGTGAACCAAATTCTCGTAGCAAATGATACAACACTCAAAGGTTTTGTGGATGACCATATGCTCTGTTAATGGGGACACATTTTCAGTTTAGGTTTTCAAAGTTGTGTGCTATTTAATACTGACACCAACAGTTTGGGATGATTCATCAGTACAGAGCCAATAAAGATGAGGAACACATAAAACACAGCTGGAATTAGTAACTTGGACCTAATATATATTACTATACATATTTAACAGAGTTTAATATTCAACTTGAATTCTTCTGCATATCCCCCAAATAAACCTACAACAAAAAGCAGCACTGTAAAGCCTTTTAAGTATTTCACTATGGCCCCACAAAATATTTTCTACAGGTGTCAATTCCTTACAAAATACAATAATAAAATATCAAAACCTTTGCAGATCCTAAGCCATTGTCTAAGAAAAGTCTTACTGCCGTACCCCTGTTTGTGTCTGTGTGCGCATAACATAGCATAGCCTACATGCGTGTTTTCAAAGAGAGCCTCACTCAATAAAAAGCGTTTACTGTAAGTAGGGGCCAGAGGGCGACAGAGAGCAAGAGGGCGAATAAGTGCGTGCGTGCGTGCGTGCGTTGACACTGTGGAAAATTGGTGTCATCTGCTGGGGAAGTCGTAGTACGTCCAAAGAGTATAGAAGCAATCTCCTGGCTTCCTTTTTTGAAGTTGCGGGTAATCTCCATCATGAATAACAGTGAAGATGTAATGGGCTCCAGTTGCCTTTTCATCTAATCAATAGCCTTCCAAGGCCTGTATCCTACCAGTCAGAGATTGTCATGGCTTCATGTTCAGCCTACTATTTTACTAGTAAGCACGAGAACAAAAATAGAGGTTAATTTTTTTCCTATTACATTTGTCGACTATAAAGAATAATAAGAAATTTGCCATGTGTTCATTTACACAGGCAACTGACTCTATTTGTGTAAACATACGATGCTTAGACTAGAGAGAACATGATGCCAAACCACGCCTGAAAGTAGGCGAAACGTAGAGGCGGAGTAGGAATGCAAAACTTTCCATCCCAACAGTGACTTCGTTCTCTTCCTCAGTCCAGCCGTGCAGAGACTGGAAAACGAGTGTCCAGCAGCACCATGGCTGGGGTGGCATCCACATTGGCCAAGAAGAGGGCACTGGCTGCGGGGTTTGGTTCTAATACCAATGCGGTGAAGTACCTGAATCAAGACTTCGCGTCCCTGCGGAGTCAGTGCCGGAGCAGCGGACAACTCTTCTGCGACCCCACCTTTCCTGCCGCACCTGAATCTCTCGGATTTAATGAATTGGGACCGCGGTCGTCCAAAACCAGAGGAGTGCAATGGAAAAGACCCGGGGTAGGACTAGAGACATGATTTAACTGTTCCACAATTCATATGCATGGAGGCATTATTTGTTGTCCAACTTGTCTTTTCGGGGATTCTTTGTAACAAGTGGAGGGCATGCAGTCTGTCTTCAAAATGGTCTTGGCATCGTCCGCTGAGTATAGCGAGTGTAGTAACATGCAAATGCATTGCACAAGTTTTCAGTGGGTGTGGTTTGAACAATACTGAAATAATTTTGTATTTAAATTGTTGTTTTAACTTCCTTACTGTGCTGAGAATCGTTGTAGGCAAACTATTTTTCTTCTTGTGCATGAAAACAAAGAGAAAGATGACTCATTCATTAGGTATTTAGATGGAAAATTGTATTTTTTCCTCTGCACTCAAAAGGGCACTAAATATAATTCGCCAGTGTATTTTTTATTTTAAAAGTTAAAGCATTATGACTCCTAAGGCTATAAATGACAAAAAAATCACACGTCTGTTTTCAGGAACTGACGGCTAGTCCTGAGTTCATTGTCGGAGGAGCCACAAGAACGGACATTTGTCAAGGGGCTCTAGGTAAGAGCTGTTGTAGTAATGCATTGCCACAATACATGAGTCGCTATCAGTGTTATCTGCAGAGAGCACTATGAGTCCATGAGGAAAATAAGCTACCTGAACATTTTAGTTTATAGTCAGGAATGGATGTAAACCTCTTGTCAGCGCTCACAGGCTCTTTGAGTCAAATAGCAACAAATGAAATCCAGACATGGCCCACCTGTTGCCAATAAAGAAACTTGAGCTGACATTATAATATGCTTTGTGTGTAAATATGAAGTTAGGGGTAAATCGTATTGTATTCGAGTCTAGTCAGTTTGTTGTAGTGGATATACTGTGTGTGATGGGATGCTGCCACAGCCACCGCTATGACAGTGTTGTCAGTATTGCAGCCTATGTTTTACTGGCTATATGCAAACCCAGGAACACTTTAAGTGGTTATACGATGTATACCTGTGCGTCATGTAGACTACAGCCCTGGAGGGAAAGCTTATTTAGTCCTGGTGTGTGCACACACTTTGTGTCAACAGGATTGCTCTGATTATTTACACGGTGCAGGAGCTTTTGTATTCCCTTGGCTTGTTATCAGGGCTGACAGTGGTCCCACCCTGCTTTCAAACTTGTTTGCTGAGTGTAGACTACTGTGGGCTATGTGCCATCCAGCAGAGAATGTAGGGGTATGTAGCGTAAGTGAACTGAAATCAACAGTATTTAGAGAAAGTTTCTCTGCTCAGCAGGGAAACCCCTGGTGAAAGGCTCTCCTCAGCATTGCTTTGTGCAGTCAGTTATGTTTTGCTTTCATAAAGTCAGAGTACAACTGTAGTAACTTTTGCTGTGTGTATAGAGTGGGTTATAATAGATGCCTCTCGCCAGTCAGAGAAGAGTGCTGACAATGCTGAGAGTCAAGGGCCAAGCCTATGTGTGGGTGTGACATAAGAGACCATGCTTCTCCCTCAGGGTAAACAACATGGCTAAACAACACCTATGGATGTACTTTCAAATGTCAAGATTTCTAGGAACACCACTGGAAGTTCCAGTGTCTATTGTAATTTAGCATTCTTTTGATAATACAAGGAATTTGGGAGCCCAGAACAAAAGTGAGACGAATATCTGGGAGTGGCCTGGTTTCTGGGTCTGGCAGAATAATAACACTGAATCCGAGCCGTATATTTCTGTGTGTGTGTGTGTGTGTGTGTGTGTGTGTGTGTGTGTGAGATTGGCCTGGAGGCCCTGCGCCAGGAGGACAATGTGAGACCCACATGCCAGACTGTGTGTTTTTTTTGAGAAGATGTACTTTTACTCACACACAGCATACGAACATAATGAGTCTGTTTATTTGAAGTGCTCCACCTGTTGTGAACAAGGTGGTGAGATTTCCCAGAATTCTGTGTGTGTCATTGTGAGATTTGTAGATTTTTGACTCACTGTGAGTGAGTGAAAAGCTTTAGGGTAGGTACTGTATATTATTAAGTGAATTAAGGGTTGCTGGCATGAAATTAATATCCTCTAATTTCACTGGGTAAACAGTAGTTTCAAAATGAGACAGTCATGGCCTTGTTTTTTTTTATGTGCATGGACGTGCTAACTTGCAAGAAGGAAACCGTGAATGAAAGCGTCTCTTTGCCACTAAATGAGACCTTTGTTGATACTCTGACCACTCAATGTGCCCTATGGGGGTTTGATAACCATGAGTTGTGTAAATTTAGAATTTGCTTATCACAAGATAAAAAAAAGTTTAAGGATCACAATCCCACCCCCATCTCTCTTTCTCTTCTTCTCTCTCTGTTTCTCTCAATTAATTCCTGTCTCTCTTAACTGTCCTATCACAACAAAGGCAAAAAGCTTTTTTTTAAAAAGTGTAAAAAAATAGAAGTAGATACAGCTAGAGGAAATGAGAAGATATGTTTCCAAAACACGTGTAATTACTACATCTGTCTGTCTCACAGGTGATTGCTGGCTCTTGGCAGCCATTGCCTCCTTAACTCTGAATGAGGATGTCCTTGCTAGGGTTGTTCCCTCTGACCAAGGCTTTGGGGATGACTATGCTGGCATTTTCCACTTCCAGGTAAGTCAGTTTGCAAGCCATTTGTGAGGATGCATTGTTTGTGTTTACATTTCTGATTATGTATTATGACGTCACTTAGTGCGAACAATGATGCAGGACGTAATAGGGAGAGAGGTATAAAACGAGGCTGCAGAGGGCTTCTGCTTTCATCTGCTGTTTCATTCAGTGGTTGCCAGTTGGATTCATCTTCCTGACATTCTTTTATAGTCACATGCTTAGATCTTTAAGACATGGTATGAAGGCATGTGCTTGAAACTAAACACACACACACACACACACACACCACTTCTCAATCGTGAGCTGAAAGTGGTGTCCCCACATGTTTAGTTGTGGGCCTGTTGGGTGTGGTCAGGGGAAAATTTTAGCCGGGATAGGAAGCCTGTCTGACTCACACAAGGGGAACACACAGTGCTGAGAGGAAGAGTGAGCAATGTTTTTATGCGCTGTCTGTGTTTTTTTTTCCAATAGCTGAACAGTGCAGCCCAGAATTTGCATCTTTCTCTTTTCTTTTGTTGTGTAACTTGTTTGAATTACTATTACAAAATTTGAGGTATGTTAGCAATGTTTCATTGTAGCAATCATTTAAGACTTACAGATATGTAATTACATTTAGATGCCCACTTTACATACCACTAGTGCATTCCTTCATTGGGTTGTGTTTTGTGGACAGAATATTTTGTGTCTTTCATGTGGGCAAATCTAGCTAAGACGGATTTGTTTACATGTTTCTAGAGTTAATTTCTGTGCTGGTATTCCGGAATGTTCGCTGTGGGCCTAGAGACACTAATTAGAGAATTCCCTTTTAATTCTGCAGTTCTGGCAGTTTGGGGAGTGGGTGGACGTGGTGATTGACGATCGTCTGCCTACCAGAGATGGAGAGCTGCTGTTTGTTCACTCTGAGACTGGCTCTGAGTTCTGGAGCGCCCTGCTGGAGAAGGCCTACGCTAAGTTAGCACATTAGCTTTCTCTTATGATCACATGAGATACATCCAAGGATGCTTTTGAGCACTGAATGACCTTGATGTTTGAGCAAGCATTAGAGGGGAATGACTAATGGCTTTATTACCCGTCTAATGATTCATATCTTTATCTCATTTTTGTTTTGTGACATGTTTTTATTGCATGTCGTCTTAATAACGCAAAGAAAGCATTTTGACAAATAGCAGTTGGGCGTTTAAAGCTGATAGCTCAAGCCCAGTCTGTGAGTCTGGGGTGAATTATCTCTCTCCTTTTTCTCTCAGAGTGAATGGGTCCTATGAGGCCCTGTCAGGAGGCTCCACCACTGAGGGCTTTGAGGACTTCACTGGTGGCATTGCAGAGCAGTACGAACTGAGGCAAGCTCCGTCCAACCTATTCCAGATCATCCGGAAGGCTCTGGAGAGTGGAGCTTTGCTAGGCTGTTCCATAGATGTATGATCCCATCATTACTACACATTTCACTCACATCATTCAAGCCACAGGCCTGTTGTTCGTGGCTGTTGAGTGCTGAGGTAGGAATAAGAACGAGAATATTTGGTACAACGAATAGCGAAACTATGAGGGCAAGTAAACTTTGTTTCAGTTTCGTATTTCTGTGCCTCATTCAGTTAGCTCTAGCTGGCAGTTCACAAATTTGGTCTGTGTTGTACCAAATGTTGACATTCTTATACCTACCAACAGCACTCGGCAACTTTAAAGAACAGGCATGTGAGCCGATTGACTCTTGATTGACTTTTGATAACATTGGTGCCTTTTGCCACAGATCACCAGTGCGGCAGACTCCGAAGCCATCACCTATCAGAAGCTAGTGAAGGGACATGCCTACTCACTAACTGGAGCCACAGAGGTTGGACTAATAGGGTGACACTCAGAATCACCAAAGAGTGAATGAAAGGATGAATGAATGGATGAACAAAATGAATGAATGAATGAATGAATGAATGAATGAATGAATGAATGAATGAATGAGTGAATGAATGATAGATCAGTTTATAATCTCGAATGAGAATAATTGTCACTGTCATCATCTGGAAAGGTGTGTTGGCTTGTTTATCATATATGTACGATGGTAGTTGCTAGAAGTCTACTAGAAAACCCAGAAGTACTTGTACATGTAAAATGTTTACACAGCACAGAGATATATTAATCCACAACACAGTAATTGGGAGATTTAGGTTGTGGTGCTAAGAGATGTCTACAACAGCAAAAGCCTTGTCAGCAGACTAACTGTGTTAAGGTTCTTACTCTTGAATGTGTTGACCTCTCACATCCTTCTGTCACCTCTTCTCTATTTGTCCTCTCTGTTTGTATCTGTGAAACCAGGTGGGCTATCGAGGCCGTAGAGAGAAGCTGGTGAGGATGCGTAATCCATGGGGACAGGTAGAATGGACAGGTGCCTGGAGCGACGGGTAAGACTTGTTTATCAGGGGACCAGGTGTGCAATAGAACACTCCTGATGTGTACCTGGTGTCTATTTAAAATAAGTAACTTGAAATTAAATTGACATCCTGCTTTCTGCTGTGTCTCTTTGCCTTAGTTCTTCTGAGTGGAGTCATGTTGACGACTCAGAGCGTGAGAATAAGAAGGCAGAAGATGGGGAGTTCTGGTAATGTCATTAGGAGAGTTAATTACAACACTCAATTAGTGTATTTAAGTTGATTGATATTCTGTGTTTATTAATTTGTGGTAGAGTATGTGTAATAATTAATTGTTAGGAGGAACTCACTCCCATTTTGAATTATGCCACAAGTCAAAGACCAGGAAATTATGGTCAGTTATCAACAGTATTATATCACTAGATTTCATCAAAGTATAGTGTATAGTGCAACCCATTTGAGCAAACATAATTATTTGTAATTACAATAATTAGTCACTGCACCATAGTAAAATCATGTTATAGTAAAGTAATTACAACACCAATTTAAATTTTGTTGCCTGTGGTTTATAAGGATGTCATTCAGTGAATTCCTGAGGCACTACTCACGCCTGGAGATCTGCACTCTGACTCCTGACACATTGTCCTCCGACGAGCTAAAGCACTGGAGTGTGTGCAAGTTCGACGGGACTTGGAGGAAAGGTTCAACGGCAGGGGGCTGCAGGAACCACCCTTGTAAGACACCAATGTCAAAACTTGTAAATGTTTTTTGGAGAGCTCCAAAGCTTTAGAGAGCTGGACACTGAAGTGATTTGTTTGCAGAGCCTGGCTTAGCAAGGCACTTAACCCTAAGTTGCCCTAGGGGTGACTGGCCCTGAAGTAATTGACAAATATTAGTTGCTTTAGGTAAAAGTGTTTGCTAAATGCATAAATGCAAACACTCCATGATTAGACCACTTCAGTTGTTTGAATTGTGCAGCCTGAATATGACAGCAAACATTATTCAAAACAGATCCCATTATTTTGCCAATCCGATTATTGGGCCAATGCCAAACATTGGTAAACATGCATAACTCTCAGTAGCCACAGTTGTGTCTCTGCTCAAGTAATTTCCATATTCCTAAGGTATTTGAGGAGGCTTGGAGAATTGTTGGTTGCAGTCTGTAGAATGCTCAGAACAGCTCTAGTTCCAAAAAGTAATTGAATGTAGACTGGTTTTAGAACTGTCAAATTCAGACTATGTCATCCAACAGTCACTGACAGATGGTCCACACTGATCCAACTGTTGTTGGTTGAACTTTGACAATGTGAAAAGCAGCTTTTCAGCTAATCTGTATTTACCATCTCTGTCAGCTTTGTGTGATGGTTGTGTGATGGTTTTCTTTTGCCCTGCAGACACCTTCTGGATGAACCCTCAGTTCAAGATCACCCTGAATGAGGAGGATGATGATCCAGGTGATGATGAGGTGGGCTGCAGTATCGTCATTGGCCTTATCCAGAAAAACCGCCGCAAAATGAGAAAGCTCGGTGAGGACATGCACACCATTGGATACGCCATCTATGAGGCAAGTATAAGACAAATTATTATAAGACAAATTAAATGGATAATTATATTTCCCTTTCTTTGGAAATGGAACATTCCAGTTATATTTGTTTTTGTTGATTCTGCAATTGAATTTACTGAGTCTCACTCAATAAAGAGAATTTATTGAGTGTTGGCAAGTCGTGATGACAAGGTCATGCTGTGTATACCATGCTCTAAATGTATCTACTGAATGGGTGTGTTACATCATTGGTTCTCAAACTGGGGTCCGGGGACCCCCAGGGGTCTGCAGCACCTTGCCAGGGGGCCTGTGAAAAAGTTTGCTACAAAGTAGCATTTAACAGAACAAATAGATATAAGCCTGTATTGTTAAATTTGTGTTGTGATTATGAGGGGTCGTTGGAATTTTGCCTGCGTTAACCTGTGTTACACATTTATGCATTGAGGATCCTAATGTGTGTCCTTTTGTTCCTACAGGTGCCCTCTCAGGTGAGTGTTCTGCTTTCCGTCTTTTTAAGGAGGGTTTCAGGAATTGAAAGTCCTCATACAATCTCACACTCGTGCACAGGGCAGTAGTGGTTGTTTTTCTACAGTGGTGGTTCTAAAAACTGCCTCTGACTAAATCTTGTCCAAGATTGTCTTGTCTGTAGTTCCCCGACTGGTAAACAAAGTGCCTGTGGTTCTGCATGTTGATATCTGACCCAAAAATGTTCTATCTGTAGTTCCATGGGCAAACAGAGGTCCACTTGGACAAGAACTTCTTCCTGACACATGCTCAGAAGGCGCGCTCAGAGACCTTCATCAACCTGAGGGAGGTCAGCACACGCTTCAAGCTTCCGCCGGGTGAATACCTCATTGTACCCTCCACCTTTGAGCCGCATAAGAATGGAGACTTCTGTGTGCGCGTGTTCTCAGAGAAACAGTCGGAGATGCAGTAAGAATCATACACATCTCTCTCTCTCTTCTTCTCTTTTCCTTTTTTCTCTCTCTCACACTCTTTCGTTTCCTCTCTCCCTTGTCTCTCTTTTTCTGTCTTTCTGTTAGTTTCTGTGTTTCTATTATTTTTGTACTGAAAAAAGTAAAAAAAGGTCAAGCTTGTGTGCCATCACCCTGTTAACACAACATACCACTAACATACTGTATTTTCCTTTGTATTTTCCTTTTTTATGAGCAATGGCTGAGCAATTAAAAACAGCTCATTATCATTTCAAAACTGCTCATCTAATCTTTGTCTTCAACAGAATTTGTGATGATCCTGTTGATGCTGAACTGGACTATGTAAGCCATATTATGTCTTACTCTTTAGAGGGTCTATATTTTGCATGGACAAAGCTTTTCTTGTTTACGATTTACATATACATTTACATTTATGCATTTAGCAGATGCTTTTATCCAAAGGGACTTACAAAAAGAGGATAAACATTCAAGCTACAGCACAATTAAAAACTAACTAGGAGTGCATATTGCTAACATGTATTTTGGGATGAAAGTGCAGTGTAGAGAGAGAGTAGGAGTTGCATTGTAAGTTTTTTAGCCGTTGGGTATTCTTGGAAGAGCTGGGTCTTCAAGAATTTCTTGAAGGTGGAGAGGGTATCTGTTGCTCTAGTAGCACCTGGAAGGTCATTCCACCTGCGTAAAACAACAGATGAGAATAGTCTGGATTGACCTGTGTGAGATGTTGGCCCTGCTAGACAACGTTCCTTGGAGGAGCAAAGTGGCCAAAGGGTAACACAGGGCTTTGGCCACTTTTGAAGCCAGACTGGTAGAAATCAAGGGGGTTGTGCTGAGAGAGAAATTCTGTGACGTGTTTGAAGACAGTTTGTTCAATAGTTTCAGAAAGGAAAAGGTTAATTAAGAAGTTAACCTGAGACAATTATTTTTTTTCTCCAGGATGTTGTATCTGAAGATGAAGTAGATGCTGGATTCAGGGGATTGTTTACAAAGCTTGCAGGAGATGTAAGTACAGTATATCTGCCTCTGGGTGCAATGTATGTAATGAAAGAAAAACCAGTGGTATCCTTGCATTAAATGCTTCATCTTATCCAGGACATGGAAATTTCTGCAACAGAGTTGAAGACAATTTTCAACAAGATAGTTGCCAAAAGTAAGTAAATACACTTTCTGCAGTTATAACCCTTGAGGTACAGGAAATAACACTGTCAATCTGAATAATTAAATGTTATGATTTATGAACAGGAACAGATATCAAGACAGATGGCTTCAGCCTAGACACATGCAGAACGATGGTCAATCTCATGGACGTATCCTTTAATATTAGTTTGTTATTTGTTTCTCTTTTCCATCCAACGTGCAGTGAGATTGCTCCGCTTCAGTGTGTGAGACAGTTTACTCTGATATATGTGAACTTTATTTGCTCCTTAACTTTTCTACAGGACAGCGGCAATGGTAAACTAGGCATTGGAGAATTTGCCACACTGTGGAAGAAAGTTCAGAATTATCTGGTGAGGAAGACACGTCAAGCCACAAATAGACTCATAGCCAAGCTTGAGCGGTGACTATAAACTGCTGCACATGCAACATTATATGCCAGCTGCTTGAGGTGAAACATAAACAAACAGCTGTGTTGTTTGCAGTGAAGTGATGAAACAACACAACCCAGCATGTCTGTTCATGCTTTACTGAGACTCCAGACTGACCCGTGCCTGTCTCCCTCTTGCAGACCATCTATAAAAAGAATGACTTGGACAGCTCAGGGTGTATGAGTACGCCAGAGATGCGCATGGCCTTGAAAGAAGCAGGTATTTTCCAATATGGAAATTCACCAATATTACAGAAAGAGTAAACAAATTTTTACTAATGTGTTATATGTACTGCATGTCTAAATAAGCACAGAAAATGATAGTGTTATCAGTTATGGTATAGTCCTCAATCGCTGATCAGTATGTCTTTAGTGATGACATCACAATAAAAGCATGAAAAGAGTATCTGGGGAAAAAAGCATATTCCCTTTGTTACGTGCCAGTCTAGGGGTTCAGACACCGTAACAAAGGAGAGAGATAGTGAATCGTTCCCAAACAACGACGGACCAAAAAGATAACTTTAACGTATTTATTAAGAAAAATAGTTAACATATAAAAATGGAAAAAGTTAAAGAAAAGAAACAATGGCTCATAGAACAGAAAGTCAAATGATGACAAATGATGACAAAAGTAATGAAGAAAAACATAAGACAAAAATAGGCCCAAACAAAACCCCGATGCCAAGGCCAGGCCAGCCTCTCACACTGGCCACCGGCGCTGACGGCAAAGACGTAACTGGGTGGAGCGTTGCAACCGGGAAGAGCGCAGGGTAGCAGCACCCCACAATGGGAATAGCACCCCTTTTATACGGTGAAGCACCCAACCAGCAACAGCAGGGAGAAAATTGGCAATAAACCAATCCATAACCAGGACGACCTGCAAGCATAATACACAAACACAAGGACAGACAGAACAAAGCAAAACGCAAGACGCCCCGGACATAACACCTTACTCTTTATTTACTGTTAGTTTCAGTTGTTTTCCTTCTATTTCCACAAGTTTTTAGAAGAGCAAGAACAGCTGACTCTGAAGTCTGAACAATGGCATGACATGTTTTTACATAAACATATTTTGTGTACATACATTGTTTATTTTTGTGTATACATACATTGTAAGAGAACCTGTTGTATGTTTCAAGGCCAGACGCACCTGCCAGGGTATCTCTCAGTGATGTCCTTTTGTCCTCTCATCTCAAAACAGGTTTCACATTAAACAACTGTATTCATCAACTTCTGGCAGCGCGTTATGGAGAGACAGACATGACCATCGACTTTGACAACTTTGTGGCCTGTGTGATGCGCTTGGAAATGATGTTCAGTAAGTTTGCTCTACTTTTCTAATATATCTATACTGTTTTCTGCTGTTGACTTTGGCTCAAATATTAGGCTTCTTCTGTCACCACTGGGAAAGTATATGAGAGCTCCAATAGAATCATCATGATCATTTGAGATGGTCACGTCTTGCCTGTGGCTTCTTACCTTTACTCATGGAGTTGTTGTTCTATTTTTTATTTTAGAAGTGTTCAAGAAGATTGATACAGAGGGAAGTGGTTTTATTGAACTTGACCTCTACCAGGTAAGAATCCTCCAGCCTTTTTGGCACTCTTATTTTTGCAGTCGGTCTGTGTTGGGTGTTCATGTGCAGGTGTTGTTGTCTTTCTTTTGCAGTGGTTGACCTTTGCCATGGTGTGAAGATTCCAAAGTCATCCGACAACAACACTTCATTTATAAATTCTGTATTTTATTCCGGAATTTGAACTTTAACATTTTCAGCGTCAATTTCTAAACTCTGTTTATTTGAAATTATATGTGTATATTTTTCTGGTGTTTTAATGGAACTGATTCCTGTCAACATTAAAGCCAGTTCTTGTAAACATAAACACTGAACTCAGCGTTTCGTCTTTTAAATCAACTGCCATGCTACGTATTGTGGCACAAGTTGCCTACAAAAGTCCACAGAAGGATTTAGATTTGAGCTGTGCGGTGTGGTCACTTCGCCCCTCCCCCTGCTGGGTTGGGCTTCATACTGCAGTTCTCTCCAAGTGTGCAGAGACCCGTCAACACACTTAAACCCAACCTGAGATTGAACCGCTATAACAACAACGCTATCCCTATCCGAAGAAGCTAACTGAAAGGTTACGGGGACCTTTCAAATCGGTAAGTTTGACGCTTGATCCTCAGATCAACGACGTTTGTTAGTGGTTGTTATGCCGCTGCATGAATGACATAGTTTGAGTGAAACCAGGCAGAAAATTTGAGCTCAGAGAGGACTGGCCTGCTCCTCCTCGACAGTCCCTTTCGTCCATTCTGCCATCTGTGCTGTACAGTGGGAATTCCAGAGACAGATCACTGATTGCATTATTTAATGAGTTCCTCTGATTTCCGTTTGATTTAGTCGCATACTATTGGTATTACATGTTTTGGTTAATCAGACTTCGCTGTCAGACAACTGTGCACCTGTGCCCAAATAAAAGAACAGAACTCTGCTTTGTCAAACTTGAATTTAACGTCACACGCGATCCGTGCATCAAAACCTCAATCTTCACTTCATCTAGCAACCACAACTGAGGTGGATGATGTTTATATCTGGAAAGCACTTTTAGTAAATAATTCACAACGCCTTAGTTTTGCAGGCATATGTAATTGCTTTAAGTATTCCAGTCACACATGCTTAGCTTAAAGCTGTTCATTAGTGATTACTCTCTGCAAGCCACTGTCTTTCATATGCTGGCAACAGTGTGTTTCACTAGTGTTGTGGCCAAGGCAGGACTCTTTGTGTGAGGAGGCCCTGGTCCTGTCCTGTTGTGTAAAAGAGACATTTCAGTTCCTGCGTGACTAGTAAAAGCTTATGTGTCTGTGACAACACTGCATATAGACCAACTGCATCAGCAGTTCTGTACCCACACTCATTCACTCACACACACACACAGAGAAAGAGAGAGAGAGAGAGAGAGAGAGAGAGTGCAAGTCTGTGAGATGTATGTATACTCTAACTTCGTTAGCAGCACTGATTTCTGTCCAGTGGCCATGAAGGGTTATTCTGAGAGATTGTGTAGAATGTGATAGGGGAGGCACTGTGAAACTCCAGAATGTCAGACTGTGATTCTAACCTGCATGTGCACTCCTTAACAATTTGCTCATTGTGTCAAAGCCAAAGCACCTTACTGAGGTTGGTGTCACTATGGTAACCTTTCCACCCAGCCAGGTTGTGGAGTTGGCAAGAACACTACTGTAGCCTGAAACATAGTGGAAGCAGCTTTTGCACATTAATGACATTGCACTGCAGTTTACTATGCATGCTTACATCTGTTGGTAATTGTGTGTGCATGTGTTTGTGCTCATGTGTAGTGATCCATAGCTTAATTAGTATTGTAAAACTGATATAAACTTAAAAAAATAAATGCCCATTCATTCATAAATTTCATAAAGTTAAACAGTCTATGCAGAAACACTTTGGAGGGCAGAGAGGAGTTCATGTTGTGTAGGTATTTGACAGCTTTTTTCCAAAGCAACTTTGTATGTTGACAGCAAAAAATTATACCCGGCATCTTTAATACATCACTGTTTATGATGTCATAAATATTCTGCAAACTTTCCTGAAATAGCCAAGAACTTGCCAACTGCGGTTCTTGTCAACCATCATTTGATAACTGTCTATTTGTATCAACGATTAGTTTGTGCATAAGTTACAAGGAGCTTAAGGAGTTAAGTACATTTGTAGACTGTCCAGATAAATGGGGACATCATTCCAAAAAATTTATCTTGAGACAGAGTGCCTCTCAAGAATCAAGACCACATCTCCATTGCACAGCCCTTACTGCATTACTAAGTGCTGGTAACAAGCCAGTACATCGCTCTCTATCTTCAAGAGCATCTCAATATAATGATCCAGTCATTGTTTGCCTGAGATGAACCTTTGATAAATGTTTACCATGAATGATCAAGGTATGGGGAAATTACATTAATAACATTCCCAAGGGCTGCCTGGCAGAACGCAAGCAATTAATTAAGCCTTTGGTTTATTCAGTGTCACTCAAGAGTCTGTCAGGCCTACGTTTTGCATCCTCATCTAAACCAGGGGTGTCCAACTCATTTTCAGCAGGAGCCTCATGAGCTTTATGCTGTTTCTCAGAGGGCCGCCATACCTCGTCTACCTGCGTGACCAAACAGTGTCAGGTGAAAAAATTGCTCGCTTCCTTGTGTTTCTGATCATCACTGGCACAGTCTAAGTGCGTCTGTGTTCTGACTTCCTTGCTACTGGCTTGCGTCTTCCTGTCCTGTCGGTAGTTAAGCATGATGCACCTCATAGTTGAGTTCAGTAGTGTCATGCCATGCATGCGGAGCTGCCAGTATTGCATTGCAGAAGTGCAATAACTATTTTGTGCATCGTTAAAACAATTTTCAAACAGGCCACATAACAACAATACTTTTCGGGCCTTTTGAATCGGGCCACGTGAAATTATATGAAGGGCCGGATCAGGCCCCCAAGCCATATATTTGACACCCCTGATCTTAACGGTTTGAGGAGTCGTTTGCAGATTTTGCAGGTACAGGCAGGCAGTCCAGCCTAAAGAGAAAGATCCGTTTCACACTGTGTCAATATTTGAGGCTCCAAACAGCAGCCTCTAAAGTTTTAGCAAAAATATCGACCTTGGAAGAATCTGATCTTTTTTTTGCCCTGAGTGTCTCTGTGTGTGTGTGTGTGTGTTTTTCTAGTCAGTTGTTACACCAGTGCTATTTCACCCCATTTTGAACTGTGTGTGATAGCTGAATATGTTGCATGTCACTGATTGATACAAACCCTTTTCCTTCCTCAAGCTCCCCACAGTCTCCCCAGAAACACCCAGGTACCATGTTTTCATTTCTCTTTTATGTTGGTTTAAGTAACTCTTTAAGTAATTTTCTGTAGCTCCCTCATTAAACCCCGTATTCAAACACCATTATTATTTTGCATTGTATATTTATTTGACCTTTGTCACACTATACTAAGTCAGCTCTATAATAGCTGAGCTATGAATCCTATTTTTAGTTTCTAATCAGCTTCATTTATTTTTATTCTTTCACTTTCACTGAGGCAATGTTTGTTCTAAGTCCTTGAGTGTGTGTGTGTTTATATATGTGTGTGTGTGGGTGTCTGCAAACCTGGAGGAATTCCCTGCATTTGCACGCGCTGCCTTTACTAGCTGTGAGAGAATGCAAACATGTGTGGACGTGGGTGGGTGTGAACGCAGCACCACAGATAAACCAAATGAATGTATACAACCCCCTCACCCCAACCCCACCCCTCCTATTGACAGCCCGGCTCACCCCAGCCCAGCCTAGCCCAGCCCAGCCCAGCCCTAGCCCTTAGCTTGTATGCTCTGTGTCACCTCTGAGCCTCAGGCTATTTTTACCCCCCTTCCCATCCACTACAGGCCCTAACAGTCCCTGTTGTATTTTTATCTGTCCCAGTATGTTCTCTTACGGAGGGATCTCTGCAAACATCAGTGCGGACAGGCTCAAGGCAGAAGGGATGGGCTCCAACGAGCAGGCACTTCACTTCCTCAACCAGGACTATGAGGCACTGAGGCAGGAGTGCTTGGAGACTGGCTGCCTGTTTGAGGACCCCTGCTTCCCCGCTGAGCCCCCCTCACTTGGTTTCAAGGAGCTGGCACCGTACTCCTCCAAGACACGTGATGTGGAGTGGATGAGGCCAACGGTGAGGGCAAGAGAGAGAGAGAGAGAGGAAGGGAGATGAAGGGAGGAAGGCATGGGAGTTGTTTTCATAACACACAAACTGGAGCATTGTGTTAACATAGCCTGGAGACAGGTTTCATTTTTAAACAACAGCATAGTTCATTATCAAATAACCACCAATATATTCTTTTTGTGATTTGCTCAAGTCATTTGCTAGCAAGTCATCATTGTACATTCATGTATTAGCAATAAAAGGGTTAAAAAAACAAACCTGTACACAAAAAAATTGCTCTCTGTTTTTCTGAGCAGAATTAAGTGCTGTATAAGCACGTCTTGCTGGATATTCAGCAGTCCCATCTCTCTTGTCAGGGCCCAGTCAGTCATAGCTTGTTTGTTTTGTATCTCCTCACTGTACTGTATCCAGGAACTCTCTAGTGCGTATGTGGACACATCCAGTCATGAGCTGGGCAAACGCATGCCTGATGGGTTAGTCACTGGAGGCCCTCCCATAGTGGTGGTTGGTGTGACAAGGCTAGAGTGTCTGAGGTTGGCCTCCCTGTGCTCAGCTAACAGTTGTTAGCACTATGCAGCTCAGCTCCCAGCCTGCCCACTGTCCACTGTTCCTGGTCTACACAAACACCTCACAATATAGACTTTTTTAGAAGTGGAGCATAGCTCTGCTTAGTGTATCTGATGACTACAGTAAAGCATTGTATCTGAAGTAGAATTAATGAATCTGAGTTAAGTTTGATAAATGAATTTGAGAAAAGTTAGTTGAATGTGGAAAAGAGTCTTGATTTATCTGATCTGAATTGTATTATTATGTGTAATATATTTGTATTATTGGATATGATATATGTTATGTGAAATTATATCATTTGATCTTGTTCTCCTCATAGGAACTGACAGATGACCCACAGTTCATTCTGGGTGGGGCCACCCGAACAGATATCTGCCAAGGAGCTCTTGGTGAGATCAAGTTTACCCAGTTCATAAAATTCCCACCAGTTTCATTCCAACTTTTCCACATATGTTTTCTGTCCATTCCCATGGAGCTTGGTTAGACTGGGAGAAACACCCTTTTTGGGATAGATCATTACTAGAGTGTCCCAACAGTGAGTCAGAGCAAAGGCTGATGTATAAATACCGTAGCTACCCAGGGTGTGACAACTGATGAGTCATCCAACGATCAGTCACTTTGTACTTTCAAGTAGGTAGGGCAGTGGTGCAGACTTTATCACATGCACGCCCACATGATGAAGCAGTATTGAAAAATATGCCACTTTGAAATCAGGATTTCATGTGCAGTATTTTTAAACTGCTTAATTAATGACTGATTTTGGTCCCAGTAGTATATAGTGGGTCTGCATTGTTGTTGAAGAGTTACCTGCGTGTGGAAATTTCCTCTTTTAGTGGGAGATTCCTCAGGATGGTAAACAGTTAGGTTCAGTCCTTCGCTTACACACAGGCCTCTGTGTTAAGTAGGCCTCGGACAGCTTAGTTGGCCTTCAGCCACCCTCTCACACTCCCCCTTGTGGTCATATTTAATACTGCAAGTAAGGTAATTAAACAGGTAACTGTCACTGTGGAAAGTTGGTAGGGTGCATTTAATGCTATCTCTTTTTTTTTCTCCGAAGGTGACTGTTGGCTTTTGGCAGCCATAGCTTCCCTTACTCTCAATGAGAGACTTCTTCACAGAGTGGTACCACATGGCCAGAGCTTCCAGGAGGACTACGCAGGAATTTTCCACTTTCAGGTACCATCTCAATGTAGCACTGTGCAAAGAGAGAGAGAAGGAGGTCTGAGTTATAAGAGACAACAATTGGCCATTGATATTTGTAATCTGAGATAACTTGTGACTGGAAATGTTTGAGCACCTCGGAGGTCTGTGGGAAAGGAATCGCTCGCTGTTGAAGTTATTCAGTCCGCTAGCGGATGTCGCCTGATGAAATCAGAGGTGATATCACTTTTCTGTTCTCTGTCTCTGTCTCCAACTGATGTCTGATTATTGTTTCACTTCAACCCTTCAGTTCTGGCAGTTTGGTGAGTGGGTAGACGTGGTGATCGATGACCGGCTACCGGTGAAGGATGGCGAACTTATGTTTGTCCACTCAGCTGAGGGCAATGAGTTTTGGAGTGCCCTGCTAGAGAAAGCCTACGCCAAGTATGACATTCCTCCCACCCAGATCAAATCCATTTCAGATTCACACTCAGTTGCTAATTATATTATAGGGATAATGGAGAATGTCAAAAATAGCTAGTATATCCAGGCACAGCTATAGGTGCTGGATAGAAAATGAGACAAAATTAAGAACAATGTCCAATAATCTGCACTCTGCTCTGCTCCAAACTTATCTCCTGTAATTCACTAATACATGTGAGGATTTGGCCCAAGTCTTTTCTTTGGCATCGTGATGATGGTTTCCTGTCTTCCGGTGGCAGGCTGAATGGCTCTTATGAGGCCTTGTCTGGCGGCAGCACCACTGAAGGTTTCGAGGACTTCACCGGTGGTGTGTCCGAGATGTATGAGCTCAGGCGACCTCCACGGGACCTGTATCGCATCATCAACAAAGCTCTTGAAAGAGGCTCCCTGCTGGGATGTTCCATTGATGTGAGTGATGACTCTACTGCACTCTGTTCAGTGTTTATTACATGCATATGAGCTATTGGGATAGAAATTAGCACAGTGGTAAATTGCTGTTAACATTATGAAAGTGGCTAGCAGAATTAAAATAATGATTAACGATCAAGTTCCTTTTAGTTGCTTGCACTCTATATAATTGCAGTAAAGTTTAATTTAAATTATATTTGAATTTAAATTAAGTTGATTTTAAATTATGATGTCTTGCAACAATATGGGAAATAATTTCTGTGTAAAATGTGTTTTTCAGATCACCAGTGCCTTTGATATGGAAGCCGTCACTTTTAAGAAGTTGGTGAAAGGTCATGCATATTCAGTGACTGGTCTGAAACAGGTAGCCTAACAGCGGTGTGCAAATATTGGTTAATGTGTTTACATGTGTTTACACCCATAATGACAATCATAATCATGCACAGTACTTCCTGCTTTCCTCTGATAGGTGGACTTCAGAGGTGGAATAGAGAAGTTGATCCGCGTTCGGAACCCCTGGGGGCAGGTGGAATGGACAGGGGCCTGGAGTGACAAGTGAGTAAGACACAAAACCGCCTCATCTACAGTCATATAACAAAACAGCCAATACAAACGCTGCTTAATTTATATACTTTAGCAACAGCTTGTAAATGCTAACACAGTTAAAAATAACACAGTGATGAAAAACTGTCCAGAAATTGTCCTTTTTGACCGTTTTCAACTAACCTAGTCTTGCCTTCCTAGCACTCCCGCTCCCCACAGTGCTTGTCAGAATTTGCTCTCATTGAGCTTGTTGTCTCAAGAGGTATTTTAACGTGTCCAATCAGCAAACAGAGGATGCTCTGAGTCAAGGCATCCTATCAGTCAGGGGCTGATCCAATCTTTTTAAACCTAAAAATCTTAAGCAAGCAATCAAATCTCACTACCAAATGTCTGTTTTATTACCAGGCTAGTTTTCAACTTATTCTGTACTTGTGTAGCGGGAAGGGGGCACCCAGTTTTCCTTTTCCTAGTGAAAAAGGTCATGTTTTTACCCATGACAACAGCGTTACATAGTGCTGTACAGGGTGCTGACTTTTGTCAGAGACTTAGTTCCTCTGTAAGACATTAACATGAATTTGAAGCTGAATGAATTTTAAGGTAAATTAACTACTGGTAGATTGTGTGTGCTGGCCTCCCTTAGGTTAATGAAGGCTCAATGAGTTTGCATCTCCCTTGCAATGTGCAACTGTTACATAAACTAAAGTAATTGATACTTCATCAGCAGTTGAGCAGAGTACAAAACTACACCTGTCATGTTAAATACTGCCTTGATCTTGTTTTTCAGCTCATCAGAATGGGATGAAATTGATCCATCTGAGAGGGAGGATCTCCATTTACAGATGGAGGATGGAGAGTTTTGGTAAAACACAATCACTTCTTGATCAAACTAGGCAAATGGCCAGCATTCAAACATATTTGGAAGCTGTCGTGAAATCTTTATGATGTCATACTCTGAACTGTTTTTCCCAGGATGTCCTTTAATGAGTTCTTGAGGCAGTTCTCGCGGCTGGAGATCTGCAACCTCACACCGGATGCGCTGTGCGGCGACGACATGAGTCACTGGAACACCATCAAGTTCAATGGCACCTGGAGGAGAGGAAGCACAGCAGGAGGCTGCAGGAACCACCCCAGTGAGTGAGGCATCACGTTACTCTTACGTATAGCTCTGTGATGAGTTAAATTCATTTTACATGAATGAATAAAATGCGTGATTGAACAAATGAAATATGGAACTCTGAATGAATGTACTCTGAACTCTGAACTTTGACCTCTGAACTCTGAATGAATGAATGAACACATGAAAAGACACTTGCATTCAGCTCCATGGGAATGAATGAGTAAATCAGTTAATGATAGCTCCACTTCATAACACCCCAGAGAGGCTTGCTAGCTTATTCAGGTATACCGCTACAGGTATACTCTGAGGATTGAGGTAATAATGAATTGAGAAGCTATGGTTTCAAAAGTGAAATTTCAAGTGAAAATTTCATTTGAGATCAGTGTTTACTCAGCTGTATAGCTGAAGTGTACTTTACAAGGTCTGCTCCTTAGTTCATCATTTGACTTGTATGGCGCTGCATCTTGGGCTCTGTGGTGCAAGAGAAAAGGCCATGTTCCAAGAAATAGGAAATCTGGGCTCATCTGTGTCCATTGTAGTGTAGTTTTCAGACTGACCTGTTCCTGTCTATCTACTTTTATGTTTGTGTTCTTCACCCAGACACATTCTGGATAAACCCCCAGTATAAGATAACTCTACTGGAGGAGGACGATGACCCCGAGGATGATGAAGTAGCCTGCAGCTTCCTGGTGGCTCTGATGCAGAAGGACCGCAGACGCTACCGCAAACACGGCCAGGACATGCACACCATCGGCTTTGCCATCTATGAGGTGAGATGACTGTTGGTCTGTTTAACATGGGGCGTATTCCAAGTAGATGGTTAAGTGATAATCCTGGGTGTGTGTGAGGAAGTGGTAAACCTCCTAATAGAGTGGCCTGCTTGCTTTGTTTAGTTAAGAGAATGAGGATTCCAGGCTCTTGTATTATCAGGTTTACGACTACTTCTGACTTCGCTTACCCAGGTTTGCAACTTAGCCATCTATTTGAAATGCACCCCTGGTTGTTGTAATGGGTTGAGTTGTTAAGGCATCTTTCTCTTATTATGTGTAGTCTAGTTATCTGGTCACCCAAACTGTGTCCAAATTAACGCGTTAATTATTTGTTCATCTGTTTTCCTCTCTTTGCACAGGTCCCAGAAGAGGTATGGATTCACTCAAACTTGACAGTATACAGGATGCTAGACCTACGATGACATTTTCCCTCTCACACATGGTTCTGCTATTTATAATATAGATAATACATGGGTTTTCATAATACATGCCTTTGTCATGTAAGTAGATTAAAATAACTTTAACAGTTAAAATAACTTTTCACTTATTTACCAGTTTTACAATCACTTAGCACAGATAATCTCAACAGCAGTGGGGCATTGGTTGGGGCTTCGGGCTTGAAACTAAAGGGTTGTTCAGTTACTGTGGGCTGACAGAGTGAAAGTGTGCGTGAACACAATAAATCTTAAAATTTAGGAATGAAAATGGTGACTTTGGACAAATGTCTACCAAACGTCTACCAAGTATAATAAATGTGAACATTAACATAAACACAAACGTCTACCAAGTATAATAAATGTAAACATAAACATAAACATAAAGTGGTTCCCAGGCTTCCCAGTCCTGAAATCCATCTCTGCTTTCCCCGTTCAGTTTGCTGGCTGCCAGAACGTGCACCTGAAGAAGGAATTCTTCCTGACCCACTCGTCAGCGGCACGCTCCGAGACTTTCATCAACCTGAGGGAGGTTAGCACACGACTGCGGCTGCCCCCTGGGGAATACCTCGTTGTCCCGTCCACCTTTGAGCCTGGCAAAGAGGCTGACTTTGTGCTGCGGGTGTTCACTGAGAAGCAGTCAGAAACACAGTGAGTTGGCTTGTCTCTTCCTCTGTAACTGCTCAGCGTGGACTTGCAGCACCAGCATTATATCATCATCTTCATCATCTTTATTTGCCAGACTTAGGGTACAAAACAACACGCAGACGATACATGCCGCCCCCTGCCCCAAGAAAAAACACACAAACAAACAAAACAAAACAAAAACAAACAACAGAAAAACCCCACAACGTTCTTAGTTATGTTGTTCTGTGACATATTTAAGAGACAGATAAATTTCTACATCAGGTTCCTCAGCAATGCTCTAAAGGTGCTGACCCCCCCATTACAGAACAGGGCACTAGCACTACAGCACCTTGGAGAGAGAATAGCCAAGTCATCAGCATACATAAGGTGGTTTACGAAAGTGTCACCAATCATACAAGCAGTTTTGCATCCATTTAGTTGTTTGGATAATTCAGCCATGTGAACGTTAAACAGAGCTAGTGAAAGTAGCCCGCCCTGACGCACACCGTTACTTACACCAAAGGAAGCAGAGATACTGTTACCCCATTTAACCTGCATTGTCTGTGTGGCATACCAAGAGGTCACAATCCTCACAATACTACCACCCCTTTGCCTCAGTTTATTAAAAAGCTTATGATGATTAACTCCCTAGAGGCATCAATAAAACCAAACAGAAGAATTCTGCCTCATGTGCATATTCGTTGCCTCCTTCAAGGCATAAATACACAAATTTTTACATTTACATTTACATTTAGGCATTTAGCAGACGCTTTTATCCAAAGCGACTTACAAAAGAGGATAACATTCAAGCTACAACACAATGAACTAACAAGGAGTGCATATTGCTAACATAGAATCTGCGCTGTTTTAAGTTGAAAGTGCAATAGTGTAACACAATGTAGAGAAATTAAATTATTAAGTGCATTCTCAAAGTTTACGCCAGGAGATATTCTTGGAAGAGCTTAGTCTTTACGAGTTTCTTGAAGGTGGAGAGGGTATCAGTTGATCTGGTAGCACTTGGGAGGTCATTCCACCAGCGCGGAACCAGATATGAGAAGAGTCTGGACCGACCTGCACAAGGTGTTGGCCGTGCTAGAAAACGTTCCTTAGAGGAGCGTAGTGGTCGTCGGGTGACATAGGGCTTCAGAAGAGAATTCAAGTAGATGGGAGCAGAGCCATCATTCACCCTGTAGGCCAACATAAGTGCCTTGAATTTAATGCGAGCAGCCAGTGAAGTTCAATGAACAGAGGTGTGACATGTGCCCTTTTTGGCTGGTTAAAGACCAGACGTGCAGCTGCATTCTGGATCATCTGTAGCGGTCTCACTGCACAGGCTGGTAGGCCTGATAGGAGGACATTGCAGTAGTCAAGACGAGAGATAACCAGGGTCTGAACCAGGAGCTGGGTTGCATGTTGGGTTAGGTACGGCCTGATCTTCCTTATGTTGAATAGGGAAAAACGGCACGACCGAGCCACAGAGGCAACGTGATCTGCAAAGGTCAGTTGGTCATCGATCATGACACCTAGGTTTCTTGCCACTTTGGTGGGAGAAACAGACAGGGAGTCGATCTTGATACCGATGTCGTGGTGTATGGCTTGTTTGGCTGGGAGGACCAGCAGTTCAGTTTTGGAGAGATTTAGTTGGAGGTGATGTCCTTTCATCCATGCAGATATATCGGAGAGACAGTCCGAGATCCGTGATGACACCGTGGAGTCGTCCGGCGGAAAGGACAGATAGAGCTGGGTATCATCCGCATAGCAGTGGTAAGAGAAGCCATGGGAGTGGATGATTGAGCCCAGCGAGGTGATGTACAGTGCGAAGAGAAGGGGCCCCAGCACAGATCCTTGGGGTACTCCTGTGGTGAGTTGGTGAAGTGCCGATGTCTGTCCTAGCCACGATACGTTGAACGACCGTCCAGTAAGATAGGACTTGAACCAGGAGTGCACTGTGCCATCAATCCCAATGTTGGTCAGCTTGTCCAGTAGGATGCTGTGGTTGACCGTGTCAAATGCTGCTGATAGGTCCAGCAGGATGAGCACTGAGGACTGACCTGCCGCTCTGGCCTCTTTTAGTGCTTCCGTCACAGACAGAAGCGCCGTTTCAGAGGAGTGGCCACTTCTGAAGCCGGATTGGTTGGAGTCGAGGAGGTTGTTCTGAGTGAGAAATCCTGTGACCTGTTTAAAGACAGCTCGTTCAATGGCTTTGGAAAGGAAGGGAAGAAGAGAGACAGGCCGGTAGTTCTCCACTTGAGTGGGAGCGAGGGATGGTTTTTTGAGCAATGGTGTTACCTGGGCTTGTTTGAAGGCAGTGGGAAATGTACCCCTAGTTAGTGACGCATTGACCACATGTGTGGTTGCTGTCACAATTGTGGGGGTTATGGCCTGAAGAAGGGTTGTTGGGATAGGATCCAGAAGACAAGAGGTAGGCCGGCTGTCTGTGAGAAGCTTAGACACCTCTGCCTCGGAGAGAGGAGTGAAAGAAGAAAAGGAAGCAGTTGGTGTAGAGAGGCTAGGAGAAGGAACCACTGTAGATTGGTTTGAGAACTGACTACTAATAGCTGCAACTTTGTTAGTGAAGAATGCAGCAAAAGTGTCAGCTGTGAGGTTAGTTGGAGGAGGTGGAGGAGGTGGGTTTAGTAAAGATTTAAAGGTGGAAAAGAGTTTCTTGGTGTCCGTGGCGTTGTTAATCTTGTCATGATAGAAAGCCTTTTTCGCAGCAGTGACACTGGATGAGAAGGAAGATAGTAGTACTTGGAATTGTGCTAGATCGGCCGAATTCTTAGTTTTGTGCCATTTCCTTTCAGCAGCTCTGAGGTTAGTGCGCATTGACCGAAGTGAGTCATTAAGCCACGCATGAGACTGGGTGGGTCGTGCGGGTCTGGTAGACAGAGGGCACACACGATCCAAGCAGAATCTCAGCGTAGAACAGAGTGACTCTGTGGCGTCATCAACCTCAAAAGAAGAGAAACTTCTAGACGGTGGTAGAGCAGATGCCACCAAGGAGGAAAAGTGAGTAGGAGATAGATTCCGGAGATTGCAAATCTCTATCTTACAAATCTGTACCAAGCTTTGCTTTGAAGCCAAACTGATTATGAGTGGTGTCCAAATAATAACTAAGGCGATCAGGTAAAATCCTCTCCAAGATTTTGGACACTACACTGGCTAAGGCTATTGGCCTGTAGTCATCCACACTTCCAACCTTCTCTGCCCTGTTCTTGATGACAGGCACTAGAGTGACAGACAACATAGAATCAGGGAGCAGTCCATTAGTCATGAAGCCAGTAAAATAAATGGCAAGCAGTGCTGCAGCCTTAGGGCTTGGAAACTGGAGATGTTCCGCTGAGATGTGGTCAGAGCCACTTGCTTTATTATCAGCTAGCTGGCTTAATGCATGACGTACTTTAATTATTGTATCCCTGTCGGAGACATTACTCATTTCGTAGGGGTCACTCTCCAGAAACACAGAATGTGTATTTGTGTTTACAAGTTTATTGTAGTTATCTATCTTATCTCTCGTTGACAGGGAGTTGGATGACGAGATCTCTGCAGAGCTGGAGGATGAGGTAAACATTGTGATCACGGGTTCTTCTGTCATGACGTTAGCAAATTATGCACACACTTAGCTCTCTTATTTTTTAGATCATGATTTTTCTTTTTTTTCTCCTTTTTTTCCAAATGTAGGATATCACAGAAGATGATATTGATGATGGCTTCAAGTCCATGTTTGCACAGCTTGCAGGGGAGGTTAGTCTTCTTTACACTTTACACTTCAAAGTGTGAAATACCTTGTGTTAGTATGTTTCTTTTTATGTGATTATGTACTACTAATAATGAGTATGATTGCTATATATTTTGAGAATGCACTTAAACTCGTATATTTAATCTCTCTTTTATACTGCACTTTATTACACTATCGCACTTTAGTGCAGTTTTTATGTTAGCAATATGCACTCTTTGTTAGTTTCTTTCATTGTGTTGTAGCTTGAATGTTATCCTCTTTTATAAGTCGCTTTGGATAAAAGCGTCTGCGAAATGCATAAATGTAAATGTAAATATATTTATCTACACTATTATCTTTTTGATTCCAGGATATGGAAATCTCTGTTCGTGAGCTACGGACAATTCTCAACAGAGTGGTGTCAAAACGTGGGTCAATAGTTAATCAGTCATTGCTCGTTCTGAGATTATTTTAAAATGTACACAAACAATGATCTGACAAATCATGCAAAAATATCATGAGGAGGGGTTGCTTAAACTTCCAAAATCTTGTTCAATTAGACTGCCAATTATGTCTTCTCAGATAAGGACCTTAAGACTGATGGCTTCAGCATGGAGGCCTGTAGGACGATGGTTAATCTTATGGACGTATCCTTTGGTTCTATTTTAAATGCTGGCCTCTGCTATACTCAAGGTGTTTCCAGAACTGGGGCCTGTTCTACTAAGCAAGGTTACTGGTTAACCCGGGTATCTTTGGGAGTTACCACTGATCTCTAAAAGGACCCTCCATTGAGCATCAGTTGTTTCTGAAGTGACATGTTGTTTTTAGATCAGCGGTTACTCCAGAAGTTACCCAGTTTAGCCAGTAACCTGGCTTCGTAGTATACCCCCCAGCCTCTGAAAAAGTTACAACCTGTCTAGATTGACCTTTGACCTTGACATTTATATAGAAAGATGGCAGTGCTCGCTTAGGATTGATTGAATTTCAGATTCTGTGGAATAAAATCAGGAAGTGGCTGGTAAGATCACTTTAGTTATTAGAATGTTCTGTACATGTGGTCTCTCTAGGACTTGACCCATATAAAATAATAAATGAACACAGGAAGACCTGTAGAATATTTGAATTTTTGGCTTTGTTTCTTTAGGGGATCTTCAGACAGTTTGACCTTGATAAATCAGGGACCATGAGCTCTTATGAGATGCGCCTTGCAGTTGAGTCAGCAGGTTTGTCCACCTGCCTACCTGTTTAAGACAACATATGCATTCATTCATTATAATGAATAAGCACTTTCCACAGTGACTAAAAACATGACGCTAAGTATTTTCCATTTTGCTTCAGGCTACAAGCTGAACAACAAACTGAACCAGATTCTGGTGGCTCGATATGCAGAGAACGAGGTCATTGACTTCGATAACTTCATTTGTTGTCTGGTCAAGCTGGAGGGCATGTTCCGTAAGTCCCCTCACAGTGCATTCATTTGGCTATGATTGTGCCTGACAGCATTGCAGGTTGCAGAAGTCAGTTGTAAAGAGTACAGTCATATTTCATATTTGTTTTCCACAGGTGCCTTCCGAGATTTGGACAAGGACGGAACAGGGGTTGCAGAAATGAACTTAACTGAGGTAATAAATAACTTAATATAAAATTATTTTATTATTATTATCATTTTAAATGATATTTATCATTTTATCATAAAATTTTGTCTGTGTTGGGGATAGTGGCTCTACATGACCATGTGTGGTTGAGCTGGACCAGTTCTTTGTGAGAAGAGGAACAGGTGAAACAACAGCCAGAGCTGCCTGTCCAACACAATGAAACCTCACATCCCCTCAGCACACCTCTGCCAAACCTCTCCTAGACCACAAATAACCACATGCGCTGCAGAAGAGTTGGTTGTCGTGATTCTGTTGACTGTGTATGTAAATGGCATAGATTTGCTTATGCTCTAAGCCTGCAAAGTAAATGAATATTAGAAAACCAAACCTTAAGTTTGACATTAGAAAAGGAAGGCTCAGCACATGTGATGTTGCAGTGTCTTAAAAGTTTATCTGCATGATTGAGGTGAACACGGTGTATTGTGGCGTTTCACGCTATGCAATGTAAATGCTGTTTTGTTGCATTGTTGATAAGTTTGTTGAGCAAGTGTATGAAGTCTTTTATTATTGAGGTTGCATATGTCAGATTAGAAGCCTTCAATTTTTGTATAATCTGACACTATTTTTTACTAATCTGAGTAATCCCACAGAGATATTTTTTGCTGCTAATTATATCAAGATAACGCCAAGTGTTTAAATGTAGCCTTTTAATTGCAATGCAGCTATTGACCACTAGATGGCAACAGCTGTTTATCCTTCAGGTTGTACTCATCTGTGACGGGCACTCGGCCACTGTATGAATTCAAAGAACTGCTGTATCTGCTGAGTCCAGTTTTGCCACGGAGCCAGTTATGACTGACTTTCCATTAAGTAAGACTAAAAATATACCATGAGGCACAAGGTTGGAACAGACATGATTTGTTGTTCTCAATAGTGTTTCAGTAACACTCAGCCAACACTGCAACTTACCCAAATGTAACCATTTAGACAGAATGTGAATAAAGGATCAACTGACAACACCTCATGCATTTCAAACAACAAACACACCCACTAGCAACAGCGTTTTGCACTTTTTTTTGAGAAATCACAAGTGAACAAAACTGATGACTATGCCTTGACAACCATGGTATATTAATATCTATCCACAGACGAGGGGTGGCATCATCAACTAACATCTGCTTAAGTGTACTTTGCTCATCTTAGTGTACTAAGATGATGACAAATTAACAGGTCAGAGGTCCAATATCTTTGCCTTGCAAAATTTGGTGGTCTGGTTAAACATCTGAAGACAAACTGTTTCACATGAAATAGTTTGCAAAAGGACAGCCTCCTGGTAGTATTGTGTGATTTAATTCTCATGACAGTAAAAAAAAATTTACATCAAGCATGAGGTTGCTCTGATCTGCAGATTCTTATGCACAGATTCTTTTGGGTGGCGTTATTGTAAATTATACTAAAACAAATACCCAGATGTCAGTCATCCATTCCACACAGTCCAGCTTGTTACACAAACTTTGTTGCAATAGCCAATAACTTTGAATACTCTCCTTCCTTTGCTCGTAAATGTGTAGGGATGGGCACTTTGATTCTTGTGCCCGTAGGGTTTCCATTTTCCTCAATCAAAACTACATTATTGGAGTCGAATCGAGGAGTCATTCTTTGTCCGGGCATCTTGTGCCCCACAATGAGAGCTTTTTTCTTTTGTCCTTTAATGGCAAGCAAGACTTGGTCACCAACTTTGCCGACTCCATTCTTGGTGTACACATGGATGACTCGAGGTGGGCGATGGTATGGAGTATTTCCAAGAGCACTGTTATCCACCACTCTGACCCGAGTCATTTTCTGAATAGCCGAAGAAGCTGCTGACACACTATATACACACAGAAAACAAGCCATCGTCACTACACAATAACACTTCAGTACATGTGTTAAATGATTACAACTTGGTCACTTCGTATGAATGAATCCTGATTCCATCATTATTAGACAGATTGGCTTTTCTGTCAGTGTCAGCATGCATTCATTCTCTAACTGCAAGTTCTCTTCCCAGAGTAAACTATAGTTAGCAGATAATAGCTAACATTCGCCATTTAACTTACACAGCCATGTTGACAATATGACGTTGCATAGGTCACTAAAACGTAAAGACTTATATCACAGAGGGCTGAAGATCTTATCTTAAAATGCCACCGTGCTGCAACATCAGGAACAAATAATGGGCACCTTCTGTAGCGCCTGCTTACCTAAAAGCTCTATACTGGGCTCCTGGTGTCAACTCGCGAAGTCCTGCTCCAATCGATCTGAGAAACGCCATCGCTCCTATTAAGAGGTTGAAGACGAAACGCTGACCGTTCACAGAACAATATTGGTATCATTAATGCCTAACATATAAATTGCTCCCTAGTTAGTCGTTCATACGAAATAACATTATTTGTTTGCAGCGTACTGGCGTTAGCTAGATTAGCTAACCCTGGGTTGAATTCTTTGGTTTAATGATACGTTAAAATGCAAACAGTTTATAAACATTCTCAATGGATTTTAAGCCATTATTATTAACAATTGAGATACGAACAGTTGAAAGTGAGTTGTTCGATTTCAAAATGTAACGAATACAAGAATGAAAATTGCAGTAACATTTCATAGATACCTCGTTTCTTCACTTCATGCTTTGCCAATGTCAAGTTGACGTCATAACTGCGCGACGATATATTTTCTCACCTATGCTTCGCACAGTGAACAAAATTATGTTAATTATTAAATCAGTAAAGACATAAAATCAGTAATTATAGTCAAATATACTATTACAAGTAAAAAGGAGATTATTGTAGAATTAAGATCAATTGATGTAATTAAGTTTTAAGTAGTTAAGTAATTAAGTAATAAAGTTTTCTCTCGTGCATTTTTTATTCAGCTTTTCTTACTGTTGCTCTGATGATGAAAGTCTTTTGTCTTTTAAATGCCTAAAAACATTGTTCAAACATTTTTAATCTGCACTAAAATTCCTGTAGCCTATTACTCAGCCACAGGGGGGCATATAATTTCCGGGACATTCACTGTATGAGGACTGACGTTAGTTCATCTCTATGGTCAAAATCCTGCTGCCGCACAACGCAGGCGGTGTTGGTGGATTGACAGCGGGCGATAAGCAGAGAGGTAATGGACAAGTCTCTCATGGACAAATGTTGAGCAGGTTTCTTGTGTTTAGGTTTGAAAACACTTTAGACAAATACTATTACTGTGTACACACTGTGGAGAGGATTGGAAAATTATTTGGCTTGCAGTTCTCCGCCAGGTAATGTATACGTTCAAAGTTACAGCGTTGCAATTGTGTGAAGCCACTGTGTGCGGTTTTCGACTGCCTTGGTGCGACTGAAAATCTGGGAAGAGTTAGCTCCTTTAGCTAACGATGCTGCCCTTATTCGTTCTCCAGATTAGACATTTCCAAAGAAATTACTTAATTCAATTGAACCTCAATGTCGGTGCTGTCTTTGGTTTGGCAATATATTAGATCTGTGCTGGTCCTAAGTGGTACAATTAATTAACAAAAAATATTGGCTATTGCTAACACTGGGAGCCGTCTAGCTTGCTGGATTGTCTTGGGAATCAGAATTAGGTCCAACCACTCGCAAACTGGCCAATATTTGTTTAGCCATCTGTCATGGCATAGCAGCTCCTGCCATGATTTTATATATAACAAGTATTGTGTGATACACGATAATACTAGATTTCTGTCTGTAATGTCAACGTTATGGTTGTCATTACGCAACCTGGTTAGTTGATGTTCAGTATTGGGGAGGGAAATCACGGGAGAAAAAATACTCGTTGGTATATCCAGCGTTAGCTCTGTGAGCGGCTAACAGATGTCACATATGTTCATCGGTTTATGAAATTACAGGAATAGACAGAGTATTTATGGGTAAATTATTGGTAACATTTGGTTTCTCAAGAAGGTCACTGTTGCAGTAGTCTGCGAGTTCATTTACATCGGTTTTTGGTTTGTGGTGATTACCTTAAATGTTGCCCAAACCGTTTTGGCCGAGATTGCCGACGTTAACGTTACAGTCAAAAGGCAGTGTCCCATGTATTTGTAAAATCGAGCAGTCTTGATTAGCTACACGGTGGTTTGTACATTTTGTTCCTCCATTTAGCTAGCGCTTGACGTTACTATCTAAATTAACGTTAACTGGTTGTAGATAAGTGGCTGACATCAAGATCTGCTGGCTTGAAATGAGTCCCAACCTTAATTTTTCTATCACATTATAGCAATGTTGTTTTTAAACGAAATGTAAATAAATTTTCGTGATCTAATGTGTAATTGGTAGGCGATTACTTTGTTTGTTGGCTTGGTAGGCGATTTTTCATTTCAGGGAGTGACCATAGATATTCCATTCGCTAGCATCCTGCATGGTCGGGGCCAAGAAGGCTACTTTGCCATCAATCCGTCTCGGCCCGGCCTGGCGGTATAATGTTAGATGTCAAGTGGTGAAATGCGAACTCCAGAAAACTTGCTGTAGCAACCACAAGTGTGAAAATCTCTTCTCGCCTATCATTGAGTTAGCTTGCTGTGTAACCAAAAACTGCACGCTTAATAGTTCAGATGATCATTAGCCGCCTTCACACCACCTTCGGGTCGGGCCGGGCTAGGGTGAGGTCGAGCTAATAGCCCATGCTACTAGCCCCACTAAGCTTCAGACTTGCATCAGAATTGTCAGGCCGACAGCCCTTCTGTCTTGCCCTCAACCCTGCCCACAAAACTGCCTGAAGTGGACGTCCTGCATAATGAGCCTGGATCCATCTGTATGGGGCAGCCATGGCCTACATGGTTAGGGCTTCGGGATGTAACCGAAGGGTTGGGGGTTCGATCCCCGACCAGTGGCCCGTGGCTGAAGCGCCCAACCCCTCACTGCTCCCCGGGCGTCACTATAACAGGCAGACAACTGCTCCGAGTTTGTTTGTACTTCACAATTGGGTTAAATGCAGAGACCAAATTTTCTTCATGGGATCAAAAGACTATAGATGATTACTATTATTGTCCATCTGAAGTAAATAGCCCGGTTTCGACGATGCTTAAGTGACAATATGCTGCCGTTTATTTCTCCGATGTGTTCTGTTACAGAAATATTTGTTTATATATTATTATTTTATAGGCTGACGCAATGCTAGTGCCTTGTAGCCATTGATAATCTGGAGATTAGTGTCAATCCTTTTGTCTCGGTCGAGAGAAGCGTGGTTATAATCATGGAGACGTCCCCGCTAACGCTATAATTCTGTCAATGATGTGCAGACAAACGCTCTCCAGACAGTATTTCTCCACGTTTTCTATTTTGACATTTGGCTGACATTGATCTTAACTGTTGCAACCTGGAAGCAATGTAAAGTAATTGTATGAACACCAGAATGTAGGACAAAGTAACGCAACCCATCTCAAAGTAAAAACCAATCCATCCCTTGTCTCTTTTTAATAATTCGAAATGTTCATAGGAGTTCATTTTAAAGTCATGCCTGTAATTGAGGAACTTGTTCCTTGTTCTTGAAGGGTGTGGATTTCTCACATGCTTAATTTAGTGTGGCCCATTCTTGAGCGTCTTGAAATATTTATGCTGTGCCTTTCATCCCACAGACATGAAGTGTCCGCTGACAGGCAGGCAGGCAGCCTGGGTCAGCATAGCATTACACAGCGTTCCTATCTATTCCCACTGATGAGCACAAGAACCAGTCACAAGCTGTAATCCTCCAAGTCCCCACCTCTAGCTCTGAGTGGCCCTCTCTATAGGATCCTCACTTCCCATTGCAGATCCTCTGTTTGTGCTCTGCTATCCATACGTTTTCAAAGCTCTGTGATGCTTAGCGTGAAATATGGGTATCACTTCCAGCTCAGCATTTTGACATCATGCTAAATGGCATGCTATTGTCAATCAAGTTATCTTTCTCGACCCCTTTAAGCGCCAAAATTTGTTTCCCCAGAAACCAACCCAGGAAACTTGTGGATAGGTCTGTTTGCTACTGTAAGCTTAGAGAGTAAAAAGGTTGCTTTGGATATGGTAGTATGGATATGGTCTTAATTTGGGGACCAGTGTACAGTTAACTAGCCTTTCCTAGGTCAAGTGAGTGCACCTGATGTTCTCCCACAGTTTGTTTACTAAGTGGCAAGGTGCCTTCTTGGCACAGTGACTAAGCACATTTGGCTTGTATGTGGGAACTGTTTCTCGGTATGGGAGGGGGGATTTGAGATGTCTGCCTCAAGTTTCAGACTGATGTCTGGTAACATCATTCAGCAACTCATCACACTATGACGTGTTCATACTTGTCATCTTAACCCTTTTTCAAAACGTTTTTTTTTTTTAGGGGTGTGTGTATGTGTGTGGGTGGGTGGGGGGCGGTTGCATATTTGTTTGTTTCTCTGTAAGCATGCCACCTTGTCCACAAAGGCCTCTGCTGCCTCAGTTGCTAGGTAACTCATAAGGTCTCACTGGTGCCTCTTTCCATCTCTCGGAGAGTTCGCTCGGCTGCTATTTCAGGTTTTCCACAGCACTCTGCCTCGACTGATTTACCTTATTGATTTCATTTTTTTTTTGCTCAAGCCCTATAGATTAGGCTACTTTGAGACATTGATTACAGATTATGTTATAGCAAGGCCTTATTTTTCAGGTTTTTTTTCTGTAGCCTATGTTTTATAGAGTGGCTTGCAATTGCAAATTAAGTTTTATTTGATATATTTAGTGTTATGCTCCTTTTTTGTCTTATTTCACTTTATCTACCCTGTCTTTTTCACTCTTATTTTGAAGTGGGATGGCTTTTGGTCTTAAGGAGCCTGCGTCCTGGTGTTATCTTGTGTGTACCAGGAGGTCAACTGATACTAAGGACAACCTTCTGTGACATCACAGATGTGTTGGGAGAGTTCTTGGCTCAATGAAGTAGATGTAATGATGTATAATGTGGTTAATGGTTGACGGGATCATTTGCCCCCGAGGCCACTGACACTCATTCTCCTTGTTGAGGATTATCAGCACAAGGGTCCCTCTCTTATCTCCTCAAGAATTTCTGTCCATGTGGACAATTATAGCTGTATAGATGTTAATATTGGATTGTGATGTTGTCAGAGCAGGGGTAGCCTAGCTTACCTACCCGTCACATTGCAGTGATCAGCAAGTGGAGCTTTACAGAGAGTTCTTGTGTAAGTTTTTCCAGAAAGTCTGATGTAGTTTTGCCTTCAGTCGTTACAGGCTGCCGCGCACCTGACATAGCAAATAAGTAGGAGCAATCATTGCTGATAAAAACAAAGATTATCTGAATCACTTTTCTGTGTGTTGCTCGTGCTGATAGTCAGATCAGTTGACTTCGTAATTGCATTTGGTGTTTATGTAATCATATTTGGACCGTAACGCAGGGGAGGTAGCTACACGTGCAGGAGTGAGCAGACCCACAGGCCTCTGAGCGCAACAAAGTTGAGGATTAGTCGTTTGTTCAGCTAAAGTGACTGTTCTCTGCCGTTTCCTGCACCAGGGGTGTTATTAGAACAGATACTAACAATACCATTCCATACCAGAATTCTGAGGTACTGTTTAATAACATAGAAAGACACCAATGATGTACAGTATTTCTTCTGGACTTAGGGTTAGCATTGGCTACATGTAATCTCCTGATTACCCTTATTAATTTTATGTCTCACTTGGATACTGCAATTAGAATGTACTGCTATGAAAATGTGATGGCTTCAAAACCATGGTTTTTTTAACACTTGGGTAACATTAATAAAATTTTGTCTTTTTTTCTATAAAAGATTACATGGCACTCTTAAACAAAAGTTGTAATCCACGTGTAAGTGAAATAGGTTACTTTCAATACTCAATTTAATCAATTTTGAAAATCATGGAATATTTCTGGTATTGGTATGAAGTAGGCCTACATTTCTAGTATTGTGACATCCCTATCCTGTACTCTGTGTTGGTTTCGTAGGCTAGTAGTTATGAATCTATTCCTATTGCATTTACATTTTACATTTATGCATTTAGCAGACGCTTTTATCCAAAGCGACTTACAACTCATCAACTATCAATTGTTCCGGGCCAGTCTCCCCTAGAGCAACTTAGGGTTAAGTGCCTTGCTCAAGGGCACAACGGTGGCAGCCGGGATTCGAACCCACAACTTTTCAGGCTACTTACACGCTAGCCAGGTTCCTTAACCACTACGCTACCACCACCACCCCCTATTGAACCCTTAGTACTTTCCAGAGTGTCTGCATTTACCAGTGTTAAACTGACAGTTTGAAAGCCATCCCATCATCGTCGCACAGAACAGTCAACTGTGTAAACAATGTCTCTTGCATAATACCCAGAAGAACATGGCTGGGTAACTTAGTGTCTCAGAGAGATCCAGTGTGCATTTTACCCCAAAGGCAAAGTCTTCAAAGGGGGCACGCTTGATTCACTTCTTCTCTGACGGTGACACCATGTCCCAGCCTGTGGGTTTTATTTTTTGTTTGGTGTCTGTTGGGCATATTTACCTTGACATGACAATGTTAGTGTTCAGTTGCGTGTGGCAGTGTTGTGATTTTTTCTTAGAACTTTTTTTTTCCTCACAATTCTGGCCACTTTTCTTTTAATTTCTTGGCTCCCAGCCTCTGCTTTAGTCTTGTGTCTGTTGGTTGAGTAAGCAGAGTTTTGTCTCCAGACGTAGCCACCTGTTCCCAGGTCTGTTTCACTGCCAGGACTGTGTATTCAAAATGCATGCCAAGCAATTTGATTCAGTTGTTTTATTAATTTATGTAGCACCATTAATAGTAGACATTGTCACAAAGCACTTTCCAGAGCTCAAGACCTTACCCCATTAGTGGAAGTACGATGTGACAATGGCAATGGCTTGTTCTGCTTCGAGACAGAAAGGACCAACAGAAAAGCCAAGCAGATAACTTGCTGAATAAAACGCATACTTCAAACACGGTTTTACCGCAATCCCAGACAATAACTGGTTAATGGATACCTTGAGATGTAATTCCTGAAGGATAGACTAATTTGACCGTTTTCATTTTTAATTATCAGTATATCAACTGTTAGCCTATGTCACGATAACCACAAAAATAGTCCAGTGTGCACTTCGAAATGATTTACATTTTTGTGTTTTTTGACACGACGCAGGACCGAGATCATACTAATAATTGTGATGCCTCTTATAACCGTGGTGTTAACTGTCCTTATGGTTACATCCCTTGCCAAGATTTGACCCAGCATTTTTGGGTCTTGTCACTACTTCCAGTGTGTGTTCGTGCGTGTGTGTGTGTGTGTGTGTGTGTGTGTGCATTCCTCGCTGTGATCAGACACCACCACTAGTTTAGTTCAGCTCGTGCAGACTGTCAGGCTCAGAGAGGACCTAAAACAAAGTTAAAATAAAGTAGGAGCATGTGAGCTGATCTACCTCGCTGCCCCCATCCAGCTCTGTTTGTTTGTAGGCAGCTAGAACTGGCCATGGCAACGGCTCGAGAAGGTGAGGTGGCACCGGCTGGGTTGTTTTCCCATTGCTCTCTTTACGTGGAGTATGAGAGCATGTATTTGGATGAAATCAGGGGCCTATACTACAAAACAAGGTCACTAGTGAGCCGGAGTAACTTTGGGAGTAACAACTGATCTCTAAAAGAAGTATCTGTTATCTCTGAAGTGACATGTTCTTTGGAGATCACCAGTTACACCTAAAGTTACTCGGCTTAGCCAGTAACCTTGCTTCGTAGTATACCTCCCAGGACACCACTGCACCCAGTCCTTGGAGAATCTTTAGGCTAAGCCTGAAATTTAATCCAGTCATTTGACGATACCTGCACATCTGCCCGTTGCTCGTATTGACCAGCTATAACATCTTGATGTACATGTTCACTTATACACTAAAATCCGTGCAAATTGGTAATTCAGTCTTTCAACAACCTTTTATAATGTTACATGCTTAATCTATCTCCTCACTGTAAACAAAGACTCTAGTCTAGTGTCATATCAGCTGATAGGCTCTGTTTTTACTTCTTTGAGTAATTGATTAGCAATTCTTTGTGGTGTTTATGTTTTGTAAGTTTCTCGTCTTGGGAGAAAAGTGTTTGCTGTTGTTTGCATAACAACATAAATAAACATAATTGGGAAGTGTCAGCAGTCTTTCACCAGAAGAATTTCACACGCAATATGACTGAAACTGGGAAAAGCGCGCCCTTCAAACATGCTGAATAGCCTAAAAATAGCCATACTTCACTAGCTAGGCTAACTCCTCAAATGCCCCCCCATTCGTGGCACGCCAGTGAGCCAGCGTTCAGAATGGGTGGCATCTCCGCAGTGGGCCAAAGCAGGGCCGTCTGAACCGCCTGAACTCTGTTTGTGTATTGTTCTGTGTCTCTGGTGAGTGATGTCAGTGCAAGGAGGGGAGAAAGAAGGTCTGTTGCTGTATGGGAGGCCGTTTTCAACAAGCCCACTGGGTCTCCTCTCTCTCTCTCTCTCTCTCTCTCTCTCTCTCTCTCTCTCTCTCTCTCTCTCTCTCTCTCACTCACTCTCTTACTCTGAAGACTGTGGCTGTTGCTGCTGTTGGATTGCCCTAGATGATTAAGTTTTTATTAAATTGTGTCTCTTAGGTGATGGTTTATAGGGCTGATATCCAAGTTCTCAGTGGCTGCCTGATTTTAGATATGCAGTGTGGCAAAAAGGCTTTGAAAGTGAATTAAGCCTAGGTACTAAAGCCACGGCTTTGAAAGTTTATGATGACTTCAGACACATAAAATGTTCCTTGCTTTGAGTCTGCTTTTGAGTTAGTGTATTTTGATGGAAGCCTTTGTCAGGGAGGGTTCTTGAATGTGTGAGCACCCTGCCAAGTAGATCTGTGTAGCGTTTGTGACTGAGGGCTGAGTGCACACCCACACTCCCAACACCCATTGTCTGAATAAGAGTTGTGTTTGTCTTTGCATTGATAAAGTTGTGCGTAGTGGCCAAGGCAGCAGAGTGCTTTCACTCTTATCTGGTTTTCTCTTTCTCTACACTTAGAATGTTCTTTCTTTCATGCTCTCTCTCCCTCCACTTCTCTCATGGTTTCACACTTCACCATTATTTCTGTAATTTATCTCCTCTTCCTGTTTTGCTTCCATCCTCTCATACTTCCCCTATCTCTCTCTTTCTCTCTCTCTCCCCCTCTCCCTCTCCCTCATGATCTCACCCTTCACCATTCTTTCTGTCATTTTTCCACTCTTCCTCTCTGACTCTCATTCTTTCACCTCACCGCCCATCCTTCTCTCTCTCTCTCTCTCTCTCTCTCTGTATCTGCCCTGACATGCAGTCAGTCTATGTCCCTCGCTCCTCCCTGGTGGTGTTTGTTCCTCGGGGCCTATGCGTTCCAGAACCAGTCTTTCCAGTCTGGTACCTGAAGGGGACTGGTGACATGAAGCCAAGCCAAGCGAAGACTCACTTGTACCCTGTGTTGGTTGCTGAGTGGAGAGCACACTGGGCTCAAAAGTTCACACCAGTCACCAGCAACTGGTAGATGTCAGTCACAAATTAGGCAAATGATTTTTATTGAATGACCGGGATATTTGAGTCAATGTCAATGGCTGCTAGATGTCACAAAACAAGTATTTGTTCACTCTGCAAGATCCACAGCCTCAGGTCAGCTATCCTATAACAGTCCTATAACAATCTTAGGGCTATCAAGTGCTAATGATCTCTGAACTGAGCACTACTGACCAGAAATGTTACCGATGTTTACCATAGTACCACCGTAGTTGGATGTTCTTCAGTTGAGTGGTTGACCTGCCAAGTGGTTCAACTTCTGCCTCCCCATGTCTGGAGACTTCTGTGTGCACACCATGTCTACTTTTAGCCTACCTCACTACCCATGGACTCACTATTCTGTGTTTAGTCTACGTCTTTGTGTTCGTCTTAAGCACTTTGAGTGGCCTTTGTGTTGAAAAATGCGCTATATAAATAAATGACTTACTTACTGTTCCCAATTGAATGTGAAATTTAGTTACATTTGAGCATGTATCTGTCAGTGGCTGATAAATGTTAACACTTTTGTGCTGCATGCTCAAACGACATGTCTCTTCACATGTCTCTCACCTCACGAGATCTCGCTCACGTCAGCACCAGGCATGAGGGTGTGTGTGCTAGTGATGCTAGGGGAGGAAGGAGCCAGACTAGCAAGCAGTAGGCTAGTCTGAGGAATTGTGGGTTTGTTTGTTGTGCCCTTGAGCAAGGCCCATAAGTCTAAGTTGCTCTGTGGCGACTGGCCCTCTAATTGACTTTTGTAAGTTGTTTTGTTTAAAAGCGTCTGCCAACAGAACAGGAATTTTTATTTATTTATTTATTTATTTTTAATTAAAAATAAAATTGACATTTATCCCTGCTATTTTCACATTCAGCTTGTCACTAACCACCATGCGTTTCCCTCTACACCCTCTTGTTAGGTATACAAATTGTCCCAGTTGAGTCACAACAGAGGTTATGCAACAGTGGTGACACAAGGTAAGGTGAAGCCTCACTGGCTGCTCTGTTATTGGCAATGTGGTGGCAGGCTCGAAAAGCAGATCCAGACCTATCTCAAATAGGTGCATGGCAGATGATAGAAAAGAAACCTGTTGTGGGCTCAGAGCTTGGATTGAATTTTTATTTTTATTCATTTTTCATTTATATTAATATGTATTTCTCATATTTGGATCAGGCATAAGATTTGCATTTGTGACTTTTTATGGTGAAGCTGTATTTGTAACTTTTTAAGGCCTGTAAAACACATGGACGGCGTCATCTGTTTTACTGGCCATTTAAGTATCTAGTCGTACTTTCCTCGTCTGATAGAATGTCGGAATGCTAGAAGAACATGGAGCCTAAACTGAGCAAATGTTTATAAAGTTTTGAATATTTTATAGCATATTTTCATTAGTTAAATTCCTCTCGTATGCAGTTGAATTCTTGTCATATTTTCAAAACGAGACAATATCATTCAATTGTACATGCTCAACAATGACATGGCCATCCATCTGTCATCTTCCGGTTGTGTCTTCAGTTCCGATAATGACATGGATTTGACCTGAGAGCTTCCTCAGTCTGTGTAGATGAGCTTACAGCCGTCACACTAGGCTTATGGGCCCCCAAGAGCACTTCATAAATAGGCTAATCTCCTAGCATAAAAGCTAATTTATGGCCCCTCTTCTTAAGTCCGTTATTGGATCCTGGAAATCACTCTCTCCAGGCGTAGTTAGGTTACCGTTTATTTTTCCAGACTATTTCCAGTACATTGATCCATGCTTCCAATTGCTTTGCATACTGGTAATAGTCTGTGTACATCTGGGCGGTTTCCCGTGCTTCATATTTGTGTTGTCTGTGCTTGTCTTTAATACTCTACATTCTTTCATGCTCCTAGTAGCAGTAACCCCTCTGGGCTGCAGTGGTGCCTAGAATGGATGAGTTTGGCGATTCAGTGTGGCCTCCTGGAGTGAGTTATTGGAGGTCACATGACCAAGCCAGCACAGATGCTGCCTTTCAGATGCATTTTGACCGGCTTGAAGCCAGGCGGCAGCGGCGCAGTGTCTCTGAGACCTGCAGAGCCGGCTGCAACCCCCACCCCCCTAGCCATAATGGAGAGTGCCATGTGGCCGAGTGCTATGTGGTTAGCCCTAACTTGATTAGCTTCGCTATGTCTGTGGGATGCTAGCTATTTTGTGTCTTATCAACAAGCCCATTGTGAAGGGGGACAAGAGCATCAGAGCAATAGACAGGGATTAAATAGTGTGATGTGCTGCAGATTGCTAGGGCTATCACTCAGAGAATGTGGTCAAACACACATGCAAGTGTCAAGTAGTGAGTAAGTCTTCAGATCTCGTTGATCTCTTGAAATCTTATCGCCGTTTCACATGGCCACAACCAAGCACTTTACTATTCGCCCTGCTGGTACTGGAGTCTTTTTACTTGTAAAGTGACAAGTTGACTCTAATCTAATCTAGTCTAATTAATCTTAAACACTGTTGATAATTCCTCAGAGTGGGGTTGAGGAGAACACCTCTTGGAGTGCTGATATTTTTTTTTGTAGTTGAGCAGATGCCCATCTCTGTGATCTGTAATATCATTAAAATGAATGCAGTGGTTGTCTTGGAAAGGCCTTACAGCAATGAATGTCAGTAACGATAATATGAGTTAATAACATAATACTGAACACAACCTAACTGTGGTAAACAAACCAGTGGAACACTTTCATAATACTCAAGATGCAGAGCCTGGGGAAACTCACATCAGTCATTATTGAGGTCAGGTTTGGCAACAAGTGATTGACAAGTTGAACCTAAGCATTGAACTCTTACCAGTGTTCTTTGGAAGTGCAGAGAACGCATCTTTCAACAATGGATTTATTTGTGATTGTTTACTCAAAGCAAAGGAAAACACGTCCATAGTTTAACCCTTAAGACAGAAACCTGTATGCCTTCATCAGTTGCAATCAGTGAATCATCTAAGTCAGCCCCAAGTTGGATAAGTGGTTGTGTTTGGTTCCTAGATTCAGAAATGGTGTTCAAATGTCCTCGTAACCAAGCAGAATTTCATATTTGCTTGTGGCGTGTCCTACATGATGAGATGTTTTGATCAAAATCAAAGATCAAAGATCAAAATTTGCTTTTCGTTTTTTTTTTTTAAACATCAAATCTGTTTTACATTTTCAACTGCTGCAATGCAAATCATGTTGGTTTTCTCACTGATGGTCTCTGGGAGATCTGTGGTTAGCTGATGTCGCACAGTTGTGGTAGCATAGGGGTTGAAAGAACCTGGCTTGCATGGTCGTAGCCTGGAAATTGTGCTTTTGAATCCCTGCTGCCACCATTGTTCCCTTGAGCAAGGCATTTAACCCTGAGTTGATCTAGGAAAGTCTAACCCTCAAGTAATTGATAGTTGACAAAATATAAGTCGCTATGGATAAAAGCGTTTGCAGAGGCCTTGTTTACACATATCTAGATATTTTTATAAACATATTTTTTTTATCCTTGTCTTTTTATAATAAATCATTTTTATTCTTGTCTTTTTATAATTGCCTTGTTGAATATAAATAGAGAGACCTTATGTGTGTCCTTGTATGCCTGCAGTGGTAATCTTTGCTAAACATGCACAATTTTGAAGCATGCTGAAATCACACATACTTGTACTCTATTGTGGTAATGCAGTGATATTTAGCAGGGTATTTTCAAAATACCAATAGACCGTATGTTAATATTTGCAGTTTAATAAGCTATAGAGCCTACAGTGCTTTGGCTAATATGGTGTTCCCACAGCATTTCTCTATAAGCCAAGCGGTTTAAAAGGTTTAAGACCAATGTGCTAAATTAGGATCAGACTATCAAAGATTGCTAAATTTGGGCTCTGTTAAAGGGTATGCTATAGTCAGTCATACTTTTTGAAAATATGTTAATTGTGTGCTATGTTAAAGGGATACAAGGCAACATTTTTATGTTAATTTACCAGCTTCATAGTCACTTTGAGGGTGCTGTAGAATGGTCTGTTCTGAAAGGGCCAAATCCCATGTTGGATCAAGCTTACCGAGTGCTTTGGGTAGGAAGAAGAATAATACCATTCAGTTAGCTTAAGGTGCTAGGTTGCCATTCGGTCTGTGCTGTACCAAATTCTCTCAGTCATCCCTCTACTGTCAGCACTCAGTATATCGCTGCCTACTGTCGCGGAGTGAAACGCACTTTGGTCAATAATTTGATTTTCTTCTGATGCATGTATACTCATATTACTGGGATACTCCAGTTAAAACATTAGCCTGATGATTGCCAATAGCTCAGTTTAAAATGTGAATGTAACCGTGCTGAGCACAGACAACAGGGTTATGGTTGAAGGTATTCCAAACTATCACGTTAATGTTTGGAGCTCAGCTAAATGTGGATAATGACTGCTCTCTCCCCCTCTGTCCTTGTGCTGTGCTGTGTTTAGGATGCGGCAGTGAAGATGCTGCCTGTGCTGGCTGTGCTGATGGGGCTGTGGGTTGGGGGCCTGGCGGAGGCCCTGCCTAAGGAAGATGTGGTCTCCGGCTCTATCGACAACAAGACCTGGTGCTTCTCGGCCCGCATCCGCAGCACCGTGCTCCAGGGGCTGCCCTTCGGAGGGGTGCCCACGGTCCTCGCACTCGACTTCATGTGCTTCCTGGTGCGTGCTTCACACACACATGCTCGCACACACACACGTGCACACACACTCATTCACAAACTCTTCAACAACATGTACAAGTGTAATACGGTCAAAACAGTGTAACTACTGCATGGATATGCAATGCAAATATCTCAAATTCAATTGACTTTATTTGATCTGAAATGTAATTGTTTTAATTGTAAAGGGTGCATCAAAATAGGAAATTCTACAAAGCAGTGCTACAAGTAGCTGCATACACCCTATGTGTGCTTACATGCTTGTGTAATGGATGACAGCTAGCCTAGCTGCGTGTGCAGAACTTCAGTAAACCTCCCTCCCGACACTTCAAAGAGCCTCCTAGTCAGTTGACTTGGAGCCTGTGCTTTTTGGTTGACTAGCTAAGGCGTTTGCCTCTGGATCTGTGGTTGCTGTCAGCTGTGAGGTCGCGGGTTCGAGTCCCAGGCTAGAGTAGAGCGAGATGGCCTCTGTTACAGTGGTACCGTCACCCAGATGGGAATGAGGTTTAGAGGTGTTAGTTTAACGGATGCCAACTAGCACAAGATAACCTCTCTTGACACTTGTATGGTTCTCTCTCCGTAGGGTCTACTTTTTTTGTTCTCCATCTTGAGGAAGGTGGCATGGGATTATGGCCGGCTGGCACTGGTCACAGACGCAGACAGGTAAGCGAGGATGCAGCATGCCCCTGGCAGTGTGGCAGACACTGAGATTGCATCAGCAGGCCCAATGCCACAGAACTTTGCCCTCTCCCAGGTGCAATGAACATTTTCCACACGAATGATGCCATTGATTGGATATATGTTAACAGTATTTGATGATTTGCATATTTGTACATTGTATGCCCCACTCCCCACAACCCCACCTAAAAAAGGCTGTAAGGAAAACCACATTTGAGCCGGGGCTGAGGAATGGCCTCATTTCATTGGAATGTCAGACCTCATCCATCTCATGTGTCTGAATGGGACTTGAGGCTGATAACTCCGTATATCAGGCCTCTCTGAAGTCCTCATGGGCGTCTCTGTGTGCTAACGCCCTTGATGGCCCCAGTGCCACATCACATCTCTGAATCCTGACAATGCCACTGAACCTCTTAAAAGAGAAATCTGGTGTGCAACCCATAGCCCTGTTGTTTGAGGTCACCGAGTGCTGTCAGTAGAAAAACAAAATGGAAACATTGATACAACATAAACCGATTAGCAATCCAACAGCTAAGGTTAACTGACCGGGTCATAGGATAATGAAACTAATGAAATAAATGAAAGTGAGTTTCTGTGCCCCATCAGTTACTGTTAGCTGCCGGCTCACTGTTCAGCCTATGTTTTATTGAACTGTATCTTTCCCAGTCAGTGACCTTGAACAAAGGGTTGTGGACTGATTCACACCAGATTTCTCCTTTAAAGATTGGGCCTGTTTCTGTTTCTTACACCTCAGACAGAGTTGCGGTGGGAGGTGGTTGGGATGGGAAGAGGGTAAGGACCAAGCACCCCACACTGTGTTCTGACTCAACTCCCAACCCCCCAGAACCCCAAACAAAGTGTAGGCTTTCGAGTGGCGCGGCAGGAGAGCATGGCCGCCATAAACCGGAGCGCTCTGGAGTTTGTTTGCTCAGGGCGGCGAGAGGCGCTCTCTCTCAGTCTCGCTCACCTCACCCAACATTTGTTCAGCTGGGAACCCCACCATGGAGACCCAGAGACCCGGAGACTCGGACTCGGCTGAGAAAAAAGCCCAGTAAACTCACTGATACTATGAACTCTTGCACACACACTTACATTACGTTCAGTCAAATGAATCAGTTGCAGTGCAGAGCTGCATTGGCTCCTGTTCAGTCCAGATGTGACCCTTTGTGTCACTTTTAGGAAGAGGTTTCTTGTCATTTCAGTTGATGACTCATTGAGGGTGTTGGTGTGGTGTGCATGGTACAAGATGGCAGACATTGGCAGCCAGCTAGATGGTCATGCCTGTGTCTTTCCCACTCCGTTACTCATTAAGATAACAAAGTATGGCTCAATTTCAGACACACACACACACACACACAGACACACACACACACACACACACACACACACACACACAGACCATAAGCTTTTGTCGCAGTCATATGACCATAGATACACCACAATGGATGTTGAGGTATTGGTTTACATTTTAGTGTCAGTCAAGTAATAAGATGTATAGGATTTGTATTTGTATCTGTTCGTCTCTTTTCCAAAAATAGCGTCTTCATGTCTGTGCAAAGAGGCTTTTTTTCAAAAGCCTCACTAGGCCCCTGTCCTGATAACTCGAGTCAGACTTGACCCACTGAGGTATCTGGACACTGCGTTCAGACTTCAGAACAGTCACAGTTCCCTGGAGCTGAAGGCTCTTTCTGTCTTTCTAAGATGGGGTGTCTGTGCACTCTGTAACTCTATGGACACATACTGAAAATGCCTGAAAGCCTTTGTCAAGATGTTGTAAGCACTACCCCTTGCAGTTTGGGGTCATAGCAGGCAGCAAGGGGTCTTCTGAAAGAGCAGCCTGGAATCTATTTCTGTGCTAACACCAACGGTTGAAAAGCCTCGAAGCCAAATTCAAATCTCTCTCCCTCTTCTTTTTTTTGTGTTTTTTTGTTTTTGGTTCTCAAGACAGGATCAACGGTACCGGCGCCTGGATGAACGGGAATAGTATGTTTTTGTTTTTCTTTTCTTTTCAATTTTTTGTTTGCTTTTCCCACCTCGCCACTCTGTGTCTCCTTCTCCTTCTCTCTCTCTCTTTTTTTCTTTCGCTGCTCTGTCTCTCAAAATTAACACTCTTCCTTCCTGTTTCTAGATGGTATGAGATCTGTCCAATCCTTCTTCACCTACTTTATGTTTCAGTGACAGGGTCCTGTCGTCTCTGTGCTGTAGCTGTCCACACTCCTGATTGCTCTACCCAGTGACATCTGGGCTTTGTCTCAATCTGTGTGTGCAGTATTTTTAATCAGTGTGTGTGTTTTGTGTGTGTGTGTTCACTTCTCTCACAAAGCATGCGCTTCTCGGCTTGTCTGAGCGTTCCCTTTGCCCCACAGAGACAGGACGTGTACAGGGAAAGGTAAAGGTAGCCTTCACCCTGTGGTTGAGTAGGAACCATCATTCATTTCTTGGTTACCTAAAAAAAAAAACACGTAACACATCCCCCAACCCCCCAGTCCTTTTCAGTCCATTCAGTCTGTAGTAGAACCCACCCTGAACTCTCTGAGGAAGTTTTATTTCCTGATGTTAGACATTCCAAACAGGTCAGCCCCAAGTCAAGAACATTGCCACTGTTGGTCCCTACTCCCGTGGGATTTTGGGTATTGTAGTTAGTATTTCCTGTTGACCCAGAGCATAGCAAGGAGTCACCCCAATGTGGACTGTGATTCTAAAACCGCCGTTCTTCTGACTGGTGGTGGGTTTCTAGTCTTGCAGTCTGTTTTTAATCTATACTAAACTGTTTTGTGTGTCAAGTATGTATGCAGGCGTGTGTGTGTTTGTGTTTTCTAGAGAGTGTGTGTGTTTGTGTGTTTGGTAGTTTGCATGACCTTACCTTCACCTCCTACATTGGCAGCAGGGTGCTTTCTTCTCACATGGACAACTCCTACTATCTCCTAACTTGTGTGCACATACACATACATGCATACACACGTACATGCACACACACTTGTCACTTAGTGATCACTCTGTGTGTGCGTGTGTGTGTGTGTGTGTGAGTACTGCTTAACCAACAGTGCATGAAATGACTCCACAGAGGCTCACATGAGTTAATGCAATCAGCAAGTCACAATTGTGTTGGCCTGTCCTATACTGTTGGGGGGCTCACTCCTTATGGTACGGTGGCCTCCTGGGGTCATTTCAGAGCATTGTGAGACACTGATTTAGAGTCTGGGCATTGTTGAGCTCCTCAGGTAAGGGGGCTCAGCCCAATTGTGTGGTGGCAAACGGGGGCCTGTTTTGGCCCAGCAGGAGGAGACGGGTTTTGACGGGTTTTTTTGGTTCTCTTCCTCCTCTTCCCGTGCAGTGTCGCCTCAGCCATGCAGTCGCAAACGCCGGACCGCTACGAGCGCCTCACCTCCATCTCAAGCTCTGTGGACTACGACCAGAGAGACAATGTAAGCTCCTCTGAGGTCAACCAGAAAGGAGTCTGTGTGTGTCTGTGTGTCTGTCTGTCTGAATGTGTGTGTACACACACGTGATGTGCATTTATGACATTTGTCGAGATGTCGACAGGTAATCCAACACCTGACCGCACATGCACACAACACACACAGGCACATACAAGTACTGAGTCTGTACATACAGAGCTTTGTCTGACTATTGATATTTTGGGAAGGACATAATATTTTGTCATACTTCTTAACCATTTCTTTGCTTTGTTTTGCATCTCAAGTGAATAAATCTGTTTGTGTTTTGTGTTTCAGGGCTTCTGCTCCTGGTTGACAGCCATCTTTAGGATAAAGTGAGTCGTCTTCCAGCCCTGTTCTACAGAGCCACACATTAATCACAGCACTAATGTCTGCTAATGGGCATCCCCTCAGATGCAGATGTGTATGTGTGTGTGTGTGTGTGAGCGAGACGGAGAGGTTGTGAGAGAGTGGATGAGTGAGTGAGGGAAAGAATACGTGTGTTTGAGTGTGTGTGAAAGTAAATATGTGTGTGTATGTGTGTTTTTATATGCTTCTCTTATAGCCTTGGAATAATATTAGGACCAAATAATTCTCTGTGTATAATTTGTATAAATTTAGCCAACACCTCTATGTGGCAACATGCATTTACACAGTGTTGTATAGAGTACCCAAGAGTCCCACTTGAGTGCAAGTGCAGATATCCAACCAAATAAATTGTCATCCACTAGCATGTTACTTTAGTAAAAGTCTAAAAGTATCGTGCTGTTACTTAAGAACAAGAAGGTATCCATAATTAAATGTCCTTAAGTAATGAAAGAAAAAGTACAAGTAGGCTTTTAAAACATGTACCTTACAACAAACTTCAGAAAACGTATTAAAAAAAAAAAAAAGTCATGAAAGAAAATCACACACAGCCAGAATGAAAAATGGTGCCTATATCGCATCTACAGATTTAATAGAGAACATGTTTGCACTTGTCCCAATGACAAGTCGGCTTACCCAAAACTTTGTTGCAGTCGCTCAGTCCACCACCAAATTCAGTCTCATCTGGTACTTGTAACTAACACTACGGCAAATAACTCCGCAAATGTAGTGAAATAAAAGTAAAAGTTGACAGATTTTTAACAGCTTAAGTAAAGTATAGATACTCTATTAATATGTAACATATATTATATTAACATATATACATACATATATACATACATACATAACAAATACTGTAGTGAAGTATTTTTACTTAGTTGCTAGACATCTTTGCATCTGCACCAGGCAGCAGTGAGTGTGATTCCCCTGGATTCCCTTGTCAGGTGTTGTCATGCCTGTGGTCTGCCCTGTCTGGCACAGACAGTGAATCATGTGTGGCATTGCCCTGTTCACTGAGCCCTTCCCCCTACAGGGACGATGAGATCCGGGAGAAGTGTGGGGAGGACGCAGTGCACTACCTCTCCTTCCAGCGCCACATCATCGGCCTGCTGGTGGTGGTGGGGTGCTCTCTGTGGGCATCGTCCTGCCCGTCAACTTCTCAGGAAACCTGCTGGGTAAGACAACGAGCTGATGGACACACTGATCACTGTTGATAGTTGACAAAAAATGTAAGTCGCTTTGGATAAAAGCGTCTGCTAAATGCATATATGAAAAATGTAATTGTAAATGTAAATGATCTCAGCCTATATATCTATGTAGGAACCTGCATTTACATCAGGTAGCAGTGAATGTGGTTCCACTGGATTCCCCTCAGGTGTCGTCATCGATACTTACGTTGACACAGACAGTGAATCATGAATGCCATTTCTCCCCTCGCAGAGAAAAATGGCTAGAATGACTGTGTATTATTTAAAATGTTATTTGGTGTGAATGCCATACGCCATAGTTAACCAGGAAGTGTAAATCCTGCTTCTTGTGTTTGGTCATAAGACGTGATGTGGTAAATTAGGTTGGAAGATGCTGCTGCACGCTGTTTTGACACGAGGAGGCTAAATTAGATGAGTAGCGTCAGAGGGATCCATGTGCCTCTCTCACGGGCATTAAGCCCTTCTCATTTCCTTCTCTGATGTCTGTGCCCTTTGCCCTACATCCAGACTGCTTGTCTCAAACACATGTGAGTGCAATATTGATGTTCTACCCCCCTTCCCTCAAACATGCTTTGCTTTGCGCTTTTTTTTTTTTTAAACAGAGGGTAACGCATACAGTTTCGGGAGAACCACTATAGCCAACCTGAAGTCTGGGTGAGTGTGTTTGTTTAAGCAGTGTTTGCTTTTGTTTTGTTTTGTTTTTCGCTTTTTCTCGTTTTGTCTGGTAGGTTTATTTTGAGATTTCCATTAGGAAGAGTAGAATGTGTTTGTGTTCACCTGTTCTTTTCCCCTGTGCTCATCTGTTATGGTCTGAGGTCTAATGCGTTTGTTGATCTCTCGCAGGGATAACCTGTTATGGCTGCATACTACATTCGCTTTCCTGTACCTTTTGCTGACTGTGTACAGCATGAGGCGACACACGTCCAAAATGCACTACAAAGAAGATGACTTGGTGAGGGGCTCTTGTCAGAATCATAACAAACCTCTTTGCTGTCCCTATTAAAGGAGAGATCAGGTGAAAATCAATCTGTAGCCCTGTTGTTCGAGGTCATCAAGTACTGTCAGCAGGAAAAAGAATGAAATTCGATACAACATATAAAGACGGAATAGTGAACTGTCCGCTAACAGTAACTGAATGGGGCACAGAACTCAATTTCAGTTTCATTTTCCTATGCCCTATTGAGTGAACGTTAGTTGCTGGTTTGCTGTTCAGTATATGTGTGATCAAAATTTTCTTGTTCTTTTGTCTACAGAAAGCACTGGGTGATCTTAAACAACAGGGCTATAGATAGAGGCATGGTGATCTTCAAGTGATAGTTTTTCAGTACAGCATTTATGTACTGTATGTTTGTCGAGAACTACATCCGATAGTTTGCATGTGTTCAACATTTGTGGTTAACTAGAAGCAAACAATATACTGTTTGCAAATATCCATGAACGTTTGCCTTTGTTTGCTAATTCACATCTCAGGCCTGTTCAAAAGAGCCTATGACATTGCGTGTTAAAATAGTCAGGAAAGTACACACATAATTGATCAAATATTGTCCTGGATATGGTGCTCAGAGGATAGTTCTCACAGTACCTGGATTTAATATCAACACTGCACCGGTCTTGTTGATGTTACAAGCTTCCTATGACTCAGTCACTTAATGAATTTATCTGTTCACTTGTGTATAATGCCGCCTTTTTTTGACCTTTTCTAGGTGAAACGCACTTTATTTATCAATGGGATTTCAATGTATGCCGAAGAATCGCATATAAAGAACCACTTTGAGTAAGTTGTCTCTCCACCCCATCCATTCCATCTGATGTGCAGCAAAGGCAGCCTTGTAGTTAACCAGTCCTTGTTAGACAGGGTAACTAACATGAAGGACTGCGTTCCAATGACTCCACCAGCTCAGTGAGGCCATCCCAGTCTGCACCAGTGGTGGAAGTGACATAGTGTGCACAGACTGGCTCGACTTCAGAGAACTCACCATGACGTAGATTGACAGCTGTCGCTACCGATGGATCTGTTGCTGATTCAGCTTTTTAATATAATATTAATATTTAATATGTGCAATTGGCCACGAATGAGCTGGGCAGAGGTCTGCTGATATCAGCCGAGCTGCGTGTACTGCTCAAATTCGCTTAGTTACCTACTCCTCTACATCCCCTATGGGACAGGCTTCAATGAGCTCTCTCCATCGCATGCGGTCATTGACAGCATATTGTCCTTCTCCCCATGACATATTCATCACTCAGATGTGGACAACAGAAACTCATGACGGGTCAACACGATCTGACATCCCACCATCGGCCTGGTGTGCACTCGCTATTAGGTCCTATGTCATCCGCTTAATTCTAAGGGGCTAAGGGACTCCACCCAGAGTCACGTTGGACAATTTGTGGGCTGATATGTAACTTGAATTCTTCTGTTCCCCTGGACTCTGGTGAGACAAGAGAAGTCTTATATGGCTTAATCGCTCCTAATGAGAGCCAGATGAGCTGAGTGATGTGGGTCATGTGGTTAGCCAGAGCGTTCCGGAACACCACACAGCACGCCGCTCCTCACTCCCTCGCTCCCACACTGACACTCCTACCCACCCACCCCTGCTGCGTGCGGTGAATGTAGTTGGGGTAATTTCATTTGCTGACACTTGTTTTATTTGCTCTTTTGTCTGTGGCCTTTCTTGTCTTGCTTTGGTACCTCTGTGTAAACACACACACACACACGCATGCACACACTCGCATACACACATAATAGCACACACACTAGTACATACATACAGCTGTAGAGGGGTAGGAGAGAGTAGAGGAAAGACTACCAGACTGCAAGCAAAGAGACAGAGAAGCATGGAAAGAGATGCAGACCTTAATGCGGTGTGGTGCTGAGTCAGTCCTGAGTCTGATATCACACAGCAGTGAAAGACTGAAGTGGAAACCCTTGGATTTCAGGGCGGGGCCTGGTCATCCACCACAAACCACAGACATAGCAAAAGACTGTGATGAGTCACCTTTTTTAATCACATTTAGTGGGAGACGGTAGCAGGGTCATCACATTTAGACTGATATTCATATAGTGATTAGAGAGAGAGACAACGATCATAACAGATGCTACACTGTCTTGCATATTATTTTCAGATCCCCTGTTTTTAACCAATTGTCATTTTTGCTCTCCCTCTCAGGCAAGCTTATGAGAACTGTGTTGTGTTGGAGGCACGTATCTGTTACGACGTGGCCAAGCTGATGTACCTGGACTCTGAAAGGTAAAAATGTCATGCAGTATTCCAGCTGTCTTGAATATAACCCCTAATGACCTCGTAATGAGCACAGCAAGTCCCTAGAACTTCTCTCCTGGCACATGGAAATGAAACTGTCTGCGGTCTGACCGTGTGGAACCATGTGTTTCATATGATTTGTGTCCTCCTGACTTCAGATTGATGACCAGGCTAACGCTGGCTTGTGCTTCCGCTAAATATTGCATTTCACGACAGCACTACATCAGGGTACTCTCCGGAGGTTTCGGGTTGTTTCAGAAGAATTTCCTGTGGACCAGAGGGAGGGCTGAAAGTGATGTAGTGACCAAGGGGTGGTGAATGGTTGAAGGCATGGAGGTATTATAAGAACTGGAAAAAGTGAGGACGTCTCACCCCCAGTAATTTCATTGGGAAATGCTAGGCTAGTGAATTCAGCCAAAATTGAACAAATTTTTCAGATTTCAAAATGGCGTTTCATGGGACTCATTTCCGGGCACCATTTAGTTTAGCCAATTAGGTTGCATGTTACTATTGGAGTAAGGGCGGCACAAAGCTATGTACAGTTCTGCTGAATTTAATCACTACCGCATTCACATATGTACAGGAAGAAAGGCTGTTTACAACTATACATTTTATTTGGTCAACTTGCATGTCATTTGTCAACACTTGTATTGTATGGAGGGCAATGGAGAGAATACGTGAAAAGCAAACATATGCCTATCGATAGTGTCCAGACTGTTCGCACAAAACCTGGTCCACCAGGCTATTGCATTGAGGGTTACACCTGTTCTGAAATCTACTCAGAGATGAGCTATGTAGATTGACTCAACTGAAGGCTGGTGTCAGCTGAGAAAGCTATACTGGAGAATAAATAAGGAAGTACATCCACCAATCCCATCATGCCCCTGTTGTTGTTGTTGTGTCTGCAGGAAGAAGACGGAGCGCAGTAAGAAGTTCTTCACGGACCTCGAGGCCAAAGAGCATGTGCGCACCATGATCAACCCCAAGCCCTGTGGACACCTGTGCTGCTGTGTCATCAAGGGCTGCGAGCAGGTGTGGTGGTGCCTCTCTCCCTACACACACACACATACACACACACACACACACACACACTACAGCAGTGATCACCAACCTTTTTAAGCCCAAGATCCCAGACCTCATCCCTGGCCAAAGACAAGATCTGCCAATTAAAGTGTTGCGTGATGGACAGCTAGAATCCAACTTGAGGCCTTGTATTTTAGCAAACTGAATTTAAAGTACATGAAATGAGCTACTTTTGTCAAACCTCAACTGGATGTCACCAAAAAAAAATCTTTAATTGGCATCAATTAAACAGCAAACTTTAGGTAATGCTATTATAGTATTCAGCTAATTGAATCAAAAGAATAAATGTATGGGACACAGTTCCTATTTGCATCGAATTTTGCTTAACTTGTGTTAACTAATGATTGGCTAATTAGAGTCATTGTGGTAGTGTGAGTGTCAGAATAGGTCATGCTAAATAAATGCAATATCTTGGACATCAAAAAATCTGCATTTTATTTACAGAAATGCAGTATTTCAGATGCAGTATTTTGGTGAGGGCAATGTAAATATTTTCATGGATGCCTAACTCACCAAGATGTCAACTGAACTCTGTTGCACTGATCAGTGTGGCAAGCATTCTTGTCTTTGATAGCCTTTGAAATTCTATTAGGTTGTGAGTGGCTACTTTATACAGCTTTTATGGGACAGGTTTGCTGTTTACGTTCTGCAGACAGTCTGCAGAAGTCTCCACAAACAGCATCAGTGTCATCCAATAACGGCAAATGATGTTGAAGAGCTTTTGCTCTGAGTCGATCGAGTTGATGAATTTGACGACCAGATTTAATGTCCCCTGAAAACGTCTGAAAACTCAACATACAGCCATTAATGTCTAAACAGTTGGCAACTAAAGTGAGTACACCTCACAGCGAACATGTCTAAATTGTGCCCAAACTGTCATTATTTTGTGTGAGCACCATTATTATACACTGCCCTAATCCCTATGGGCTTGAAATTCATCAGAGCTGCACAGGTTTCATGATGACATCACTGAGCTGATGGATGTTAGACACCTTGCTCTCCTCCACCTTCCGCTTAAGGATGCGCCACAGGTGCTCAAATGGGTTTAGGTACTTGGCCAGTCCATCACCTTTATCTTCAGCTTCCTCAGTAAGGCAGTGGTCATCTTGAAGGTGTGTTTAGGGTCAGTATCATGTTGTAAAACTGCCATGGCATGTTTGGACACGATTAGGACATGTTTGCTGTGAGGTGTACTCACTTTTGTTGCCAGCTGTTTAGACATTAATGGCTGTGTGTTATTATCAGAGGACAATAAATCTATACTACTATACAAGCTGTACACTGACCACTTTTTAAATTGTATCAGTTTCATATCAATAGTGTCCCATGACTAGAACAGAAAAGATATAACAGAATATTTGCAAAAATGTGAGGGGTGTAGTCAAATTTTGTGAGATACTGCACATATTGACATGCTTAATACACACAGATACACATACACACAAATCAAACTCACATGCGCACAAAACCCTGTTCTCCAGGGGAATCGTGAGGCAAACAGCTCCCTGACAAGACACACGGCTGTCTGCACACGATTCTTCCTGCCCCCGCAGAGCTGTCAGAGTGGCTCCCCAATGTAGTGCTGCCAGTAATCTCTATGCATGGAAACCTAATATACAGTATTGTCAGGCAGGTGAAGGACTTGAGAGGGGAGTCTCCTGCAGCAGTTTGAATTTGAAGCAGAAACAGATTGCAGAAATAAATTGCTTGTTGACACGTTTGTAGAGAAACGGCTTTGAAATCATATTTTTACATTTTATTTATTTATTTGTTTATTTTTATTAGATTTTTTTAAAATTCCATCCTGCCTTGGATGATAATTCTAGTACAATACATTTAATGGCAACATTTGTGTTTAAAATTGTACATTGTTCCTAATAGATGAAGTATATCATTAGATGAAGAATAGCAGAAAGTCATATAAAGGACCAATTGGCATTACCCCCCCCCCCCCCCCCCACACACACACACACACACACTTAAAAGGCCACAGCTTGATGTGTTGGTGGTAAATTCAACTCTATGATTGTAAAAGGTCTTCAATTCAACTTGAATCCAATTCCTGCATGTACCCTGTTCACCCACCTGGAGGTTGTGTAACTGACAAAGCTCTCATGTTGGTGACGCATTAGTCTACACCACCAAGGAACTGTTCCTGGAAACTGCCTGCCTGGTTACCTTTGGGGAACTCTGATGAATGGCCGCTGGGATGTATGCTGTTTGTGCGTGCGTGTGTGCGCGCGTGTGTGTGTGTGTGCGTGTGTGTGTGTGTGTGTACATATTGTAATGCCTGTGCATTGCACTGAATCCTAGTTAATCCTCTCTGACAGGAGGATGCCATAGACTACTACACTAAGCTGGAGTGCAAGCTGCGGGAAGACTACAAGAAGGAGCGTGAGAAGGTCAACACCAAACCGCTGGGCATGGCCTTTGTCACCTTTCAGAATGAGGCCATGACTGCCATGTGAGTGTCCGGCCCAGCTGTACCACTTACGGATAGAATCTGTTAAAGAGGATGTCGATACATTCACGTTCTAGAACATTCTCCCACTAATCTTTCTAATGCACCTAATGCTGGATGTCATTAGGCAGCTGTTTTGAATGCAGAAAGTTCCATTGAAGTTAGTAGGTCACTCTGACATTTGGGGATTCAGGTTATCTGAATAATGACCACTGTTGTTACATAATAATATGTCTATTATCACCCGGAGAAATAAAATACTGTTTCCTGATAGGCTGACATGGTGTGTTATTCCCCGATAATGGGACACCTTGTTTAATCATTGTTCCATATCAACGGACTCCGCTAAGCATCATGGAGTTCTTTGGCCCTGCCTCTGCCTTGTCCATTATTGACTTGTATCAGGACACCTCAAAGGCAGGCATCCTGCTTATCACCCAGTTGCAACTCATGTAATGAGCAAGCATTTAAGACATAAAGGAAACATGCAGTTCACTTTTAAAAGTAGCTAAACCTGTTCGTTTGCTCTACCTTGGCAGCCATTATCCCCAGCATACTGAATGCTATTGTAGAGGAGTGTTTTTGCAGCTAAATGTCGACCTTTATTGAACTTCTGTTTCGTTTTTTCCCGATCCTTTAGGATTCTGAAGGACTTCAATGCCTGTCAGTGTCAAGGGGGCTGTCGGTGCCGACGACAGCCCAAGTCATCCCAATTCAGCACAGGCCTGCACACGCACAACTGGACAGTCACCTATGCTCCAGACCCACAGAATGTGTACTGGTGCGTGGCTTCTTGACATCACATTACAGACAGTTTAGTGTCCTGTGAATCTTTCCAGATCAGCGGCCCATCCCTCTTGATGTTTAATAAAATGCTACAGATCCCTCAACTGATTTCTGCTTTGTTGTACCGCCTCACTGTGTGCCTCTTACAGCACTGTAGGTGTGCTTACTGTAGTCGTGCTTTACAGTTTATTTACATTAAGCATACAGAGATGAATGATATTTTAAATATAAAGTACATAACAGAAAAAATACTATATAGTATATATTAATGTTATGTAATGTAATATGACTGATATTTAGCAGACACTTCTGTGTGTTGTAGCATGGGCTTGCAAGGGTGGGTTAGGGAATTAAACTGGGGTCGTTGTGCCCATAATGCCAACGGTTGCAATACAACCCCTGTAAGTGATTATTGGTGAGAGCTGTGTGATGTTTCCTCCTGGCAGGGAGCACTTGTCTCTGGCTGGTTTCTCCTGGTGGGCTCGCTGCTTCATCATCAACTGTCTGCTCTTCATCCTGCTCTTCTTCCTCACCACGCCCGCCATCATCATCTCCACCATGGACAAGTTCAATGTTACCAAGCCTGTGGAGTACCTCAATGTAAGAGCTGCCAGTTGGCCTCCTCGGAGAACTCATTTGTTTTAACTTTATTTATACTTATTTAATTTATTTAATGTCACTAAGCCTGTGGAGTCCCTCAGTGTAAGACCTGCCATTTGACCTCTTCGGAGAACACCTTCGTTTTAACTTTACCTCAATGTAAGAGCTGCCAGTTGGCCTCCTCGGAGAACTCATTTGTTTTAACTCTATTTATACGCATTTTATTTATTTAGCGTCACTGAGCCTATGGAGTACCTCAGCATTACAGCTATCACTCGGCACCTTTGGAGTACCCAGTGGTTTTTAACTTTTTTATGTTTGTTATTATTTTGTTTACATTTATTTACGATTCAGCCTTCAGCACAGGAAAGTAATCAGTGACCGGAAAACACTGAAGGCAGGTCAAGGCTGATAAGAGTAATAAAATTCACTAGCTTCGGGTCTGGCCAACTTGCCTATTCAAGAAATTTTGCCTTAACAGTGCAAATTTGGCAAATTATTGCACACGTCCATCTTTTTTTTTGTAATTAATAGATGGGAAATGGATAAGAATGTAATGTCAACAAGGGAAGCTAAAAACCATCAGTCACAATTGCAACGAATGTGAATATATGTGCATAAAACCATTTGCATTGACCTTAGTTGCATTAAACCTTATGTGACGGGGAAGTTAAACCATTCTGGTCAGGATTATTTTAATAGTCAAAATGTGCATTTTATAGCTGAATTGAAACCCATGTCTCCTGTGCTCCAGCTTTTAAACTCTGGGGTTCCACAGCAAGGAAGTCGTTACTTTTGTCTAGTCGTGGTTATGGTGCACGAGATATTGAGTCAGACCAGAGTTCCCTTTAGTTGAAAGGAAAGGTTCATAGTCTAGGCTTAAGGTCACGGAGCTGGACTGCATGTCCCTGTAATGGATGGTAGGACACTTATCTTTTTTTAAGTGCACTTACAGACACTTAACAGACCATTTCACTGAAGGCTGTCTACTCCTAATGTGTTGTGTCTGTGTTCCATTTTTAAAGCAATATTCACAAGTACTTTTTCCCCAGCCCTACCTTATTCTGCTGTCTGGTTTACTTGGCTAAATTTACTTGGCTAAAACATTGGAAATATTGTCAGGTATGCCAGGTATGCTGGGCACTATGCTATAATAGACAGAGGTTAAGGTTTTGAGGGGGAAAAAGTCTAACCTATTGCTTTGAATAAAGTCCAGATTCAGTGAAGTGTTTTCACTGTTCAATCCTAATGTCACCTCCTAACTACTCTGCACCCCCCCCCTCCCCCCACACCCCCATCCCCCTTTTCTCCACTCCTTGTCTTGGTGGTCCTCCAGAATCCCATCATCACCCAGTTCTTCCCCACCCTGCTGCTGTGGAGCTTCTCCTCCCTGCTCCCCACCATCGTCTACTACTCCGCCTTCTTTGAGGCCCACTGGACACGGTATCTGACCCGACCCGACCCGACCCAGTGCACAACATTAACTCACCCACTCGGATCTCAGATCCCCGCACAGACTTACACAGAACCAACACCAGCAAGTCACTGTACCACAGACTCACACATGTACTTGAAAGAATGGTCAAGAGCACTTCAAGAACACAATCTGCATACAAACTCAAAAGACCAATCAAAGGCACTTAAAGAATCAAATGGGCTTGACCACACAAAGAACATCAATAAATGTAGTGAAGATAGTCATACCAATCTCAAGATTCCTTAAGTTCTTTATTTATCTCGCATTTTCGTGTCTTTGACACAGGAGAAAAAATAAGCTATACTTTAAAACTGAACGACTAAAAGGTAACCCTCAAGCAGTGTCTTACTCTGTTTTGTCAAACCATCAGGTCTGGAGAGAATAGGACCACTATGCACAAGTGCTACACCTTCCTAATCTTCATGGTACTTCTACTGCCATCTTTAGGATTGACCAGGTATTGCATCTTCCACTGGCTCAATTTCTTTTACACAGAGTTCCAGGATGGTTCTCTGTATAAGGGTGTTGATTGACATAATAAAAATGAAAGTATGAAGTAATGTATTTATTATTTATAAGTATAGCTTTCATGTCTATATGTATTTATACTTACTTTTTATTCGTCTTTCTTTATAGTTTGGATCTCTTCTTCCGTTGGCTATTTGACACAAAGTTCCTGGACAACGCAGCTGTCAGATTTGAGTGAGTACAAACATTTTAGGCATAGTGTCCAAAGGTGTTATTAGACTAGACTTGCAGCATGTTTACTCACAGTAAAGGCAGTTTGAATCATCTTTTCAAATCCTGTGTTGGTTTTGAGCTGGACTCTAAGTCTTAGTTGTGTTCTGTTGCCATAGGTGCGTGTTCTTGCCTGACAACGGGGCATTCTTCGTGAACTATGTGATCGCGTCTGCGTTCATCGGTAATGCCATGGACCTGCTGCGAATTCCGGGTCTGCTCATGTACATGATACGACTCTGTCTGGCCCGTTCCGCTGCCGAGAGGCGGAACGTCAAGAGGGTACGTTCTCATCCCACTCTTCCTTCTGCTTCAGTGCTGTGGCTGTTCTAACTCCTTGTTATGAGGGTTTGAGGGTTAGATAGCGATGTGAGGAGACTTCCTAAAATTAGCAGAGCAGTTTAATTCTTGGAATTATTTCAGTCGATATTGAATTGATCATGTCAAATAATGGAAATACGAGCCACATCTGTCCCACTGATACACAGAGCTGTGAGTGGGCATGGTGTTAGATTTAGATGTTGAAGGCTTTTTGTCTCTCATTTTGACATAGTGACAGAGTGAGGAGGAAAAGGTGTCCTCTTTCCATGGACTATAATATTTGCTGTAACATGTGGTATGCAAAACAGTGGAATGTGGCCGTCTAGGAATGGAGCATTTGAATGTGTATGAATGGTGTTATTGCTTTGAGCGTCACCAAACAGTCGTGCCCTAGAATATTTATTGTGTGTGACTGTGTTGTTGGCTCTACCACAGAATGGTTTCGTGACCTCTGGCATTTTTTGTGTGTCTTTAGCATCAGGCATATGAGTTCCAGTTCGGGGCGGCTTACGCCTGGCTGATGAACGTCTTCACTGTGGTCATGACCTACAGTATCACCTGCCCCATCATCGTGCCCTTCGGTAGGTCTCCATCTCCTGCCATCTACTGCCATCAGCATCCTTTACAGCTAGCTACATTTATAGATGCAGCCTAACAGTATATACACCAATGTGTACACAGAATGTTGAGCATTTCAGTATTTTCAAAAGAAAGCATGAGGGATCCACAACACTTCAACTCCCTTTGCCAATTTTATTCAGTTTGCCAAACAAGTAATGTTTCGAGCTGCCACTCTTCCAGCTATTTATTTGTCTCTGTTGAAGTTGCACTTGATTACCTCAGATGCTGAGCCCACTGCTGTTTGCATCTCCTTCTGTGATGAGGAGAATGGTCTTTTTCAAGTCACAAATTAGAGCAGGCTGGATCACATGCTCAAATACACTCCAGTGGCTTCTCCTGGATCTCAGCCTGTCATTCTCTTGCTCTGTGTCCCTCTTGCCTCCCTAATCCCCCCACTTATGTTATCTTTTTATCTGGTTATGTAGACCTCCATACTTGAGTCGAGTAGTTCATTAGTAATTAATAAATTTTTCAGACCTCTAAATGAAAAAAAAAAAAAAAGAAAAAACTTGATCCCATAAGTGTGGGTCCTTGAGTCGTCCATAAGTCATTTAAGTTTTTTAAAATGTTGCAGAGACCCAAAGTTGATGTTCTGAGCTGGTGTAGGTTTCTCCAGATGTTTTCATATTAATAGCTTCCGGCTTTTAGGAAGAATTGCAGACTGGTGGCATACTCCGAAACAGCTGTTAATTTACATTGATCACTGGGAGAGGATGAGTCTTATTGTTTCTGTGCCATGCAAATGCATGGTGGCTCCTGGCTGTCTGAGGCAGAATATACTTCTAAAATTATTGCCATCAATATGTCCTCATGTATTAGTAGTTCCAGCACTATCCCTCCCTTCATGGCACTGAAATCTATCTCTGTCTGTCTCTCTCTTCCTCCCAGGCCTGATGTACATGCTACTTAAGCACCTGGTGGACAGGTATAACATGTACTACGCCTACCTACCCTCCAAACTGGACAAAAAGATCCACTCGGGTGCGGTGAATCAGGTGGTTGCCGCGCCCATCCTCTGCCTCTTCTGGCTTCTCTTCTTCTCAGTCGTACGCATAGGTGAGGCCGTCTTCCCAGAACTGCAGGATCATTGGAGTGTAGCAAAGATCATTGAATACTGACCAAGATAGAGCAATGTAATATGTTATAATGGGAACAAACATGAATGAACAGCTGCATAAGTGGGAGTCACATTACGTCACAATGTAAACTTTTCAGTGATCTTTGATCAGAGAGCTTGATTCTGGTCCGCATAAAGGTCAATATTTTACCCTTCTCCCCCTTGTGAAAACTGAACATGCTAGTTGTTGAACATTTGCACCTCTTTCTACACTTCAACCCTCTCTGAGTGTAGGGCTCAGGGGAGAAGCAGACGGGTATTCAGAGTAGGTGGTTTAGTGATAAACCTGGTTTAGTGATAAACCTAAAGCTAGAACAAGTGGTAAACCTCCTAATAAAGTAGCCTGCTTGCTTTGTGTAGTTAAGAGAATGAGAATTCAAGGCACTTCTTTTATCAGGTTTACCACTACCTGGCTTAGCTTACCCAGGTTAGCAACCTAACCACCAACATAGAATACTCATCAGGACTCTTCAACTGAGCTTAGGAAAGCCACTCAGGACAAAAAAATGGGCATGATTGTTTCTTTTTAAATGCAGTATTGCTTTTGGGGGGAACAAATGTGTTGTGTCTGTGTTTGATATAAATACATATTTGAACTGTCTACAGTTATTGACTTTTCCAGGCATTTTCTGAGACAGGTGCTTAAAAAAAGAGAAGTTGACCCATCTTTTCCAACCCTGTGTTCAACAAAACTCTTCTCTTGTTTCACTTTGCCTGTAGGTTTTCGGGCCCCCACCTCAATGTTCACCTTCATCGTCTTGATCATCACCATTATTGTTTGCCTCTCCCATGTTGTCTTTGGCCACTTTAAATACCTCAGTGCGCATAACTACAAGGTAAGAAAATTGGATGGTGAATGGTGAACTCCCAAAAACCATATGCTAACCAAGTTAGCAACCGGGCTAATCCCAGTTTCAGATTATTTTGTAAACCCTACTGACTGGATTATTTCTTCTAGATTGATCACGTCAGGACAGAAACAGATGGAATGGAGAACGGTCGTCCACCAAATGTCTCTGCGCCCTCAAAGGCCACAGTAAGTGTAATGCCAATATACCACCAGCCATTGTGGCTTAAAACACCTTTAGAAAAACTTTTGATGTGGATTTTGCTGTTAAAAACCAATCTTGATACAAATTGGGTGTATACAAAATATCAGATTTAGGTTGGAACTGTGAACATGGATAAAGTGTGGACAAAGTCAAATCATTGCTGTTTGTTTTTCCTTTAACTGGTCCCTTTTATCATGAATTAGATGTGAAAAATCTGTAGTAAATAGGACAATAGTAGCTGTATGATTAATTATATTGCCATGTATTGTGTATAATAGTTGGGGTGAGTGTCAATACCCAGCTATTAGGTGAACACTTAGGAGTGTTTCATCATGCCTGTAGTCATCATTCATTTGACTCCAGTGTCCCTGCAATACTGCATCAGTGCCTGTAGGTGTTCCATTAGGTCAGCTTGGTGTGTTCCACCATGTCTTTAGTTACCATTAGTTTCACTCTGTTGTCCCTGAAATACTGCATCAGTGCCTGTAGGTGTTCCATTAGGTGTGTTATTAGGTCAGCTTGGTGTGTTCCACCATGTCTTTAGTTATCATTAATCTGACTCCGTTGTCCCAGTAAATTAACTCATTCCTGGGTTTCTCTTCTTGCAGTACGTCGCCCAAGTGCTTCAGGAATCGAACTCGGACGAGATGGGTTCAGGCAGCGGCGACGACGACGGGCAGGGGTCCTCGCAGGACGAGGACATGATCAACCAGGTGGTCAACGAGGGCGACTTCCAATCCGGTGAGGAGCGTCTTATCGCCAACGAAGTCCGGCAGTAACCCCTCTCGGGTAGGGGGGTGATCATGCAGAGCCTGGAATAGAGACGTGCTCCCCTCTGGACTCTGCTAGAGACAAAGTCAACAATGTCAACAACAATAACAACAACAATGAGTAAACACTAACTAGGAGGTGACAGCAGCTCCTATGCCTGTGGATGCCGGCCTGCCTGCTCTTTCTCCCTCCTGTAGTAGTCTGTGCTGGCGGGGGAAGGGGTCGGGTCGGGGCCACTCTCTCCTCCGACCTCTTGGCACCCCCCTCCTCCTCCTCGTCTGATGATGAGCGCCCCAGGGAGGCGTACTGACTGATGTTAGCATTTTTCCTTTTCTACTTGAGTTAGCTAAAATCCCTGCTCACTGGCATAGTATCTACTGACAAGCACTCATCTCTCTGACCCCTGATCCTTCAACATGGACAACACACACACATGCACGCGCACACACAAACAGCAGGATAGTTGCTGGGGATGTAGGGGGCCATGACGACAGATCAACTGTGTTTGAGATCCCTCTGATGGACCCCCAGACTGAGATGAGAGACTCGGGAAGGAAGAAGAAAAAAAGGCTCTGAGGGAATGTTACTCCCATGGACATTATTGACTGTAAACTACTAATATTCTCATGCTCTCCAGTTTATTATTTCCTCTGAACTCCCCGAGAGAAAACAACACTACATCATCATGAGGTCCTTTTGTTATTTTTAATCATTGGTCACAGTAATAATGTGTAATGATTATCACCCCCCAGAATTCATGTCAGTCCTTCTGATGTGTAAAGTGTCATCTGTTAAGTAGCCTATACCTTGGGTTTTGTCCACTTCTGTTAAGACCTCCGAAAAGATTGATAGCGCACAAAGCACCTGGATGTAGAGCTAACTGTAATAAGTACTGTTGACGTGGTTGTCAAAACCTTTCCTAGTCTTCTAGTAACAAAACTACTAAAACTGATGACTGGGTCTGATGACTGCTTTTGGCATACAGAGCATGGGTCAAGTTCTCATACCTCGAACTTTGCATAACCTATGGAGTAGTAGGTCTGTCTCTTAGCTGCTTGGCTTCTTTACTTTTACTCCAGTAAGAACATCCTTGGAGGCCGAAATGCTTGTAAGGTTTGCTTCAGCGTTCACACTGGAAACACTCCCAAGACCGCAGGAGTCACTCCTGTACGGAATCAGTTTCAGTCCGGTTTAGCTCTTGCTTATAAGTGGAATGAATATGAGACCAGTACATAATCGTCTGTGGAAAACCTCCTCCTTTTGAGCTGATTTTGATTTCAGTGAGGAGTTAGAATGGAACTGAGCAGAGTTTCAGCTCGTTCAAAATGACGTCTTCTGAAAAATTATATGAACTTTTACAGATATAGGACTGACCGAAGGTCTTTTTTCCCCACAGACACTGATTAATTTTCTAATGAATCATGATTTCACTAATAAGCGTTCCATACTACTGTGGGTTGTTTTTGTTTTGTTGGGTTTTTTTTTTTACTTTGCCTAATCTAAAATGCTATTTACTAAATTAACGAATGTCCTATGTATCTTCATGTCAGCCTTATTAATCAATGTTATTCAGATGTACACATTCCCCCTAGTAATTGAATTATTTAATGTCAGAGATACAATTGCAATGTGTTCGCGCCCATTGCCTAAATCTTCCATAATTATTTTGGTTGATCGTGACAAACCTTTAAAAGGATCGATTTCACGAGCAATACATGGTTTCCTTGCTGATGTGTAATTTTAGCAATATGTAGGCAGTCTCTCTGGATTTAGCCGTTTTGAAAAGCTATTAAGATAAAAATAGAATAGATCATGCCTATGATGTGCTGAAGACTTTAAGGTTGACCTGTGTCTGCCTCTATTGATTTGGGGCCATGCATGTACACCTCTAGTGAGATCAGGAAGTGTGATTGGGCCTAAGATTTCCCCAGAAGTCATTTGTTTGAAGCCCAGTGAGTTCAGTGTGTTCACTGAGTGTTTGGTTTCCCTGTTTCTTTTTGTAATTATTTCCATCAAGCCATTGACACAGTAATTCCGTATTGTCTCATCTTCTGGGAATGTTTGCTTGTGGCCTAATTAGTGATGACCTTCGTTAGAAGGTTGAATGCAATAGTAACTAGTGAGATTGCTCAATGTAGCCAGGTGAAGTGCAAAATGAATGTTTGAATGCACTGATGCCCTTCTCTAAAGATCAGAATTGTTCCCCTCTGCATACCGTATCTGACTCTACATGAACATGGACATCTTATAGGTCTGATAATTTATTACCTTCTCAGCAGTGGTGAGTAGTGTTACAAATTAGGAATAATCTGTTCCATATTTATTGCTCGACTCTTTTTTTGTTTGTTTCGACATGAAGGCAGATTTGCCGGGGATTGGCCTGTGGTCAATGGAGTTGTTAAATTTGTGAAATATTTGTGTACATAGATTAACTGCACTGCTCTTCAACACTATGCTTTGGTATTTATGACTACATTTGTACAGTTGTAAGCAGTTAAAAAAATGGTATGTACAGTCGCCATTGTTTCCTGGTTTACCCCTCTCTGTGATCACAAACTTTCTTTGCCATTTTCTCCATATGAAGTGTCACTGGAGGCAATTTTTTCATATTAAGGGGACTTCCCCGTTTTAAATAATTTTGTAAATTAACTCCGTTTTCTCTCCACTTTCTCTCTCTCTCTTTATCCAACAAAAGACTGTACATTTGGCAGAACCCACTGTCAATCCTTTCCAAGTCTTTGAACAATAAAATGGCATTTACTAATGAACTGACTGATTTTTGTTTTAGACTCGAACCTTTCTAGTTCTGACGATGCATTTGGATGTAGACTTTCTTTAAGACACAAAGTTTCAAATGTAGACATTTCACTTCAATACGGTTCGGTTCCCTTGATCCCTGCCTATGCGTAAAGGCACACCGCTCTCATGGGTTAGTCTTGTGATTTGTGCGCCCACGTACAAGAGGGAAACGCCTGGGGTCAAAGACCAGAAGGAGCTGACGTTATATGCTTGGTTCCTGAATACATTCGTGAAGAAGTGGCATCCAGCTGTAGTTCTCGCCTTGAAACGCTAGGTTTCCTGGCGAGAGGTCCACTTAAAACGATACCATTGCAGTGCAGTGAGCGACTTGAGGTCTTGCGTCGTGGAAAGTTCAGCTGTGCCACTCAAAAGTTTGCACTGCACAGGAATCGTAATGTTATGACCTCGCTGAAATCTTTGAGTTATGATCACGCAAATCTTTGCAAAAACTTTGTCGATTATTTTTCAGAGTTTTGTAGGGTTGATTTTGCTTACTATGAACGCTAACGTTAGCCAGCTAGCCAACTTCATGACCCTAGATTTAGTATAGATTCTGCTTGCTGCCATGGACGGGGCAATAGCAATTATCTTGATATCAGTGGCTATGTTCGTAGGATGTTTTATATTAGGTATGATACCTCTTTTAATACAATTTTCAGAGGTAAGTCATTATAACAGACCGACACGTATCTCTTGACAATATTCTTCTCGTAAGGTTAATGACTTTACTTCAATCATGGACTGCTGATGGTCGGTGTAAGCAGATTCTCTTTGCTCTAGCCTCTTGTGTTGACATGTAAATGGTGTAGATGTTACAGATAATACTGTCGTTTGATTCTTCAATAGTATTAAACTAGACTAGTCCAATCTTTCACGTTTTAACCGAGTAAATCTGACGCCAATACTTTGGCAATCTCTTGCATAATTGATTGTATAGCCTATTTAGTGAACCTGCTAATACCATAGGCTATATTTGACATACGCCACATCTGCTTTTGACACTTGTTTTTGAAATGTAGCTTTCATTTATTATTAACACTGCATTTTCCTATCGCCTTAGGAAAAGTTGCAGTTTGTCACAGTGTTCGGGGCTGGGCTCCTATGTGGCACCGCTCTCGCTGTTATCATTCCAGAAGGGGTGGAGCTGATGGAGAGCTCGTGGAGAGGTGATGTGGATTTGAATTTTCTGCCACACGTCTTTTTGGCAACAGAATTCATCCTCTGTTCCTGGATGAACAACCAAATTAAATATTTGTGTATGCGCGCGCGCGCGCGCGTGTGTGTGTGTGTTTGTGTATTGGGAAAGCGTTGCAGCTTTGCGTTTGCGGTTGCTAAGCCAACCCCTTTATTCCTCTTGGGTCTAATTGAGTGGGTCTGAAAGGACTAGCGGATGTCGGGGACAGCATCTTGTCATGGCATCAAAGCCCGCTGGTGATGAATCTCATCTTCACAAAAGCGCATTTATTGAAAAGTTACTGACAGGCCATGCTGTAGATAATTTATCTCAAAATCAAGGGACAGCCATAGCATAGTGAACTTAAATCCAGAATTTCAGCTCTAAATAATTGTAAATTACCCACAACCTCTGTAGCAATCTCTGCACCCCTGCTATTGAAAACATGTCAATCAAACAAGTTTATTATGCAGCCTCCAGTATTGGCTACACACATAGGCCTACTTTACATGTATATAATTTATCAACTGGTGATAAATATAATTTCTTTCCTCTTTTCTCTCTGTCACTTTAGATTCTGTTTGCTCCAGCATGGCAACCATTGCAAACACCAGTGAATCAGGCTCAAACTCAGAACTGGCAGCAGGGAAAGGCCTGTCACCCCATTTTTTCATTGGCGTTTCCCTGGTGATAGGCTTCACCCTTATGTTTGTCGTGGACCAGATTGGCAGCTACTGCTCCATACATGGTAAGGCTGTCGCTAACATAGTGACTCATCGTTCAGAGACCTACTACATAGTTTTTCCCTTTTGTTCTGTTTATTTACCAACCACTTTTGATCCGTTGCTGTACTGTAGTGAAAGAGCCCTTTTAATTCATGTAGTCAATTCTACCCTCTGGTTCACTGAATTCTATGCATTTTGTGCTTAATTCCTTTCAGATCCTCGAACAGGCCTATCCAACAGCATAAGTGTGACCACTACCTTAGGACTTGTGATTCATGCAGCAGGTGGGCTTCAACATCCATTTATTCAAAGCTAAAAGAAACCTAACAAATAAATTGCAAAATTTTCAAAACATTTGCTCATTGTGTACAAATGTGACAGGCTCCTACTCTCATACTTGGCCACAGCCTACTGCCTACCGTCACATAAGAAGATTTGATTGACTTTCCAAGTCTAGAATTTCATTACCAGCCCAGACCCATTCTGCTTTTAGCAAGCACAAAGGCACAGCAAACTCCCTCTCACTCGTTCCAAATGAAACGACATCTAAGTCTATTTGTTTCCTCTGTTGTAGCTGACTATTGAGACACAAAGGAAGTAAGTTTGTAGAAGTTGCTTGAAAAACAGCACTGAATGATCTGAATTCAAGTGTCATATTTTCTCTATATTTTTCCCTCTGTCACAGCCCGGAACTTGGTTCAAATGCAATAGGATTTTATTAATTTCTCCATAGACCTTTTGAAAAGCACGGCTCTGAAGCGTTTTAAGACTCAACTCAGTCTAACCAGCTGGGTACAAGACACCATATAAAATTTGATTCTGAGATGAAAAACACCAACGAAAAAACAAAAAAAAGGCAAAGATACAAGACTGTGTACATTTTTTACTTCCGAATGAAGGAACTACTTGTCCCATAAGTCATTGCGAGCAATACAGTTTATAACGTTTATAACCTAACAATAGTTCACCGAGCTCCACATTGAATTGAGAATATGACAATGATTAGCTTCCTACAGTTTGCTGCAAGCAGATTCAACTTTACATACGTGAGAAACATGGTTTACCCGATCAGTCCATACTTCCCCTGCCACCATTGCTCCCTCCCAGCATGGAGAAGTTTCATGATGAGACTGGTGTGTGTTGTCATGAACAAACTCCCTTGCAACGGGAGGACAAAGGCGCCGATTTACGCCGATCTGCACTTTGGGATGTTGGGTAGTGTAGCGCTTTCCCGTGAAATCGCGAATAAAAGATGTTTTTGTTAAAACAAGATTGATGCTATATGAACCTGTAACATTTTTATGACCACAGACAATCGGTTTTTCCTGCCATAGCTACTCAGAAGTTTACATTGTGTGGTTGAGATAGGGTTATAATCTATTTCTCAATGGTGAAGATGACTGGGAAAAACAAATCCAGCTCCACGAGGGGGCGAGACTGGAATGCTCTATTTATGTAGCACTTCTACATTGTTCACATGGGGCCTCACCCACCAAATGTTTTTATGAAGAAACTTGTTCTTAAACTCCCTACACAAGAAGATTCAAGAAGATTTATGTTCACCAGCCTTTTCATATCTGGTATGCACTAATTGGTAAAAACGAAATTTACGACTCACTTGAAAGAGCACCTGAACCCTTGAGCAGTGATCTGTGTGCAAAATTTCTGAAAAATTATCAGTTCTGTTAATCAGTTGTTAAATGTTACTGGACGTAAATAATTTAATGGGAGGTTAAGAACAAATTTAAGAAAATTCTTAGGAACATATTGGTGACTGAGGTCCATTGATCACTTCTACTTGTACTGTCTAGCGGATGGAGTGGCATTGGGTGCTGCAGTGGCCTCTTCTCAGGTGTCTGTTCAAGTCATTGTCTTCTTCGCTGTCATTCTTCACAAGGTAAACGGCATGCATCATACTGAATTGTAACTGTAACTTAAGTCAAGACCTTACTAATCACTTCAAGACTGAGACTGGGCTTTCAATAATACATAACTGATCAGTTTTATTATATAACTGAACATATTGTACATCCATACCCTGCTCATTAAGTACGAATAGAAGTATATATCCTGTTTTGATTCGGCCTTTATATTTATCCCATCTGTGGATTCGTGACACACTCAGCTCACAGTGAACACACAAAGAGATGAAGTGCACACTAACCCACTACTGGGGCATCTAGGTTACAGGTGTCACACAATCTTCTATTGAGATTTTGTAGCTCATTATTGTTGTCCTACCAACTCAGAGGTCTTCAAGGGTGTATTGTCCGAGGTGGTGTGTCCATCATGGGTGTGTCCTCCAAGGTGAACTTGTATTCTGCCTTGTATTCTCAGGCTCCGGCTGCTTTCGGACTCGTGTCCTTCCTCATGCATGCAGGGCTGGAGCGTAACCAGATTCAGAAACACCTGCTGGCATTTGCGGCTGCAGCTCCTGTCCTGGCCATAAGCACATACTTCATCCTCAGTGCTGTAAGAGCCCCTCCATCCAACCCCAATGATTTTTTTCATTTATGGGCTTTAGTACCTCCAAGTGTTAAGAGATAAACCTGCCTTTGTTAACCCAGAAAAGGTGGTAAACGTGTTAATAGAGGAGTCTGCTGGCTTTGTTTAGTTAAGAGAACAAGGACTCCAGGCCCCACTATTATGAGATTTACTACTACCTCCGGCTTAACTTGCCCAGGTTTGCCACTCAACCACCTTCTTGGAATACCCCCCTTGGTGTCTTGTATGTTGTGAAACTACTGATTCTAAATGTTGAGCAAATACAATTCAGTTTCACACTTGAAAAAAGTAGTACATTATTCCAGTAATATTTATATAAAAATATATCTGATTGTCTAGACTGGAGGATCACCTCAGCATCGACTCAGTGCTACTGGCATTGGCATGCTATTCTCAGCTGGGACTTTCTTGTATGTTGCAACGGTGCATGTACTTCCTGAGATCAGCAGCAGAGGGCAGCACCACTCAAGCCATCTCCACCACCATCCAGAAACAGGAGCCTACCAGCAGGGGGGGCTAGGGATTTTGGAGAGTCTCACCCTCATTATTGGAGCTGGGTTTCCTGTGCTACTTGCCCTTGGACTGCATGATGATTGACACAGCTAGTTGGCATATTTCCACAGTGGGTGGAAATTACCTTTGCAGGTATATATTTTTTCTTTGTGCTGGAATGGTACATTTTAAAAAGTGCTACATGCTTAAAAGTTGCCTCACCAAAGGCTTCCAAGTCTCCAAAGCCACATATTGTTAATGTTATACCATGTGCTTAGGACAGCAATGTATAACATTAGAATATTATACAATGTGTATATGTGTGAACCCAAAACACACGTGAATTGTGATGGATTCCTAAAAAAAACCATCAGGCACGGGGAGGCGAATGTGCTCTATATCAATCAAGCTTCTGTAAACTTTGGTACTGAACTAAGTGCATTGACTGGGACATTCTGTGAGGAACAAGTATATGTAGCTTGTAGATACACAGACTAAAATGATTTCACTCAGAGATCTGGGCACAGGATCTCAGTGAATGTTAAGGAGAGCTCCTCTGTGAATCAATCCATAGCCCTGATTTATTCACGCCAAAGTTCTCCTTTAAAGTATGTTGCTTTTAGTACTGACCATCTACTTTTTCAGGCACCAAAATATTCATGATGGATGAAAAAGGTCAGTACAGTTTATTCCTATTGGAATGATCTTTAGATAGGCTATATTTTGGAAATGTTGTCAATTATAGTAATAGGTCATTTTATTTCATTCCTCAATCCATATAAATTATGGTATACAAGATTGCTTTTGCTTTGGTCATTTCTAATGAAAGCTAATAATGTAAAACATGCTTGAATCTGTGACTGTTCAATTTGCATATGAAAACAGATTCCCATACTAATACGGACATACTCAAAACTATTTTCAAATTCCATTCATCAAAAGCTGTACAACCACTCCCTCAGTGTTAAATAAAATAACTTGTGATTTGTGAGCTCAACTGAGAAATAAGCTTGTGAAGATGAACTGAAATAAATGTTGTACTTTTGATTGTTGAACGGAATTCAAAGAAATACTTTTTTCCCCACTTTTTTAAAAATCCATTTAAATTGCCACTGTAAAATGAGTGAAACCACCTTGGTAAAGAATGACAAAAACATGTGCTCCTTAAGAATCAATTTATTTACATTGGTCACATTTAAATCTACATGTTTATAGACACAAGTTCTTGCCTAATAAACACAAGTTCCGTGTGCCACAAAAGTAGTGTATTTATTCCTGAGATAGATGTGTTTGCATTTGGTTACTGACCATACTGCAGTCACACATCTGGGAAGTTTAAACCCTGAGCTGGCGCTTTGGAAGATTTATTTCACGCATTACCTCATTCCTCTTGGCAATAGAGTCATAACAAAAACACTGCTACAAATTAAATAAACAACTATTTGTATAAAACACATTTTTGACAGTATTATGATATAACTGTAGAACGTAAATACTACAGTTTAAATTACAAGTCACTTTTAATAAATTTTGGTGTTCACAAAGACAAACTCCACTGGTAAAAATATACAATTTAATGTATCTTGGTCTATCCTGTATTCCTTCCTCCTTAAAGTTTAAACTCCTATACTTTGTTCTCATATGTATTGTTGCTCTTTATGGCTGAGTTTGTCAGTGTTGTTTTACATAGTCTACTAACTACGTAACTACATCTGGTCTAGGTTTAAGTGTTTCAGTGTGCACAGTACAGTCAGTGAGAGGGAGATGGCGAGAGGGATTTAACCCTCACATCTTTAATTTGCCCAGGCTGGTGAAGAGCTGGGCTTCCAGTGCCATCTTGTTGAAGGTGCGGCTGCTCGTCTGCTCGCGCACGCGCTCCCTCATGTGGAAGGAGGCCTGGGCCACCCGCCTGCACTCCCTGTGCTGCTCGTCCCGTTCCCTCTGCAGACGCTCGCAGCGCTGGTCCTTGAGCTTGGCGGCCCGCAGGCGCAGCTCCCTGTCGACCTCCTCCTGCCGCTGCACCTCCCGGCGCAGCTGCTGGTGCGAGAGCTCCTTGCGGCGGTTCTCCTGCCGCAGACGCTGCACTCGGCTGCTCCGCTGCAGTCGCGCCCGCTGCTCGGCCTCCTCCAGCCGCTGTTGTCCCAGCTTGGCGAGGACACGCTTCTCGTGGAGTCGCTGTCGGCTCTGCCAGCCAGCACGGAGCTGCGCCAGCTGGATCTGCTCGTCCTCGCGGGCGGCCCGGATCCGGAGCTCCTGCAGCCGGGCCTCCAGGAGCTGGGCTCGGTTCTGGCCCGAGCGCAGGAGCTTCTGCTCCAGGAGCCGGCGCCGGCCATCCTCCAGCTCCTGCGTCTGCTCCTGCGCCTCCCTCTGGAGGAGCATGTGGCGCAGCTGCTCGCGGCAGTTCTCCTGTCGGAGGCGCCGCCGCTCGCGACGCTCTTGGTTCCTGCGGCTGCGACGGGCGCGCTGCTCCTTCCGCTGGGCCTGGCGCCACTCCCGCTCACGGTCCTGCACCTCCTCGCGCTCCTTGTCTTGGAGCAGACGCTCCTGGGAGCGCTTGCGCTCCTCGGCTTCATGACGGGCAGCCTTCACACGCTCTCTGCGCAGGACCTCCTGCTCCTTGGCGAGCCTCCGCCAGCGCTCCTCGTGCAAGGCCATCTCCTGCTCACGCAGGCCCACCTGCTTCTCCTCCTGCTGCTCCCGCAAGCGCCTCCGCACATCCAGATCCTCCTGCCAGCGTCGGATGCTCCGCAGGAGGTCCTTCCTCCTCAGGCGTTCGCAGTGGAGGCGCGTCTCCTCCTCTCTCTCCTGCTCCTGGCGCCGCTGACGCTCCTCCCAGATGCTCAGCTGCTGGCGCGACTGCTCATCCTCATGCTTCACCAGCATCAGGGCGGCGATCTTGCGGTCCTTCTCGGGCACTGTGAGTTTCATCTTCTTCTGGATGTCTCTGGTGAGTCTCTCCAGCTGCCTCTCGGTGGCGGGCGAGTGCCGTAGGTCTCCCAGGCTGACGTTGCTGCTCCCTATCTGACTCCGGGCGCTGAGGAGCCTGTCGTCATAGGTTGGGCGTGGGAGGAAGTGGTCACCATTGGCTACAGAGGAGGCTGTATCACTGAAACTCACAGACCTCCGACGGCGTGAAGTCTCAGCTAGTTTACTTTCTAGCTTCCTCAGAGTGTCGGTGGTGTTTCTGCTTTTAGAGTCTGCGCTTTGGCTGTCAGTCATATGCTCAAGAACAGTTTCAAGGGCAGGGAACTGTTTTAAGGATGCCCCAATGCCTTTACCTTCCTCAATTATTCTCTCTCGCTCCTCTCGACATAGGCGCAAGAGTCGTACTCGTGCTTTTTCGTGAGCATCGTACAATTTCGTGAGGCCTTCCAAAGGCATATCTTTGTTTTCTTCCGCGAACTCAGCTAGGGACTTAAACAACAGGTCAACTGGTTTGATGCCTAGTTTTGAACAAGATTCCAATGAACGAGGGCTCGTAAGTACGTATCTGCAACCTTCTGCATCAGGTGTGTCAAAGTTATTGAGATCCAAATGAAGTAGAGGCGACGGCGGCCTAATGTCCTCCATGTTGTCGGCTAAATAAAGCTAATGTAACGTTAAGCTAACGGTGTTTCACTGACAGTATGGTGATAATCCTCTAGGCTGTCATCTGTTCGCGCGAAGACAGCTAACTACTTATCTGTGACACAGTTATCCCTGACATCAACTCGGAGCTGTTGATTCGTAAACATTCTTGTATGCTTAACACAGTCTGACTGAGATAGTTACTTTAGTGAGACTTACAACTTTTGAGGTCATTTTAGCCTACTTAATCTATCGCATCCTCTCTCCCGATCCACTTACAACAGAAGCTTACATGTGCTGCTGACAAGTGCCATACCAGGACGCTTCTGTCGTGACCATGGGAAACCACCAACGTTGTTTGACAAGAGTTATCATAACAAGATCAGTGCAGCGCTCTCTTGCGGTTGGAGGAGTAAACGTCAAAGTGCAGAGTCCAAGTTAAAATGTTTTATATTTCATTAGTTAATGGTCATGAACTAACAAAATTTTATTCTAGGTGTTCTCAGATCGGACCAGGGTAGGCTATGTTTTAGCGGAAAGGCATATTAAATTACTCGGGAGGTAGCCTAAAAACACCCCTAGTACGAGAAGAATTCTACATTGAGTCAAGTAAAATCAGTCAGAACTTAGACAACCACTTTTGGTGTAACAACCATATGTTGTGGGACAGTATTTTGGAATTATTGTGATGCTCATTGAAAACCATGGATAAATTGTAGTCTATCACTTATGGAAACCACTGACTACTTTTCCTGCATTTTCCTGCAGTTAGGTTGCTCTTTGAGCCATGGATCTGCCCAAGGTTTATTTCTTGAATGACTTAAGGAACTTTTTCCTTACCGCTGTTGCTCTTGGGTGCTCCTTGTCAATTGCCTATTCCGACTACGTAGCACTCGTATACTGACATCTGCAGAAAGCAGTGTGTGGTATGCAGTACATGAAAAATAGCGCATAAGTAGTGTATGTGGCTCAATAAATGCACCTGCAGTCCATTAATTTATGAGGTACTGGTCATACGGTCAGCAGGCTTCTGCTGCTTACATACCATGCTGCATGCTGGGGAGTCGTGAATGAGGCTCTGCAAACTTTGAGCCAGTCAGGTAGACCTGCAGTTAATTAATTAATGAGGTACTGGCCACGTCATTGTCGTTGGCCTAATGAGTTGCACCGTGTACCAGAGCACATGAAGCATGTAGCAGAGCAGGATGCTATTTCAAACAGCAAATCTGTAAAACGCCACAAGACAATTCTATTGTATATAATTGAATTGAACTGAAAAATATGTATGGGAGAACATTAAAACAATCAGATGACCTGAATCTTACACACTAATTGACGTTAGGTTGACAGTCTGGAAAGCAGCAAAGCACCCCTTGTTTGAATAGTCCAACATGTGACCCTATTGGTGATAAGGAAAGATTAGATTTACTGATTGGTTAATTGTAGGCTTGCTTTTTTGCTATAATATTGAGGAAATTGATCTGATTGAAACAATTAAGCTTCCGTTCACTTTTGGAGAGAGAAGTCTTGGGGAAAGTACCTATTTGATAGTGATTTTACCTTGTACTCATTTACATTTTCCCATGTGTACCATATGGCTGTTAAAATTTGATATGTATTACTGCTAAAGCCAAAGAAGTTATTAACTGTACTTAACATTAACTGCCATTCACAATTAAAACACTTGTCATGTGCACCTTGTCACTCAGCATAACAATCTAACACAACTTGAAGCTTTGTGTCAATGCCAAAACATTTGCCAAAACTACTGGCCTGTTCCTTGAGGCCTGTGAGGCTCTCGGTGAATGGTTCAGCCAAACATATACCAAACCCATCACCCCTGAACAGTTAGTGCTGGCAGCTGAGGAAGCAGGCACGGAACGAACATGAACACACACAAACACACCACAGGTAAACTTTGCCTTTGTTGTAAATGTCCTATACTGTGCTTTTATTGCATTGTATTGCCAGTCTCTGGGCTGGTGTGAATTTGTACTACTGGTCACATCTCATGTCCAGTGATACTGTATTACATCACTGTTATTGTGTCACATCCAGTTGGGACCAAAACCACGTAAGTCTAGAACCATGTGTAAACCAATGTCACAATGGTTAAACAGACTTGTATTTGGTCTTAGAGGCCTTAAAGTTGACAGTTGACTAAGGTTAAAGTACAAGTAAACACATGGAACATTCAGAATATGCAAAACATAGAAAACAATATTGATTCACCAATCTAGTCAGATTGTACCAGAGATATCATACCAGACAAGAACATGGCAGCATTTTATACAAACAATGTAATTTTCATCTATCACAGATTGCAATTTCGCAGTTTACATACAATACAACAATGGCATACAACATTGGCAACAGAGCAAGGGGGTATTCCAAGTAGGAGGTTAACTGGTAAGGCTGGATAAGTTAAGCTAGAGGAAGCTATAAACCTGCTAATAAAGTATCCCACTGACTTTGTTTAGTTCAGAGAATGAGAACTCCTTAGCAACTACATTTTTTTGGTTTACCACTACCTCTGTGTTAAGTAACACAGGCTTACCACTTAACCCCCTTTCCTGGTACACCCCCCAGGAGATCAGCATGACCTCATTTTACTCGAACCCTCACTCTGAAAGAAACCAAACCTGACTGCACATTGTGCTTTTACAAAACTGAGAGCAGTTAGAATGCATACAGATGATAAATACAAAACAGGTGGATTATTTACAGTATACAAAAGACTTTTTTTTGTTTTGTTTGTTTTTTAAAAAGGAAGCACTGAAACACTGGTCAACCAAAAATCTAAATTACCACAAGATCCATCTAAAACCAAACTGTACTAAACATCTAAGTCTAAAAAGATTTTTTCCTTCATCTAAAGTTTTTAAAAATGTCGAAGGAACAGGCATTTTATACAGTACATACACATGCAATACTGAATTACATACCTGAAGCCTTTGTAAAACAAAGTTGACCAAAGTAACTTAATTGGCTTGAAAAAGTCAGGCAGACTGTCTTTTGAAGACATTTCAAATGTAACTACTTCAGGCATTAATAGCTGCATCATTTATATGTTTTTTGTTGCATTGAGTCTAATGACACATCATTGGCACAAACATCAGTGCAATGCATTAACAAGCTGGTCTACAAGCTCATGCTAGAGCTTCCAATTTACTGGCGCTTTTTTTTTTTTCCTTCTTTAACCTGAAACTTTAAGATGTTCCAACATTTTATAAACTAATTCTACGTCACTTACAAGACAGTCTAAACATAGTTAGGCACCTAGACTCTAATAAAAAAAAAAAGGGGGAATTTGATGTTCTTCACCATGGTTTTGTTTTTCCAGTTTTCCACAGGACCAGGTTTTTAAAAGAAGCTGCAGCGATGCAGACAATTGGACAGTTTCAGCTGGCAGAGTGAAAGTAGCAGACCCCCCTAACAGGACACATTGGCAATATGAATACAGGGAGTGGGGGGGAGGATGGGGACACAGGTGGTGTTCTCATGGGCTCTGTAACATCATCCAGACAGACAGACTTCTGGCTTTGAGTGACGCGAGACTGGCTGGTCCAAAAATAAAAAGACCCCCCCACCCCACCACACACACACACCCACCCACAACCCAAAGTCCGAGCCCTCAGCAGGGGGTGGGTGCTCAAGAGAACACGTGACCCCGCTGACACGTGAAGTCTCTCAGATCATGGAGCGGAAGCCGAAGGACAGTGCCGCTCCCAGCGCCAGACCCAGGGAGAGGAAGAAGGCCATGATGGCCCCAGCTGTCTCGGCCTCATGCTGAGCTACTTTCCTGGGGGAGAGACAAAAAAAAAAAAAAGGATGACATGGACGCTACGCAAGACCAACTGATGTGATGGAAACAAATCATTTCACTACTAATCTGCTTAGGGGAAACACATACATGAACAAGAGACATTTAGTGACATCTTGCATCAAATTAAAATGTTAAACGTTATCAACCAGAGAACGTACTTTGTGGAATTTTGCACAACTGCTGTTGAAGTTTAGAGGTCAGTGTGTGTGTGTGTTGTGCATGTACACAAAACATCATAAGTGTGTTGCACTCACTTTGGGCCAAAACACATGCAGAGACTGGCCAGGTAGCCGTTACTGAAGGCAAAGAGGATCATGAAGATGATGTACCAAGCGTCGTTAGCGAACAGCACGGGCAGGTAGTACCGGGGCTGCACGTTACACAGGACAAAGAGTGGTACAAAGACCACACGCGCAACCACCAGGATGGGCAGCCAAATGCTGTCTTTCCCAGGCTAGGAGGACAGAAAAGTCAAAAGAAAGATACAATTGTTAATAAAAATAAATAAATCACCCCTTTCTACCATCACGTACAAACTCAAGCCATGTCTGGCCTTGACAACAACTAAATTGTGTGTCTCAATTGATGGACCTGGGAATGTTCCTGAATAGTAAAGGACACTTGTGTGTGGCACTATTCAGCTAAAATGTCTCTGGAATAATAAGACTGAGGGGGAAAGAATTTTGAGTTGGCCTCTGATAATGGCACTCACATCATTGAGGTTTTGGGAATAAAACTCGTCTGACCTATTCAACTCTCCCTAACACAATTAAGACTCAGCCTTTCAGCACAGATATCACAATCAACAACACAGCTCCCAGTCTGAGGTTCCCAAGGACCCACGAGCATCTCTGGCATCTCATGGTCTCATTCAGGCCATACCCAAACCAACCCCCCCCTCCTCCCACAAGACTAATTCTTTTAATTAGATTCAACTCTAAAGTGCAGAGGGGTCGGCGTGGGTCATCCATGAGATACAGTGATGTTTGGGGGAGGAGGGAGGAGGTTTAGGGAACAAACTCTCCATTGAAAAGTGGGCATGCCTGAGGTTCAGAGAACATTGGACGTGAAACACATGATCTTCACACAGCTGGTAGCAGGCCAGAAGTTACAAGGAGGGCAGGAATTTCTGATGTAAAGCATTCCTGGAATGCCTTATATGTATTAGTTTGACTGGGTTTTCTTTTCCTCTTGTCCTCTCCTCTCCTAATATCATTTAATCGTTAATTAAAACATCATAATGAAGACAAATAACTGGATCGAAAACCAAAATATATTTGTGGTCAGCAACTAATCCAGAGAATGGAGGTCCTTGAGAAATGCTTTCGGTGTGAGCATAAATGGATAAATCTCCACTTGGGCCAATTAGTCAGCGGAAATCAGCAGTACCGTGGGGCTTCGTGCTCATGTGCCTGTGAGAGAGCCTATTAACCTTCTGCAGAGGCCAGAGGCTAAGCACCGTGTGTTTATGGAGTCACAGGACCATCAGCAGGAGGGAACCAGAGTTTGGCCAATGTGACAGCTAGTCAAACATGTGTACAATGCCCCTTCTACTCGGTTACATAAGCCTAAGATTAATTTGAGTTTGAATGGGATAAACTGATAAGCCTGCAAGAGTAAAGTTAATGTAATGTCTGATAAATGCTTGTTACTGTAACGTTAATGTCTGATAAATGCTTGTGGTCATATCGGCAGGATAAAGTCCGTTTTAACAACCACATGCTGAGATGCCGCCAACTGAGAGTTCCTCAATCTTTTTTTTTTTCTACAAAGAGAGATGAGAGCATGGAAAAATTCATGCTAACATTTGCAGGGTTTCTCTTGGGCGTCATTACTCTGTCTGAACCAATGGACCCCAAGACTGGGCAGAGGAAATGCCTTTTAATCCACCCAGCGAGCTCGTGGAAAGAAGAAAAAAGTTCAGGGAACAGATGTTACGTGGGACTCCTCCAGAAAAGAAAAACAAACTTCTTGCATTCTGGGGAAATTTCTAAGCAGCTGTTTACTTTGTGTTTCTTGAAAGTACGTACGTGCGCACACACACACACTTCTATACTCACCCACATACACACAGCAGTCAGGCTGCGCCCAGCCCAGTCCATCACATTGAAGAGGAGGAAGCAGGACACAGGAATGAAATATATTTCTGGCGTGGAAAGAAAAATAATCTTAGAACTGAGGCTGAAATGATGAACAATGAACAACCTGCAAAGAAACTACATCTGAGACAAAGGCACACACACACACTCACCCCATTTGCCAGGGTTCTCCACTGTGGTCTTCACGTCCACAGTTACAGCAGGGAAGGTACCAATGGTGACAGCAAAAATGCAGCACACGGACAAAGCCATGACCCAGATCTGCAGGTTGGAGACACCACCACACACATGCGTTTATCTACAAGAGCTAACTAACCTTATGGAGGAGTATTAGCTGCTCATTGACATAATGCTGATGACACTTTATTTCACTGGTATTTGACCCAAATAGGAAAGTGATGACCTGCTTAGACAAGATCAGACTTTACACACTTAAAAGCGCTCTTGCCCTCCAGGTGAACGGCACACTACTCACTATGTGAATAAATGCTTCTTTGGCTGCCTAAAAACAATCGGCCCAGTGTGCTGGGGACGGGGGTGGGGGCGTCATGGAGAAAAGGTGTACCTGCTTAAAGATGGCAAACACAGACACAGCTGACTTGTTCTCTTCGTCGGCCACTGGCCTTTTCTCTGTAGAGCCATCTGGATTGGGAGAGAGAGAGACAGACTCAACACTGAGATAAACGTCTGCAGTTCCAAGCCTAAATATGGCGACTAACATCCAGTCGGGGACGCACACAGAGACTGAGGGAGCCTTGTTGTTGTCATGGAGGAGCGACAGCAGTAGTCACCATCATCATCATTACTGTCTAGACTGTGAGAACCCAGACTCTCCACTCCGTAACCACAGAGGCAGACTGAAAGAGTGCTGTAAACACCATAGAACCGCTAACCCTGCCCTGGGTGTGGGGAGAGAGGAAGAATGGGATTGTGGAGGAATGAATGTATAAGACACATGGCTTCCCTGCAGTTGGGGTGGGTGAGTGTGAGTGAGTGTGAGTGTGTGTATGTGTGTGTGTGTGTGTGTGTGTGTGTGTGTGTGTGTGTGTGTGGTCCCAGTGCCATTTAATTAAAGACATTCCTTTTGACTCATGGGATCATCCGATAAGTAACGTTTTAGATGTTTGTTTTGTTTACTTGATGTTTGCTAAAAGGATCTAGAAAGAGTTGACGCCATACTACACCTTTCTTCAGTAGGTCAATCTTGTTCTCCTCGTCACTGGCAGGCCTTGACACGCTCTCGGAATAGTACTGGAAAAACTCCTGTGAAGGAAACAGGAGAAACTTGTTCAACTGTTTTATTTTCACAAGTCAACTTACACAACCCCAATATGTCCGCGTAAAACCACAGTATTGGCTTTATGCAAATAATGGCACTACACAATGAAATCTCAACAGCATTACTCTCCCACGGCTTAGCGAGACATCCTAGAACCTACGTGCGACTCATTTGTGAACCATTCTACTGGTCGCTATTTTTAGAGGCTGAACTAGTTAAAGGTAAAATTCTCCATGTATGATTGATTATTCACTGATGATTCATACCATTTCTGGCAGAGCGAGGTAAGACAGGATGGCCAACAGGATGACACCGCAGGCCGTGATGAAATACCCGAAGGCACTGTCGTTGAGGGCTGAGCCAGCTAAAGACATGAGAAAGATACAGGTTACAATCCTGCAAGAGGCATCCTCTTAGAGCTGATTCATAGTCAACGCAAGCATGCAAACGTTGCTATGGACGCAAGCTCACGCGCATACTTGTAACGCAGGTTGAACGGACATTATTTGGTACACCTCCACTGACTCCCACGTTTTTACACAAGTGATTGTGTTGTGATTGTGTTTGTTACTACACACTTTAAGCATCATAGCATCCTTGCATTCGCGTATGTATGCGTTGAATATGAACCAGCCATTATGCTTCAGTCATGTTGCAATCAGTGCGTCTGCATAGAGTTTAAATGAGAGCTTGGGCAGTCGGTTCGTGCAGGACAGTTTCTGATGGGAACACAGTTACACTCTAATTTTCAACAACCTCTGATGGAGAGTGTTTATTTAAAGAGTAGCTGGTGCTGGCTCTTTGTAGTGATGAACTAACATGTATGAATGTATTATTACGGTAGTGTCAGTTAACGGAAAACTGTCCATTGTTAACCCATATTCCTAGTCTTTAAGGTTATGGATATCCACTGAAATTTTTACCGTGTTTGTCTTGTGTTAGCATGGTAATAAAACCAGACCCTCGTTCTACACTTTCGTTTCGAACAGAGGGTCTGGACATTCGGTAGTGAGATTTGATTGCTTGTTTAAGTTTAAAAAGATTGAATTAGTGACTGACTAATAGCTTGCCTTGACTGAGCATTCTAGCTCTGCACTCACAACGCCTCCCTCTGTTCACTGATTCGACAGGTTCTGTGACAAAGAGCTCAATGGGATCAAATCCAGACTCGCACTGTAGGGAAATGATAATCAAGCGGAACTGCTAAGAAGGCGTGGCCAGGCTAGTCTTGAGTGTACTCAATTGTCATGTCTCCTAAAGGTTACTACAATGTTCAAGACAACTGACTGTCAGCAGTCAGGGCTTTACACTTTGTGAGCCCTTACCTCAAACACAGTGGATTAGCTTTGCAACATAAAACACACAAGCCTAGCCTCAACAGAACCACGGCGGCTTCATTACAAACATTGACTTTCAGTGCAACATAGCTTGCTAACAGATTAATCATGAACAGTTTTATGGTTTAACGGCCTATGTTTCCTTCTCTGAAGTGTTGCACTATGCGTAGGAGGCAGCATACTTACTGGCCAGGGCGCAGATCATGGAGAAAGCAGCGAAGGTTCCAGCAAGGCCTTGGCCACTCATGATGGGCGTCGTGTACGCAGCAGGGAGCATCCCGGCCAGGCCGAAGAGACTGCCCTGCAGCACAGCTCCAAACGCTACGGATACAGGGAGGCAACAGAAACAGACTGAGAACCTGACAGCACACGGGTTTATCACTGCTTGGTCTGAGTTAACTGTAGATACAAGTTGCACACGTGCAAACACATAAATGGTTTTCAGGTTTTCAGGGCCTAATTTTTTTTTTTATTGAAATATAAGCTTTTTACCTGAAGTTATACAACATTAACTACAGTCATATCCTCTCCTACCAGCAAGCTGTTATGGGTTATTGGGTATGCTCGACTCGCATCTACAGTTGACTCAAATCAAACTGTGACTATTTCTTTAGATGGCAAGTGTAAGAACACAGTCCAACATGTGACATAACAAAAACATAACAAGGTGAAGGCTCAGTTCTCAAGAAGCTCTCTTGCCTCTCCTTCCTTTTCATTGAGGGCCCTTTTCTTTTATGCCCAGGGAATAGGAAGCTTATCTATGGGGTCGACATGTCCTCTCCTCCCTCCTCATACAGGCTGAGCACAACCAGGCACCGAGCAGAACATGACTTCAACCAGTGTTAATGTTTAACACTTCAAAACAAATGTATCTACCAGCAACTGACAACCCCAAGGTAAATGGTCAAATTCACAAGCCTCTTAACAGTGAAGTCATTTTGAAACTGAAGACTACCAACCAGTTGTTGGAAACCTACCACTAAGCAGTAGTAACTGTGAGGGATGGGGAGTGTGTGTATACTGATACGGCATGGTCTGATTAAAGACTGAGAGTCTAGAGAAGGCTGGGAATGTGGCCTTGCCTGAACCATCTGGACAACATGAGACACAAGAGCAGAGTATGGTGCAGAACAATATGACCTATGAACAATATCACTCACAGTTTATGCAGACAATCTTGATCATGGTGAGCGTGAAGAAGGGCACTGGGGTTACTTCCACTTTGACCAAAGCGGCCGTCAGCAGGAACACCACCAGGATCACAGAGAGGCAGCCTGAGATGCGCAGCTTCTGAGGGATCCTTGCCAGGGAAAAATGAGGACAAGGACGAGGATGAGGATGAGGAAGAGCACAAGGAGGAGAAGGGAGAGGGTTGTGAGTAGAACATTCCTGGGGAACTGTGTTTACACAAGGGATTGGAGAGGGATTGGGGTGGCGTGTGTTATCCTTCCCCGTACCTACACATAATTAAAACAAACAGGGCCTCCAGAAACGAGAGCCTCAAATCAGGATCATATGGCCGCATATGTGGACTCCAGTCTCACGCAAAGCCACCGAGACGTAACTCAAGGCACAAGACTGGCCCTGTGACCTAAATGGGATCTTTAGACGAGATACAGGTAGGTATGCAAGGTTTTGAGGAGTACGTTCAGGGTCAGGGATGCATTCAAGACACAAGAAGGAGAAAGAGGAGGAGAGAAAACGCTGCGGACACAGGGGGGCAACAGAAACAGACTGAGAACAGGACAGCACAAGGGTTTATCACTGCTTGGTCTGAGTTAACTGTAGATACGAGTTGCACAAACACATAAAACTCATTTTCAGGTGTGGGACATTGGCCATTTTTTTTTTTTATTTGAAATATAAAAACATTTCACCTAGTTATATTACTGACATAAACTACAATTTTGTCTCCTCATACCAGGAAGTCGTTGGTATGGGTTATTGTGATCGACTCACAATCTATAGCCGATCTATAGTTGGCTCAAATGAAGCAGTGATGCAAGGTTTAGAGGACTACGTTTAAGGTCAGGGATGCTTTCAAGACACAAGGAGGAGGAAGAGGAGAAGGAGGGGAGAGGAAGGGGCAGGATTCATAGTAAGAGCAAACAGGCTGAGTACACAGGCAGGCTTGAGGAATATATTGTGGAGTCAGTGGAGTGATGGTTGGAAAAGAGACAAAGTTGAGATTTTTTGGAGAAGTTGATCTGCACTCAGCAGTTAGATAAGAACTCTGCCCAATGCAGAGCACAACCAAAATGATGAAGCAATTTTGAATCTAAAAACGTAATATCAGAAGTGGCCAGACATGGCTTTTTCAAGGGTTACCCAGAAAGGTTTTTTAAAGCTGATGTTAAAGCAACAGTCGAGAGTCAATCAACCCCTATCCTTGTTGTTCAAAATTGCCAAGCGCTGCTGATACAAATAAGAACAAGAAAATTTGGTACAACAACCAATGCAAACAGTTTCAGTTTTGTTTTCCTGTGCCCTGTTCAGTTAGTGTTAGCTAACAAACTCAGTCCATGTTATGTCGGTCCATGTTATTGTCTTGTTCTTGCTCCTACCAACAGCACTTGGCAACCTCAAACAACAGGACTATGGGTTTACTGACTCGACTATCCCTTTAATGTTTATGTTAAGGTCAGAGACTAGTAAGGTATGTATACAGGAGAGCTCTTGTGTACCTCTGGTGGATGAAGGAGTTAAGGCAGGTAAAGATGAGAAGAGGGACCATGGCACAGAGTGTCATCACATTGCTAAATTTTGCCTGCAGGACATTGCGGTCCCCATCCATCCCAGTGCTGTTGAGCGTACCATTAATGTCTGCCACCGGTGGATCCTTCAACCTATCCACAAAATACTTCAAAAGAAAAGCGAAGAACAGCAAGTTAAAACACCACAACACATATAGCAGAGGCATAACAAACACAGGTCTGATGAGAGCACATCGGTAAAACAAGACGAAAAAGACAAATACCATCATGCTTTGCTGTACCTGAGATGCTGAAAAGGTGACCTTTTTTTCTTCACACAACTTTTTAGTTATGTTCAGGCAATCATAACTGTTATAAATGTAGTTATCTAGCTAGTGTTCTAATCGGATACTTCAAGACAATTTGGGCACTGATGACTTAAGATGTCTGAGGTTAAAAATGAGCTGCCTACTTTCTCTGAAACTTGTTCCCAAACAATTTGGCTTATCAGCAATGGCCTTCTGAATAATTACCTTAATTATTCAGAAATTGCCAATTGCTCTTACAGTGGGGGAAAAATGCACAAGAAATGATTACCATGGTTGCAGTCATAAAGAAGTTCCAAGGCAGAAGAGTTCCAAGACCCAGGATAAAGAATATGATCCAGACAGCATGATATCTGGTAAGAGTTACAACAAAACAAATATTCACACAGCATATCATGGAGAGATTATACGGTGACTAGACAGCATCCACTCAAATGGATGTTGGAATGCAAGTGCCTGTTTACACTTACTTGTCTGTTGGAGCGTTCATGGCCGTCATTTTTGTTTTCTGGCTGCGGTTGATGCAAGGGCTATTCACTGAATGGCATCAAATCTAAAACCAGAACGCAGTCAGCAATGATTCAAGTTTTTTTTTTTTTTTTTAAACAGTGTAGAAATGTCCTCACTTCCAATGTTTTGTTAACGACATTAGCTGGAAAAAGTCACAAGAAATCAAGTCCAGTCTTGTAGCAAACATCACTGTTTCGACTCCAAGTTGCTGATGTAAGACTGCAAGTATTAGTATTACATGAATGCCAGACTTTGTCAGCCTTTGCACAAAGGCAAAACTTGTTGTCATTGCTAACACAACTGAGTCAGCTGCTTTGTGTTCACACACACACACAATTATAAAAGGAGATCGAGGCGGCACTTTGCGAGTTTCATACACACACAAGAGTTTAAAATTTAGGCTAAATTCTTTTCCTCATTGCCAAACTCCAAGCAAATCATCAAAAAACCAAGCACACATTCTCCTGGAGGTATTGACACTGCAGGGACCACTTGTGAAAACATTTTGCGGTAAGCTCAAAATAAAACTGCTAACCCTCTGAAGTTAATTCAAGCAATCCATGGGCGTCTCACTAAAAGGAGGATCCAAACTTGGCTCTGCTTGCCAGATTTATCAAATTTATTCAAAATCCGCTTGACTGAGGAGAGAGAGGTTTAAGCTACAGCTTCCCGCATCCTACATAGATAACGTACAATCTTCCTAAAGCCAGCGTTCCACATCTGTCAGCAATGTTCAGCTTTCCAAAAAAAAAAAAAATTTTAAAAAGGAAAGAAAAAGAAAAAAATCCACACCCACACATCATTCAAAATTTAAGATGATGCGTTTCAAAAAGATTACACACACACACAAAAAAATTCTAATACACTTCTCAAGACAACGAATATCTGCAACTTACTCCTGCAATAGGCAGGCTACTGGATGGCATTGCAGAGGCTGTGGCTCCACAAAGACATAAAGGGAGACAGGTGAAAACTCCCTACCGTGCAGTGACTGCCAATATCCTCCGGGCGGTCTGTCGAAAGTCAGCAGAGACTACTAAAGCTTGGTGACTTGGCCAAGTCAATTTTATAGTTCCAATGTAGTCTGCGAAGCCTACAAGACCCTCTGAGACGACCGAGGACCCACCTACCACACTCACTCTTCCAGGCTGGCCCTTGGAGGTAACCGCCCCTTCCTGAGAGTGATAACAGATGCAGTAAACCCCCTCCCCTCACTGGACCTGATCCAGTCAGATAGATGGCTGACTACCACAGGGCTGTCACAACTCTTCACCCAATCCCAACATACACACACACACAGTTGCTCAATCTCCTTAACTTTTGTGCCCTGAACTTGCTGTGATCCCAAGGAAATGGATAAACTGGAGATGTTTTGGAAGTAACAAGAGGCAGAGAGAGAGGTAGAGAGAGAGAAGCATTAAGCCTGTCAAGCCAGACAAACGAAGCAAACAGCCCATCCTGCACCAAACAAAGCCCAGCCTTTACAACCCTATAAGACAAATAACTCCGCTGTGCTGTATACAGTCAAAGACTAGGCCGAGCTCCAGGCATCCAAACAACGGCCATCCTGACAGGCACACAGACAACATCATCTCCATTTTGGAGCATTCATTCACTATGGAAAGGCACTTGCCTCAACTGCCTGAGAGCTTCCCTTTGAATGTTTTCCACTGCAGGAGGATTCTGGAGTGTTGGAATCAAGGTTCCATTCCAAATGGGAGCGGACCGCTGAGAAACTAAACCACAAATTCAATAACTTGCAGGGTTCTTAAAATTAAACGGATCCTCTTCCACCTTACCAAACTGTGGACGTGGGTTACACGTGGTAGAATGACTACCCCAACCCAGCAGAAATAGTGATGTTTCTGTGGTTGACAGATAAGTGACTACAGTCTTTAAGTAGATTTTCATTACAAGATTAAGAGGGGTTAAAGTAAATTCTACAGAAGTTCAACATACTGTGGTTCAGTAAACATATGGGCTTGTGAATAGCAAAGACTGAAATACCTGAAATGGCTAAACTACCACAGCCATGTTTTGACTCAACATGTTCTAGCAAGATACTTTAACTTTCTCTGGTTCTAGTAATATGCAGGCAAAACCACTACATTTCCACAAGATCATCTCCATATTTAGTGTGGGGTTCAGTTATGGCCTTGCAAATAGTTTCTGGTGTTTTCTGTTTTGGCCTTGCAAACAGTACCACTTAGCCTACAAACATTTCATCTAGCCCACTCTTCCCGCTGAGGAGCAATGTCCCAGGGGATCAACCAGCAAAAAGACGATCAACGGAGCACAAGATACAACTTTATGTACTTTATTTCAAGGTGCTGAGACAGACTCTAATGAAGATGCCACAGGACGTCAGACCGTTAGATTCAGCACCTTGAAAAAGATTAAAGCTGCATCCCTTGTGCTACGATGTTCGTCTTTTTGCTTATTGACTTCCCTCGTGAGAAGCACTGGATTGCCTGGCAGAAGTGCGGTGGATTCGTCTTTTGTTACATGTTCCAGCGGGCTTCAGAGAGACTCCATACAGCTGAACACAGGACTGATGAAACGCTTTAATGAACCCTTAAGAAACAGAGAGAGTGGCAGTCCTTACACAATGCTTCAGGCTGGGACAATGAAGCAGATTTATGCCTGGCAATGGCATGGGAGCCACTAATTCTTCACACTAAACCAAACAGGGACAGCATCCGCACTCAAGATAAATTACAGGAGTCTTTAAACACCCGCACTGATGAGCTATGGCTGCAGCAGATGAGAGCCTGCATGTAGCACAAGGATACACAAGGCCACACAAGTTTCAAATATATACAAGTGACAAATGACAATTTATCAAGTTGATTCTGTTCTAATAAACAATATAAACCTCATACACATTATCCATCACATACAGCAATTCTTAAATGGTAACAATTACAATAATTTCATGGTGGACTTTATCCACACTGAAATTCATTCCCCCTTCTAAACAGGGAAACCATCGTCTCTACTCTATAATCCTATTATGTTAAGCAATGACTTGAAATCAAAATACATTTCTGAAAGATTATGGTAGAGCACTGTGATGGCAAATGCCACAAGCGTATTCAGGACGCGTTGGTTCTTACTGAAATACGTGGATTTTATCATTTTGTTTCCTAGAGCAACCCGCCACACCCCCTGCCACCTAATCTCACCACTCACTTCAAAAACACAGGAAGTTTTTGACATCGGTCACCACACACCAGCAACAAGCAGCAACTAGAACCATGCTCCATCCTGTCTCCACGTGCATGCAAATCCTGTTCGATCTAATTACCCTAAACTTTATTACAACCAACGGAATTTACACGGACACTCCACATCACATGGCTGGAAGGCAAGGGGAGCCTGATTTGAGGCATTGAACTCCTGATTGTTAGCCTTCTGTCTATTAAACTTGTTGCCTCCTTGGTGCCGGGCAGTAGACTGCTCCTCTCTATAGCGGTGGCAGGCCTAGACAGCTCTGTGGCGCTACCCTGCTGCCAACCAGCTCCAAGATACTGCCAGCTACCGGCTCACATTTCCGCTCTTCACATTACAGGGGGAAAAACACTAGCCCCATGACATGACGTGCGAGATCTCTTTCATGGCCTCTTAAGATGGCTCAACAGGGTTGTAAATATTTTGGGTTTTTTTGAACTCACAATGTGAATGGAGAGTATCAGTGAATATGACAAAACATAGGCTAATTTCTTACTTTTAATCTCATCTTCCTTATCTTATCTGAAGTGATACGAGTTGACTGCCTGATGCATAAACAAACAAGAGACAAAGGTTGTGGCAGTAACCTAGAAATAAACTGGGAGTGAAGAAAATCTTAATCTTGACCTCGGCAGCACAGAATTTGAAAGAGTCTATTGACTGGGCACTGGCACATTCCCAGACAGTAATCCTCCATTCCATATCAAGGCCATAGGGTGCAACACCAGAGAAATGAGTCTTTCGCACCCACGTGGTGGCAGGAAGGAGGACATTTGACAGGCTGATGATGAGCATTTTAAAGAACAATTCTTGGAATGCATGATTGGCTAATGCTGGCTAAAGGTAAAGTACCTTCACACCAATGAGGTGGCTGATAATCTTCTATGACTCATTTTCTTTTCGCTCTGTTTTTTTCTTCCTTCCTGTGTTACATTTCACGTGAAGCAAATTAAGCATTACGCTACCCATCTTAACTCAGACACGTGGGCTGTTCCACACTATTACACTTGTCCACCAATCAGTAGAGGCGGTTGTACTGTAATGGCTTTTCCACACAGAGAAGCCTCAAGTCCAGCTGGTGATTTATTTTCTCTGCTCAGTTTCTTCGTATGCCAAATCTGGGAGAGCCATCACTGCTCCCCAAGACACAAGTACTGCTGATCTATTCAGCCATCAATCACAAGAATAGCTTCTGCTTGGTAGCTCAGTCAGCCTACAACAAATAACAATTTATCGAGTCGATAAACTATTCTAATAAACAATATAAACCTCACAAACATTATCCATCACCACAGCAATTCTTAAATGGTAACAATTACAATAATTTCATGGTGGACTTTATCCACACTGAAATTCATTCCCCCTTCTAAACAGGGAAACCATCGTCTCTATTCTATAATCTTATTATGTTAAGCAATGACTTGAAATCAAAATAAATTTTTGAAAGATTATGGTAGAGCACTGTGGCAAATGCCACAAGCGTATTCAGGACACGTTGGTTCTTACTGAAATATGTGGATTTTATTTTGTTTCCTAGAGCAACCCCCCACGCCCCCTGCCACCTAATCTCACCACTCATCTCAACCACACAGGAAGCTTTTGAGATTGGTCACCAGCTGGTAATATACATTCTCTCCTATGCCAAATCTGGGAGAGACATCACTGCTCCCCAAGACACACAAGTACTGCTGATCTACTCAGCAATCAATCACAAGACTAGCTTCTGCTTGGTAGCTCAGTCGGCCTATGATGGCCTGCTGGCTTCGACATGACGGTGAAATTCAGAAGCACCGATGCCACATTCTTGGGCTCGTTCCAATGGGGATCACAGTTCCAAAACAATGCAGAGAACTCCAGGAATAGTCAGCCGGAAATCGGTGGCAAGCACGACACACCACGAAATCGGAGCAGCATGGTGCCTATGTTGACACCATTACCCAGGAGGCTCACCTGGGCTCTTCAACATCACCTGTGTGGCTGATTAATGGACAGTGGCCATCAATTCCATTCCTTCCTGGCCTGTCAGAATTCCTCATGGTCAAAAGAAAAAAAAGAAAAAGAAATATAAATTTATTCTCACGTAAACCAACCTTCTGGCGCTTCACTATTGGGGGTTTTGCACACCCGCCTTAAATTTTGAGATGGCGCCAGTGTTTACGACCCTTATCCTTGCCATTCATTGTGAGAACACTATCGTGGAGTCTCTACTAGCACGGTAAAGTTACAGTTCTGAGGGGGGAAAAATGACCATTTTCATATGTGCCAAATCCATTAGTTTACACCCTCATTAGCCAGTGATCAGAGCACGTTATTAGCTCGTTATCAGATCAAACACTAGAATAATTGATAAGCGGAGATGGCCTCAGGCAGACAAACTTTCAGCTGATAGCCTACAGTCGGCATATAATAAGAGGCAGCCTGCACATCCCAGCTGTTCTCGGCCATTGCTGACCAGGACAAAGAAGGCATTTTGATGCCCTCAAATGTCACTGAGCATAAATAGAGCTCATGTGAATAAGCACGAGCATGCGGGTGAAAGAGATTGTCTACATTATCCGTAGCAACGACATCGTCACTTAAGTTCAGTACTTGTTCAGTATTAATAAACCGACGGTACAAACTACATGTTCAGTACCTTGCTTTAAATGTTCGACTTACGATACGTAAAAACAAGTCAACACGACAGAAGAAACGCTTGTAACTTTACATTCATTTGTTGTTCAACATGTTCCGACACGTTCAATCGTCCACACGCCGAGTTAGCCAGGGTAAACACGTGCTTGAAGAGACTGCCTCTGACTAACATTAGTCCTCGGCAGCGTTGAGAACCAGCTCTCGTTTAGAGTCAAATTAATAAATCGATCCGACAGAGAATTACACCGATAACTAAGTCAAGGTCGAATCAGTTACAATCACAAGTTACAATCAGAAGAATCAGTTACAATATACATCTTTGTCTCATGGGCAGTTTACAGTCTATGTTAATAGAACAAACCAATTTTAACATTGTAAGTTGGATCATTTTATTTAATCAGTTTTCATCAAAAACATGCCAACCATATACGCATCTGTCTTATGAACAAAGAAAAGAGTTAACATTTGCCGCCTAAACACTTCCTCGTTACAGCGTAAATTTACATTGATTGTTCACAGAACTGAACTCATTGTTAACATACAGAAAACACAAAGTTAAGCTGTTCGTGATTGACATTATTGAGTGCAAGATAACGACTAAGTTAACGTAGAAATAGCTTTATAACTAGCATTTGTGTTATTAAGTTGCTTATGAGTTGAGAAATGCATACGAGTTTAATGAATGAATATCCAACAGTTGGGGTTTGATTACGTTACATAACAACAATCGAATAAACCAGCGCAAAATATTTCAGTCTAGTTAAATAAAACCACCAGTGGTCTTACCTATTTACGTTAGTGTCATCCACCCGTACTAGTCTTTAGTTTCTGGACTACTTCGCGCCACATGCTCTGCTGGATAAAAAGAAACGACTGCCTGATACGTCATGACGTCCTTGCGAATCACACTCTCCGTGTTTGAACCATCAGCGGCTCCCTACAGTTCTTGGGTTCTTCAAAGAGTCTTTCCCACTCTGATGTGGTACGAGCAGGGGCGGAGTTGTGGGCGGCGCAATCGCCCCTGGACCCAGGGCCCTTTCCCGTATGCTAGAGGACCTCACCCATCACAGACGCACCTTTCATATTAATGAACATTCATTTTCACGTGAAATTGCTGTGGTCAATGTACTCATTTCAATATACATATACGAAGAACGGCAGCGCCAAGCTTTATATACCAAGACATTGTATTGATTGTGTTGCTGACGGTGGGCATTTGGAAGCCTGTTTTTTTTCCATGTATCATTCTTTGTAAACATCACTACAATGAACCTAAATATAATAACGATTGTAGTTTTAAAACTAAGCTACATTGTCCCTTTGTGATACGTATATTTCTGTTTGAGTATGTAGTTATTACAGAGTAATTTGTCTTTTAAAAGTGTAATGCATTCTGGGTCATCATCTGCAGCGCGTACGTAACCCTGATGTAGCGAAACGTACGTCTCCTCCGCTCCTCCTCCCCCCTCAACTAGCCTGTCCAGAGTAGGCAGGGGGCAGGAGGACAGTGTGGTCGTGACATAGGTCATGAGAAGTAGTGTCCGTGTAGTGATATTGCAGACATTTCGACATGTTTAAAGCTAAAAGTGGAGCCCAAAAGAGAAAAGAAACGAAAAATAAAGATGAGGCAAACGCCAAACTTCCCAAATTGGACTCTTTCTTAAATACTCCTTCTCGGGTTCAGCCTAGCAGTGACAGGGAAGAACATGCATCGTCATCTTCAAGCAGTAGCAACTTGAAGCAGCAGATTAGCAGCGAGTGTGGAGTGTCGAGTGAAGTGAGTAGCATCCACAAGGAATCCAACGGATCGTGGCAATTTCATAGAAAATATTACTGATGCCAATGTGAAGCGGTATATCTTGGAAACGGGCCCTTGTAAGCCCAATGGCCCATTTCCAGACACTGGTAGCCGTAGTTTTTCCACCCATTATTACACCTCAGTCACTAAAGCTGGCATTACACTTCCACGGAGTTGGTTGTGCCGGATTAATGGGGAGGGTCGGCGTAAAAAAATGCTATCACTGACATAGCGAGTCATGGGGTGGGGGGGGGGGGGTTGTTGCCCGATCGTGACGTTTTGCCCCTGGGCCTTGTCTCCAATTGTTCCGCCAGTGGGTACAAGCCTAGTCTAAAAAAATCATTCAATTGCTTGCCCTTTTCTCTTTGACGTAAACAAGTACAGCTCCCCCTTAAATGTAGCCTACCTTGACATAACGCATCATGGTGCTTTACAGAACGGACAACAGGTGGCATTACCTTAGTCCATGGGTGGCCAAACATTTCTGTTTGTTTGGCACTCATGCCTTAGTCAGTGGAAGAATTTAAATGGAATTGGACGATGTTATATTCAAGTCCCAGTGTGACCTCAGCTAAAATTACACGATAGGATAAAGTATTAGCTCTTAATAGGCATAGGCATAGTTTTCTACAGAAATGTTTCCAAGATAATCAAAGTAGGCCATTATTTCTGGATGACATCAATTTGATAGCCAGTGCCTAATATAATGTTATCTGCTGCATTTAGTTTGAACATCTGCAATGTGTAATACTATCTGAGTGCATCATGACTCAGGAAGTGCATGCCCCTTTGGAGAACAAAATCTAACTAGGCCTAAATCATGTGCTGCAATGCATGATATATTTGGACATCATCCTGTTGCATCATAAAATAGCAATCTGTATTTCCATTATTGTCAATTTCTAGTGCTATTAATGGTAATGCAGTATATTTCAGTTTTCGTAAAAGAACATGATGCACATGTGCTCTGTACCTCTGTACCTGTCAATAAACACCAAAGAGTAGCCTTCTGGTTTTGTTTATAGAGAAGGCTTTCAACTGAAGAACTATTCAAAAGAGGATGCCTTTCCCAACACTACTCACTGACATTGGAGCTCTCTGTCACTAAATGCGCAGATCTGCTTCGCACCATGGATTGTGCAATGGTCACAAAATGATCAGAAGCACATTTCCATTGGTGAAGAACAATACCCCACCCACTTCAGCATGAACTATGAAGTTATAAAGTGAACCAGTATGGATGTTTAGACAGCACAGAGGAGCTGACAAACCCCTCAGCCCTTGTTCGTTTCAAGTCTACACTTGTGTAAACAGCAAGCTTGTGAGCGGCCATAATCTAAGCTGGAGAGACTAGGAGGGTGCCGAAACTCTTCACAAGGGCCATCAACCTTAAAAAAACTAACACAACACATCCCCATTTCGAGAGCTCTGAGCCAATCCCTATGACAACACAAACAATACACCTTTTGCTGCATTTTGCCTATAGCTGCCATTATAACAAGCATATGCATCAGTTTTATTTCTAAAGAAACAAACTTGGCTACTTCAAAAGGTGCCTCACCAGTAAATCCAAGGGGATTCCGGCTGCAACTGAAGGCGTGCCACAGAGCAGATTCTTAAATCCTTTAACGCAGCACAGCTGCATCTTGAAAACATTATGAAGAGGGCTGGCAAAGCAAGCTGGGGCTGTTGCTTACCCAATGAGTGATTCTATTTGCGGTCCCTCGTGGAGTAGAAGGCTTTGGGATCTTTTTGTCAGCTTTTGTTTAACTGTGGCCAAAATCCAAGAAATCCTGCTTCAGATTGAAATAAAAAGTCTGAACATCTGAAAGTATATTGAACACTACTTGCAACTTGCGGAAGTGAAAATGACACTGTTAACCTAGTGCGAATGTGGAGGAATAACTTTTTTATTTTTGCTGTTTGCCAAGCACAACTGGACTTGAACTTCTCTCAGACTTGCATTACTCAGAGACTCTTCTGGATAGAGGTGCTGTTTCCAAAACAGTTCCATTTCCCCTTGACTGCAGTGGCCTTGCTGTTGGGCTGCCTTCTTCACTTGTAAATTTAGAAGTTCTGAAATAGACTTGGCTCAGACCCTGTTTTCATTTGGTTTTGGCTGTAAACGTGTGGCAACAGCGAGGGGGGAGAAAGAGGGAGAAGATGTTTTTTGTATATATGCACAGACATCCATGCATCCACCTACTCCCTGTCTGGCCTAAAACTAGGTTTTGGTGGTAGGACTGTCTGACTGACTGGAGGAAACCATAACGCCCCCCCCCCCCCTAACACACACACACACACACACACACACACACACACACACACACACACACACACATTCCTTTGCCCAACACCACAAAAACAAACATGCAAGTACATAGGCCTACACACACTGGTGTGCAGTGTAATGGTGTCAAGGGAGGAGGGCAGGATGTGGTGGATAAGAGCAAGTGAGAGGGCAGAAATCTTTTTTTTTCTTATTTCAGCTCATTACCTCATCTCTGGGTCACAGCTACGTGAATTCACAGTGGGACATTATGACGTTTGGCACTGTGGAAGGATTGGCACTATTCTTGAATAAGAGAGAAAAGAAATACATGCTTGTTTGACCTTTCAGGTATTTCTTCTGAAGTTTTTTTGAGCAGAAAATAATGTGCAATACCATCAAAACACCAGGTTTAAAGAAGTCTTGAGGCCATGAAGCAAGGAAATTTACAACAAAGACTTCAAATGCGCTTCAAAAAACTTGGCATTCTTACAACTATGACACTATCATGTAGGTTAAGATTTTTGGGGGGGTTAGAGAGAGGTTAAATCCATTCTCTATTTTAGGTTATAAGGTTAAATCCATCCTTTGCTTGCTAAAGCTTAAACTTTGCACCTTTTAAAGATTGTGCCCTTTCTTCTGGTGTCAGACCATTTATCCCTTCAGATGGAACTTTCCCAAGCATTGCACACAATAAGTAGGCTGCCAAGTTTGTCGCCACTTCAGAGAGCACACCTGACATGCTGAGCCATTACAAAAAAAACAAAAGTCTCTTCTGACTGTTCAATGACTGTAAACAAACTTTGTAATAAAGTCACTGTTTCAAACAAACTTCAAGAATGATATTTTATGTGAGTGAAAATTTGGAGACTTTTTTTTGTGGAGTCTCTAGGCCAAGCACAGTTATGTAATGCTGCTTTGCCGTGTTTCTCATGGGCAGTCGGAGAGTTTGCCATGCTCAAAGGTACATAGTGGCGTCTGGAGAGCTCTGCACATGACATACCTGGCACAGCATCTAGGGAAAGGTCTATATCCTAAACACTGTGACAATCTCTTCAGCATATGACATGAAATATGAGTGCCCTTGTCAACGGTCTCCTTCTAATGCCTTTCAAGTGGCATTTGATTCCAAGATAACTTAATACTGTACAAGTTTCTGTTCCATTATAAACCATGCTGAAAGAGTTCTGGGTATATTTCTGAAATATATGTTGTATTTTGTCCCAAAGACTTTACTTTCTGAAGTACAGAGAAATCCCTGTTGAATACTTTCTTTTCTTTTCTATTACCACTCATTACAAGTGACCTTGGGGATTGAATCTTCTTTTTCTTCTGCCTACTTAAGTTGAGTAGTTTAACATTCCTAAACCATGGGGTTCCTGAGACATGACTTATTAGAGGGAATAATTAGTCAGAATACAGGTTTAAAAGCAAAAGAGAAAAAATAAATGCATCATTTTGACATTCTGCAGGACAAATCTGTTGACTTGACAGAAACCATCTGTGAGACTGTACAGACAGAGGCCAAGAGTCAAGTCGCTGTTCTTCAAAGAAATTGAAATACATTTTTATCAACCTCACATCTCAAAGATTCTGAGCAAGACAGAGCAGTTGACATCTCCATCAAGTTCCAAATGGTCTAGAGAGACATCATGACTGTTAAGGGCGGTGACTGTTCATCGCACGCATCCATGAGAAGTTAAAGTCTGCAAACAGATACTAGGTCTGTCTGGCTTGAGTGAATTTATCTTTCTCCTGTTACTCTACAGTACATCAAACCAGAGGTGAAGCTGGCAAAGGAATCAAAGCTCAGTCAAGACCATTGCCAAGGCACGCAGCTACACAACACAACTAAAGCCTCCCACAACTATCTTATACTACTGTACCATTGATAGTGTGCTACGTGACTGAACTTGCATGGTGGCATCCACTTTGACCTATCAAACTGGTTTAGATGACTTTGGCCAGAACAGATATGCTGGACCCCCTGCCAGTGTCAAGTCAACCATCTGGAACAGCCCATAGATCATAAAGGCCTTTGACTGGCCCTTTGCCAAGAAATTAGTTTAAACCAATCTGTGTGACTCATAACTTGCAGGGTTCCCACTGATGGTGGAATTTCAGTACAGCCTGTTCCAGGCATGAAAAGTCAGGAAATCTGATATTTTTGTGTACAAAGTCAGGGAATATCAGAGAATTTTGGCAATAGCATGTAGTTGTCACCAAAAAAATATCTATTGCCATGCTTCCTTCATGGTTGTAACCTCTCTTGCGCTTTGCTTGAGTTGCTGTGCCTGTTTTTTTTTCGTTAGCCTGTTTTGCGCTGAAAACACCTTTCTTCAAGTTTCAAGATATTCATCATGGCCAGCAGACTAGAGCATCAACTGAGTCAGACACCTAAGTCAATCTACAGTTTAAGAAGACAAGTTCTGATTCACTGATGAATGCTGTTCAGATGAAGCCATTGCAGGTTTTTGTGAGTTGGTGTGCTTGCCTCACAAAGTGCTAGTCAGGGTTTTTTTTTCATGCCCCATGAGACTGATAAGTACCTCCTCAGTGCCTCCACACGTCTGAAAGACTACAGAACTAATTCTCAGTCACATGTCTTCTCTTCAAGGCCCCATGGCCTACTCAACACAAAGGCCTATTTGATGGTTGATCCCTATGTATATTACTCAAAATTGACCCAATTTTTGGGTCAAAAAATAGGTTCTGAATATATGCTGAATATTAATTTGTCACTTTAAAGACTGAGTGATCAGTTGTAGTATTATGGGGAGGCACAATGTCAAGGCTTTTGCATGGAAAAGGTGGTAGTATTACAGTATTTAAAATTTTATTTAGTGGACTCTTGGAATAAATGAACAAATAAAGTGTACTTTAATGTAAACATTATTTATTGTGCAATTGAAATTTATATATTTCAATTGCACAATATTTCAATTGCACAATATATATATAAATTACAATAGTACAATAAGTAATATATATATGTGTGTGTGTGTGCAGTATATTTATATGTACAGCAGTGGGTCCTGTAATGTTTGCTGCAGTTTATTTTGATGCACTGTTTTCAAACTGAGCTCATGCTGGTCTAACTAACCATGTGAAACTTTAATAAACACACGTAAGTGAATCTAAATCTGCCTGATATCCGTCTATGCCCCTGGCTGAGCGTTAGCAACCCCAGAGCTGTTTCAGTCTGTTGGTAATACTGTTGTGGCCACACTTGTGTCACGTCGCTACATTGTGAGGATACTTCAGAAGTCACCTCAGCAGTACTGCTTCCACAAGGAGGCACGGTGCCCGATAGATAAATGTCCTGCGACTGCCAAGCCAGCCCTCCCATGCTTTTATTTCGGATGCAATTTGGCAAGCACTTCACTTCCTGCTATGTTTTCACCAAATACTCAACCGCAAGTGTCTGTTCCTATTGGCTACTGCTCACTGTGGAGTCATGGTATTGATGAAGAGTACAATAAATCAGATTAAAAAAAAACAAAAAAAAAAAACGAAAAGGGCACAGCAGCAGCTGAGAGTTGTGATCATAACATCTAAAAACAGCCTGTCAGCTCTGTGCAAACACTTTGAGGCAACCTCAGGACTACAACGAGATCACCAATCAGATAACAAGAAGAACAGAAGCAGCTTGGGCAAGCTGTTATCTTTGCCATAGTAACTTATGTTGACACTTTCACAACTCTAAGTGCCCATTAAATCCAGACTAAATCATTAACTCAAATTATAATGCAAACACAGGCCTTAATCCACTCTACTAGTTTCCAGTGTTTGTTTAACTTAAGTTTAACTTCTGACAAGATATGATGAGTATGCAATGTAAGGCCTTCAGTTCTCCAGTCATCCTTGTGAGGTGAGGTGAGGTGAGATGGTCCTAAATTAGAGACAGCCACAGTCTTCATTGAGGAGACACATAACGCTACTGTTTTAAAGGAGTCAGCAGCTAGAGTGGCTCTGTATCAGTCCTTTGCCATCAGGGCAACTCCGATCCAAATGTGTTCTGGAATGTGGCGGCAAATGTTCCCCCACTGACCTTGAGTTGATTTTCTCCCTGGCTGGTCAAAGCCAAGTGCGGCAGGTGCTTTAAAGAGAAAGTTCCAAACCTTGCTTAGACAAACACTGGAATACTACAGCAGCAGACTCTACCCGCAGAGATGATTTTGTGTGCCTGTCAGCAGTTGGCAGCAGCTTGCTCAGTAGGGGTTTGCTGCACAGGAATTAGCCTCTTTGCCAAGCTCAAACTGAATAATGCAGACAGGTGGCTGATAAAGTTGACATTTCCAGCTTGTTTTCTTTAGCTGTTTTACCTACTCAGTACTATACTCACAGTGAGTTGTTAATCTCCATTTTAAAACTGAATGAATGAATGAGCAGCAAAGGAATTGCAAAATATTGGATTCATATGGCAAATTGCAAAACACTCACACAACAGACTTGGACTCTTAAATAAAATGTAAAAATTAAACATAATGTCTGTGCAACTGTAATGAAGTTTTATAACAGAATCTTTCCAATTACATTTTCATTACAGATAAAACCAAAAGATCCTTTTATAGCCAAAAGCAAACAAATGAAACAAAGTTTCATATTCATATATTTGCATATTTTCACATCTTAGTCTTAATTAAATTATTGAGCCGTAATAACAATCCACACATCTGTGCTTTCTCAGTTTCACATTCCACTGCACCTGTGTTAAATAAACTGTGTCAGTTTAGTTATGTTTTCTCATCAATGAGACCATACATTCCACCAGATAATTGTTATTTCACATTCTCATAGCCTAGCAGAGGGCTTCTGGATTGGACTACACCCACCTAAGACAGCACATGCTTGGAGTATGACCCTCACTCAATGTAAATACAAAGTGATTAGAAAGGAAAGAGAGCTATCTGGACTCAATTAACAGTATACACATTCTGTGACATGACCCATAGTGGGTGTTGCTAACTACACTGGGTCAGGATGTATGCGGTGAGCACAGAGATCGTATTATGGTTTGTAATGTTTGGTTGATCCTACTGCTGTTATCATTCCAGTCACTGAGTAAATTATAACGCATGTTTGGTGTTGCATGAGACTTGGCCTTAGAAACTAGGCCAATGCATTTTCCCACCAAGCAGCAACCAGATTTGTAATCGAGAAACACAATGAAGACAAACACAATGCACCAAATGCACAATAATGAATTTGAACCTGGAATTTAATGTGCCTTCTCCCAGCCTCTTCAAATGGCCTTTTTTAATTGTGCCCATGACATTCACCCCACTCTCACTGTCAAAATGTCTATGGATCCCTTCCACCTCTCTATGCTCACCACAGTGAAATGCAATATTCATTAAAATCCATTCCCATACAGCCCAGAGCAGTTCAGCAGAGTTTAGAGGTGCAGAGTGGGCTACAAGTTTTTTTTTTTTTTTTCATGCACCATTACCCAGTTTCATGTGTCTGGATGCAAGCTCAATCATGTCAGCGCACTGCAAAGCCCCATACATATTGAACACTTTGGCATGTGTTGCTATTGCTTGCTTCACAGAAGTATTGCTTTTGGAAGCAGATGATAAAGTATCAGGAAAGTGTGTGAGGATCAGCCAGCCAACATGCTGGAAAACTCCTCCGCTGCCAGCTGCCGCAAGCCTGTGAAATGATCCTTACGGCTGATGGTGATGATGCCAGGGATAACAGAAAAACCTTTGAGTAATTTGCTGGGCTAGGCTGGGGTTGTAACACCTCACAAGATATACCTACAACGCCCATCTGAGCTGACATATGAAAACTTGAAGCCAACAATCAGTCAAGATAGATGCAGTAGACCTAGACATGAAACATGTTACTGATGCATGAGAAAGCCATAGAAATCTCTTAGTTGTGAATGTTTGTGAATTCACATGACATAAGGACACAATGATAGTTGAACTGGCTCTTTTAAATGCCTTGTGTTTTTTACAGCTGCAAACTTCAACATCTGTATTGGTCTAAAATACCAGATTTGACCACTAAGTAGGCCACTTTTCCTATTAAAAAAGTGTGGTCTTGAAAAGGGAACGGCGAACCAAGCACACACACACGCACGCATGCATAAAACACAGGCTGCACTCAGTCCCAATCCTGCATTTTAAGCGCATAGTACATCAGTTGCTAAATATAGTGGCCAACGACAGCAGCATCTGCAGGACGCTACAGAGTGCTTTACACAGACTGGTGCCTCGCACTCGAGTAGTAGGGTAGGCTACTCATACTCGAACAGCGGTACACTACCACCCACTATACCTGACATTCAAGGCAGCGCAATGCGATAAATTGTGCGGTGGTAATTATCCTTTCTGACCTTGAAGCTTTTTGCATTTAGCGTTAACCTTAGAGCATTATGATAGCCTGCATCTGCGTATTCTGTCACCACAGCATGGTCAGTTTCCTGCGATGTACGGGTGCAGGGAAACACCGCAATTCTAATTGACGTTCACGGTCTGCTGAAGGTAAATAGGTAGGAGACCGGCTGTCATAATAATTCGAACCTACAGTATGTAGCCTATACACGAAACATTAGACAGACTAGGATTTATATGCAAGCAATGACTCAATAAAAATCGACTCACGTAGGACAGTTGACTCGCTGCTTCACATGTTCCCATGCGTGTGCGAGTGTCGCTTACAAAGTTTATAGGTTGTTTTCTCTGTGGTTCGCCACAGCACTGCAAGCGACCCTCTACAAAATTCGAGTGGCCGAACAAGTCCGCATTACGAAGTTGCCGGTTCTTATTCCAACACTGATGTGATTTGTTCTGTTAGCACTGATTTTTCTCTGGATGATTGTAGACGGTGGCAGAATTAGGCAGGTGAAGCATGTTACAGTTCACAGAGATAAACGTCACCGTTGTTTCTTAAAGAGACAATTAGCTTTTTAGACGAAATTTGACCTAGGCGCAGGAGTGTTTGTCTAATGGCATGTGGGGAACTGCAGTCCGCGAGCTCTGAGGATGAAACGTGTCATTTCAGAGCAAGACCGATGGCAGGCATGTAGAGGAAGCTGTTAAGTTTAAAATGTATTCGGCTTGCGTTAAATATGTTCGCTTGCCTGATGGGAATCACTAATGTAAGGGTCCTGCAATGGGGCCTAGGAACAGATATTTTTGGTTTAGGCAACACCCCCTTGGGACTTTGAACAACCCCATCCAAACCACATGTTCCTGTCAACATATAAATAGTAGGCTGCGATGCTCAACGGGGGTAACAGGTGTGAGCCCTAGTTTTGTGATTGTTTATTGACATGAACACAAATAGAATAGGCCTACAAACCGCCAGTGACCAGTACTGGGCTGTCAGACATAGAAAGTGTTGTTGTGCCTGTGACTTGGCTTCTGTTGCTGTTTATGTCCTGACAAGGTCCAACACTTTCAGATTATGATGTATTGTTTCATTATGGTTTTTCAGTTACCAATAACTGGTGAACCCATGGGAATTTTTATTAAAAATTTGACTATGACATTCTCAGTTGAATGTCTTGACAATATTGTGACTGCTGTCGCAAGACTGGATGATCAAATCTATTTGAAGCTTTGTAGCTATTTGTCACAGTTTAATTTTGGGCAAGAGTAGTCTACAACTGAAGTTGTCCACAATGCCTTTATAACATATCCATCTGTAACATATCCAGTCTATTTTTGAGCAGGACACAGGTATTAAAAAGTGGATTTGCTTACTGCATTATTGTGCATGGTCTTATCAGAATTTGTACAAGAGAAACTGTATTTTTCCAGCAGTCCTTGTGAATCCCCAAATGTCTCATTGACATCAGAAGAGCCTCTTTTACAAATCCCTTCTATACTAAGGTCTGGTCCACATACTGCAGCTGGATGCACTCTTAAGTCCATGTGGGTGTTCTTCCACATCAAACTCCCATAAAATGGGTGTGAATCCACAACATTTTCTTCCGAAATAAGCACAATAGTGCTTTGTCTCACTAATGTCTGACTGTCACTCATCCTTGTCAAGTCACAATTTACATTCAACCTGTGAGCTTGATTTAGCCTATATGTATTTTGTTTAGTTTTAGATAACATGAAATTACTCAATACTCACATAGCTCAAGCCTTTGGCACTGGGATATTTGGCTTCTCACCGCATACCTAAAGGTCTTAGCAGACTAAGGGACCCCTGTCCTGACCAAAGGTGCAGTAATCTATGGTGACACAGCATGGTGTCTGGACTGACCCATTTAGGCCAAACTCATTCAGTTCCCTTGAGTCATTATTATGTAGCCTTGCAGAGGCTTAACCCACTTTTTTTCAAATTTCTGGGGCTAGTAGCCCAGGAATTTAAGGTCTTAACCTAATTACCTAAACTGCTGTATAGGTTTGCCCCAGCTAGAGAATGGTTTTAGCCACTGCTGGACATCTTGGACAAAGATGATTGTTGTGGGTGTTTTATCACCTTTCCTTTTCATATTTTTTCTGTTTGGGAGGAACTATATAAAAGCGTTTGAAATAAATGAAGATCGATGAAATTGTATGTCATACTTCCATGAGCTTGTATACAAATAACGCACAGATGATTTCACAAAGAAAAATACGTAGGCTACTAGTAGATGTAACAATGCAGTACAGAGGAATCTATGGAACTGCCGAGAAATTTAGTTTTGGAAGCAAGTTGTCACTGAGGACAATAAACTATATTGCCCTCTATTGGACAACAGTCAATAGTGTGTAGGGATAGGTCTAATATTCTTTTTACTGTCTATGTATGTAATGAATTGAAGTGGATTGTTTCCCCCTAAGCAATTGGTCAGATCCCAATGTTTTATATAGAATTTTCCATTTTTAATTTCAAGAGGCAGTCAATGTTGGTTTGTTCTGAATTTATCTCAATAAAACAGCCAATCTTCATTTAAACAGACATTTTTATTGTTCTGAATATTTTATGAGAGAGGTTTGGATGATGGTCTGAACAGCTCAGTTTGACCTCTGTCATGAAAACTCAGAAAGAGCATTGTTACAGTATTACAACTAAGTGGGGCTACTGCATGTTTTTCCTCAGTATAGTCTTTTCTTCAAGCCTGGGGCAATGTATAAATACAGCAACATGTTCAGCTCTTTTGTTTAGCCCCAGAGCACCACATAGGCCAGGTAACATCACCTACATTAAATAAATAAAGGTCTATCTATCTATCTATCTATCTATCTATCTATCTATCTATCTATCTATCTATCTATCTATCTATCTATCTATATCTGATTTTCAAAGGAGGTAGGCTGCAGGCTACATAGGGCCTGCATCCCAACATCCCAAAAGAAAACCAACTTTTTTTGAAAGGTCAATGCTGAACTTTCTATCTTTTGGGATGCACATCCTATTTTAGTCCCTTGGATAGCTGTCCACTGAAAATCAATCCATTTCAGCGCAACTGAAATATTAGGCTACAGAATTATTAGGCTACCGGCTTAGGAATCAGTTTCCTCTTAATGTTTCTGGCCAAAATGTATCAATTTTCTCTTGGTTCACAAATCTACAATGTGTGGACAGGTGGTACATTTTGGCCAGTACCCTTCAAGAAAAACAGGTCAAACTCATCTACTGCTTATTTTCTAAAAGTTGCATGCCCTCTAGAAGTGATTTAATATGCATTAAGACATTTCTCTTCCTCCAGTCCATACCACTATTATGCATAGATCCATGATGTGTTAACATTGAAATTCGTCATTTTATCAATGGACAGCTGATCATGGCCTAACAACTGGAATGTATGAATAACTTCATAACTCATAACGCACTTCCTGAGTGTGTCTGAATATCATACAGGCAGGGGCCCCACCAGGGGGGGGGAAGTTAGGATGATTCAAAGGGCCTGGCACTGATAGGGGGCCCTAGAGAACATTTTAATATTATAATCAATGTTTGGGAGGCCCAAAATAATTTTCTGTCATAGGGCCCCAAATTTTTAGCAGCGCCGCTGCATACAGGTATAGGTGTGCAGATCTGATAAGCTGACAGACAAATAATTCAATTCAATTCAATTCAAATTTATTTGTACAGCACCTTTTACAATAGTTTTGTCTTGTGGCGCTTTACAGAAGGAGCACCAAAGAGCAACAAGGGCAAGGAAAAACTCCCTTATGTTCAGTTAGTCTAGGAAGAAACCTTGGGCAGATCCACGACTCAAGGGGCTAACTCAACTGCCAGGGTTCATGCAGGAAAAGTACAATCAGTAGTAGCCATGATAGACTACAAGTTGTCTATGGTTTTAGCTAAGGATCATAATTGTTCCAGAGTATTATCCCACTTAACATTACATGGTAGTCAGTCCATAGGTGGTTATCAGGAATAATGGCTGGACAGTGTAGTAGTGACATAGTGCCAGACATAGTATTAAACTCAAGGAGTGAGATGAGTCATGGCAATAAGGGTCCATTTGACAGCGCCTATTCGAAATCTGAGTGTGCCATCCATAGATTTTATACAGTAACCTAACCCTTTGCTCATAAGGGGCCAAGTAGTAAAGAATGTCTTTGTGGAAACTAAAGGTTTCATTTGATATTCACACAGATCTTGTGGTTGAATTGGGCCTTATGGGTTTCATGTTTACGTCAGGACACAACTGTTGTTAGGCCTATGTGTTTCCATATTTAGTTTACTATAGCTATATGTTATTTTGATTTTTTACAATTCAGCCGAAAGGTCTCAGGATTGAGACAAAAAGAGCGAGTGGAGCAGCTTACTATAATATCTATGGCGCCATCTGCTGACAAAATGTTGCATTGTGATACACGTTTAGGCACATCGCGCATGCGTCATTATTGTCCAATATGTCTGCGCCCTTGAGAGTGCATGAGAGTGCTAGTCTTACCAAAACAGTGGAATTAATTTAGCTGTTGTGCAATGTAGAATTAACAATGTGCGAATACTTATGTCTCATCTTGTCTTTAGGTACCGATCAACAGGAGGGGTGATATTTCATCATTTTAATGAGTACTCTTGAACAGGTTTAGATCGATCATGTCACTTTATGGTAAGTCTTGGTTTGGTCGAATGCAGAGATGCTTTCTGAGTCGGGTCTCTGACACCTGTCATGCACCCTGTCTACAGAGACTGTACAACAAAAATACATATATAAGTCAGCAAACCAATAGACATGACACCCACTGTCTTTCAATATTTGGGTGCATGATTACGCTTCGTGGTTTTCATGGGTCTCAGTCAGCATACCTATCGAAGATATTGTCGGTGGAGGAGATCTTTTCGAAGCCGTCGTTGCAGGAATACCTGAGTAAAGTGGAAGATGAGTACGATGATAGTCTGAAAAGTATAAACACAATGGAAAGCCAAAGGTTTGACGAGGAGGAACTAAATCAGAAGAGGACCCGAGTCTCTATTTTAACGCCATTGGTCCAACAAATCAGAAATCTCAAATTGCGGCAAAAGGAGTTGGCGGAAACCGAGGCATTATTAAAAGGTGAACTGCATTCTAATCGCTGATATGATCAACGTTCCTGAGCCCTTATGTTTTGGAATGTGATAACTGTTTGCCATTTCAGATGATGATCCTGAATTGCGTGAACTAGCAGATATGGAGAAAGAATCTTGCCAAAGTGCCATCCAGGACTTGAGACAAACGGTGGGCCAATGATACAACACTGTTTCAAAAACAGTAGCTTCATTATCACCAAAAGTACTCTGACACCTTTTAATTAATTTCCCCTTACTTTCAGATCTTATCGCTCATAATTCCTGCTGAAGAATCAGATATGAGTGATCTTGTCCTTGAAGTCACTGCTGGGGTTGGAGGCCAGGAGGCTATGCTCTTTACCTCAGAGGTGTTTGACATGTACCAGAGCTTCGCTGCCTTCCAAGGATGGGGATTTGATGTACTGGATTACACACCCAGTGAATTAGGTCAGCAGTAACTGACATGTAATTTTGTGTGAAAATTACTAATGGAATGGGAGGACACTTACAAAGACGCATAAAGTTATTAGTGCAACATTACTAAGATGGTAGTGATTCATTTATCTAAGATATACTAGCCCCAAATGATAAAAGATACTATTCTACACATTACTTCTTCAGGTCTTTTTCTTATGTATCTTTACATTTTGCCTGCTATTACTTTTTTGACTGTTGTTGCCCTCAGAACTGCATTAGGAAGATGATTGAAATGTCCTGTGGGGCTATTTCTTCTTTTTTTACTTTGCAAGTCGTGCTTAGTTTCCCATGGCAAAGGGTTAAGTCCAGTAATGAGGTAGTGTCTTTCTGTCTGTATCTGGTACTTTAATCATGGCTTTAAGAGTAGAACATACATTGCAGTGAGCCTGTAAGAGACCTAAGGAACAGCACACAATCATTTTCCTTAATCAGGACCTGTTTCCATTTATTGATTTTGTCGTATAGGTGGATTGCGGCATGGCAGTGCCAGCATCAGTGGGCCCATGAGTTATAAGAAGATGAAGTTTGAGGCTGGAGTGCACCGCGTGCAGAGGGTCCCTAAAACTGAGAAACAAAGCCGCATACACACTAGTACAATGACTGTTGCGATATTGCCACAGCCCACTGAGGTTAGGGCATCATTCATTACTATACTGATCTAACTCTGTTTTGATTCTTTGCTCATAAGGGGCCAAGTAGTAAAGAATGTCTTTGCTGTTCAACTAAAAGTTAGATATTCATACAGGCCTTGTGGTTGAACTGGGCCTTGTGGGTTTCATATTTACCTCAGGACACTGTTGTTACTGTTGTTAGGTCTATATGCTTCCATATTTAATTTACTATAGCTACATGTTATTTTGATTTTCAGATCACATTTACAATTCAGCCAAAAGATCTCAGGATTGAGACAAAAAGAGCGAGTGGAGCAGGTGGTCAGCATGTCAACACAACAGACAGTGCTGTACGAATCGTCCATATTCCCACAGGTGAGAAAGGGGAAAACGTGTTGTGATTTCGGTACTATAAATCTGCTACTGTGTCGTTTGTCTTTGTTTACTGAATACTCGGCATAACCATACATCGGCAGTCATTTTTGGCAACAATAAACAAGCTTTTGCATCTTTTCAGAAATGCTGTCGAGTTTACTCTTATATCACAAGAAAAAGAAGATCAATTTATGCTTTCAACAGAAGAGCAGTCTTTAGGTTTTTTGTACATAATGGAACATTTGTATTTCTAGGAGTGGTTGCCGAGTGTCAGCAGGAACGGTCCCAAATAAAGAATAAAGTAACAGCCATGAAGTGGCTCACAGCCAAGCTTTACAGCATGAAGCTCGAGGAGGAAACAAGTAAAAGATATCAGACACGCAAACTACAGGTAGGTCAATGTTCCACAGTCAGCCCTTCAAGGCCTGCCTATCATAATAATGCCTAATTATGAAGATATATATGTATCTTTAGTTTAATTTGTCATCATCTTGCTTCGTATCATACATGATGAAGTATTTTAAACACCTTAGTTCAATTGCGTTTGTTTTAGATTGGAAACAAAGGGAGATCAGAAAAGATCAGAACCTACAATTTTTCACAAGATCGCATCACGGATCATCGTATTGGGAAAACGGTGCATGATGTCCGAGGATTTCTCTTGGGAGAGGAGTTATTAGAAGAAATGAGCGTGTCTTTACAACAGTTTTCTGAACAAGAGACCCTTCTGGACCTTCTGGGGGACAATGACAGCTGATTGCTGATTACCAGATATTGTATTGTGCTGTTTTATCATAGACAGTAAATTGACTCGTTTTGGACTGTAGAGGTCTTCCTCCCGCCCGTTGTTTTGGATTGTTTTGATTTCCGGTAAAGTTTAAAACTTTTTTCTTCGAAACCATAGTCGAAACATATATCAAGGCATCTTGACACGTGCATAATTTTTCGTGTCTGTATGTTGAAGCTGAAGTTAAGATGCGAAATGAAAAATAAACCAGACACTTATTTGAATAAACTTACTTTTTTTGATCGAGCGTGTCATAATGGGAACTCAAGCATAAAGTGGTTTTCAAATTATATTCCACTCTTTTTGAACTGTATTATTGCCCACGATATACTAAGCAAATTGTGACAAACTTTTAAACTATTTAAACCCGTGTCAGCGTAACGTTTTTTATTTATTTGCCTCCCTTTCTGTTTCTGCCAGTACAAGCCCAAAGCGTCATGTTGACGTAATGACGTCAGAGTACTGCCTGTAGCTTATTGGTTTTCAATCAGTTAAAGGTAAACGTTTTGCCTGTCATTGGCTAGTACATTTTGTACGCGTATTTCAAATACGTTGTTAACTGGCGCTTTTTCGCCATCCCCATTCAGTAGGTCTGTGTTTGCCGCTAAATTCTCAATGTGGCACATTATACAACAGTATATCAGATGAAAATCATTCGCGGCAAAAGGAAAAGATCACTGTCTTGTGAAAAGGTAAGGGTTTGGGAGAATTTGTGTTCTTTGCGAAATTAAGTCATAGCAAATGGGGATATGTTGCAGAAGTTGTGTGTGTTAAATGTGTTTGGGAAATCTTACGGGTTTTTGGCTGGCTTGTTTTGCTGATAATTTTAGCATTATACAGTTAGATAATATCCTGATTTTAATGGAGTAATTTTAAAACGGTTTAATGTCGCAACAGTGCTAGCCTAAGTCTTTATTTTTATTGTCATAGTATTGCCATGGCAGTGATGTTAGCTGGTAAGATACAAGTTAGCAAGCTAAAACGTTAGGTTGCTTAATGAATCATGTTAGTGTAAACCTAGTGTAAAGCGGACTAGCAACATTATGCATACATAGCCACTGCTAGCTAGCCAGGCCCTGATGTGGCGCGCAATCTATAACTTAATTTATATTTGTAGCTACATCAAGCCTCGACGCTATTTGTGTTCTTTGCACTAACAATATCGAAATAACGTTAAACATTATTCAGTATAACTTAAATGGAAAGGTTGTCATTGTGTTTAACTTACTGTAATGAATTGCTTGTGCACCTTACACAGCTGCCATTTTAACTTGTTGGACACTGTTAGGTTAGTTGTTACACTTCATGAAACGGATAGTTTGGACAATTTCAACCTTATTTATTTCTGTGCAACGTTAACCGAAATTCTAAACTTTTTTTCTCAACCATGTTCTTTGTTGGCTTTTGCCTTAACCTGCTATCGGTAAAGTGGTTATTCAGTTGTATAAGTACGTAGAATCGGTTTTCTTTCTCTTTTTTTTTTCCATTTTTCCCCCTCATCTTGATGATACTGATGACTTTACTCGTTCCTTTTAGAATCCGGAAATGAGGTGCCCCCTGTCTGCGGAACCCCTCGTTTCGTCTTGCACGGAACAACGTGTCACGAAGACTGAGGACAAACCAGACCACACGTCGTCCCCCCGAAAGAAATGTGTCCTGGTGTCTGTGAAGCCTTTTCCTTCTCCAGATGTCCCCAAAGTTACTCTTCACTTTGACACTGCTGTTAAGGGCAAAGAAAACAAAGAATGCCACACACCAGAATCTCTTGCAAGGACATTACCAGATGAGACTGCAAGAGGAGATGGGCTATTTGAGGATAGTGGCTATCTGTCTCTACAGAATAGCCACCATGAGCTTAGTGATGTTAACTTAGAGGGGTCCGTGACTGGGCCACAGGAAGAAACTGGTTCTTTTCTCTTTAGTAGTGAAAGCACACCAGATGTGGCTGGGCAGACCACTTCTATTCTGCCCATAGTAAGTTTTCAACAGGAAGTGTGCCGCAAGTTGTCAGAAATGTATAAGAAGACCCAGCACTATGACTGGTCAGTCATAAGCACTCTGGCAAACAGCAGTGGCCTCCAGAACGTCATTGGTGGGAAAATGGGTCTGGAATGTCTGGACATTCTCAGCACCCTGTTGGAGAAAGACCTGAAGCACATTCTCACAAGGATACTGAGGCAACTTGGGGAATCTGACTTAATTAGGTGTGTGTGTAAAGTCACAGGACACTGTCCTGTCCGTCCTGAACAAACACCATTTGTTTTGTGTAAGTTGAATGAGAAATGCATCTCTAAATGAAGTGAATTGTTTGTTTTCTGCAGTTGTAAAAAAGTGAGCAAAAGTTGGAGAAGCATCATCTCTCAGGACCTGCCAGCACATCGGCGCTGCAGAAAAGCTGAGGAGAGAATATCGGTAAGGAAGTCTGTTACTTGTAGGGTGTCTCAATGCAGTTATATGGTAAGATGTGTAAACAAATGCTGATGACCATATGAAGGGAGGGAGAGGTGAGGAAAGGCCTGCTAGACAGGTTTCTGTGTTGGCCTATGCAATGGCAAGCTCTTCTATTGTAAGGTAGAATGACCCCCCCCCCCCTCCCCCCTCTGTTATCTGGTGTGATCTGAGGTTCTTAAATTCTCACGTTTTCTTTTAGCTGGAGTCAAGACCAAAAGGTTCGTTCACACGAGACTTTGCCCCATCCAGGGTGGTATTGTCGTCTATGCAACGCATAACATCCACCCCAGTAAGCACCCCCAGTCGGAAAGCAGTCATGCACAAAGATGTACCACATTGTCAAGCTACCACCAGGACAAGCCAGTTCCACAAATTCCAAGAGGTAAGAGGTCTTGCCCAGTGGGTTCTTTCTGGCAGCACTCGGAACACACGGGCGTCACCTTTGCGTAAAGCAGTGCTATGCGACGCCTTTCTCAGTCGACTAGTTTTTGTATCCTCTTCAAATTCATAGTGATATGGCTTTGAAAAAGACATGTAAACTGGTGTCGATCCCACCAGTCATTGATTAGGGATAAATATATTATTTATCCCTGATCAATGATTGCAGTGATTGCAGAATATTCTATAAGTGCTCACAAATCAATGAGTATTTGCAAGTTTTTCTTTCCCCTTATAGCTGTCTTTCTACTAAATCGTTGTATAAGGTTGCTTCAGCTTGGTCTGTCATTTCCTTTTCATTTTAAATCTGCTAGACTTTCGTTATTGGGAAGGTTGATTGAGACTTTTGTCTGAAGTGACTTACAAAAAAACAAGTCTGGAGGAAATGTAATACAAACAGAAAGAATACAGTATTTCAGTTCAAATGAAAAAATAATCCGATTACCATAAAACCTGCTGTACATGACTGAAATTGTTGCGTGTACACTACAGGCTGCCAAGACTCTGAAGAATCATGAGGGGTTGAGGTCCTGCCGGCAGTGCAGCTCGCCAGCACGTTACGACAGCGCCATGAAGCGGGCCGTGTGCACGCGGAACAGCTGCGGGTATGACTTCTGTACCCTCTGTCTGGGTGCCTTCCATGGTTCCTCTCCCTGCCGCACAGGTGTGTTGCGTAGCTCCTCCTACAGGTCCAAGGACCCTGCAGACACACACCTGCCCTGCAGCAAGCAGAGCAAGAGAAACATTCGCCGACTCTAAACACCCAAAGACACACACACAAAATGGCAAGCTGCTTTACATCAACTCAGGTTTTATTCTCTTAAACTCAACCCATAAGATCTTTTAACAATTGTTTTAAAAATTGTTAGTTTCCCCGTATTCATGTCTCTCCTTGTTAACAACCTGAGATTGGACTATACATAAACTGAACCTTTAATGGTTTGAATGACAATTATTGTATATAAAAGGGATGTATTTGTAAATACAAGAGAGAATCGATGTGAAAATTTTATAAGTGTTTATAAGTGTTTTTATATGTATGGTCCTGTCATATGGAAATGTATGGTTCAAAATGTAAATATTTGTCTGTTTCAAATAAAGAGCGATTTTTATGTTTTAATGGCAAAGTACTTTTAAGGTTCCTTCTTCATTTGCAGTTCCAAAGTTATTGCCTAGATGGTGCCATATGGCCAAGTTACTGGAATCAGGGCAGACTCTTAGGATTTTCAACCTTGGTTTTCTGTTTTGATCTACCCAAACAAGTTGCAGAAATTGAATTTTTGGAAACTTTATCTTCCTGTTAGTTTCACCTAGCACAAAAAGAACTGGAAAAAAATCTGAAAGTGTTTGTGGTAGAGGAATTTTCTTTCCTTTTCTGGTGCGTGGCTTAGTAAAATAAGGAGACGATTAACCTCAACCATACTTTGGTTATACTAAGTTGTAAATTAAGTAAGGGGCTAGCCATTGTTCAAAGTATGTTTAACAAATTTGTTCGTTTAGGGTTTTGGGCTCAGAAAAGTACATGCACTCTTAAGTCTTTAAGACACTTCAAGTTGTTTAAATCTGTCAGTTATTTTGCAGCACACAGGTTGAGCCTGTAACAGTACAGAAAGTCTTGCACAGCTTCATGATCTTTTTGAGAGAAGATTTGTGGATCAGTGTTTAATTTGATTTAGGACTTGATAAATGCTTAATGGTATGTCTGATCTTTAAAATGGACTTTAAAGCATATTTAACATGACATCAAAGGACTGGCAACCAACAGTGAACAATTACTAGGCTACATGGTGAGATTTGAATTAATATCTGCAGGAGTAAGAGGTGTTTGTACAGATAGCATGTGAATGTCTCCTTTTATGGAAGGAGGCATGAAAAGATGTTTTCACAATATTTCATTATGACATGTTAGAACATTCTGAAAATATTTCACAGTAGAATTCTGAACTCTCATAACCCACATTTTGCACACACTTCAGAACTATTAGGGGATATAAGGAGTTTTGAAATTCAACAGAAATTTGTAGAAATATTTGCAGAAAGCAAGGATAGCTGATTCTGGATGTTGGCTGTTATGTTCATTAATGTACCCTGAGATTACATCTTATGTGAGATACCAGTTGCAGATGCAATATAACCATGGTTTCAGACCAATTTTACACATCTTGAAGCAATTTTTCACTCCTGATTGAAATATAATGAAACAAAATGGATGATGTTTGATTTACTGAGACCTTTCACTTCCAAGGAATAGACTTCCTGCTGCACTTTAATTGATTGTACGGTGCCTCTCCCCTTGACATGAATTTACTAGTTTTCTTCCTGGTGTTGATGATGCAAAAGTTTCTTGTGGTGCAGTTTCTGTGCATGTGACTAAATAATGAATGCAGTTTTGCACGTGACTAAATGCAGCGCTTAGTGGAAAATCCACCTCCTATCGTGTAACAATTAATGCTTGGTGGTTTGGTCAAGTTGCGCACACACACACAGTGTCCCTCCCAAATGGATGCAAGGGCTTAAGGAATCTGATTCCCTAACACTGTTCTGTCCCCTAGAGTCAAAGGCATAATGTCATTTGTCATATGGCCTTGTTTCACTTTGATAATGTGCCTATTTCTCTCTCAAGCAACTAGTAGTGCATGTTACATCATTCTGAGAATACCCTCCCTTAACAGCTATACAAGGAGGTTCAGTATCATAAATAGGTAGTTGTCTTGTATCAAGTAGCCAGCCTGTTCAGTCAAATACATAACATCTTTGGTGACTATAGATAAGATGAGGTGAGATAAGCCTGTATTGTCTCTAAGGTAGAGAAATTTGTTTAGGGCATTCGAGAGAGAAAGGGACATACAATTTAGAGAAAAGTGTGGCACAAATCGACCTTATCCCTGTTGTTTGACCTCACTTAGTGTTGTCAGTAGGAAGAGGAATGATAAAATTTAGTCCAGCATAGACTGAAATTGCGAACCGGCAGCTAACACCTACATAGAGGTGCACAATAAAGTTTGCTTGCCCTCATTATGTAGCGTTAACTGATGTTTCACGGCCCATCACCAGAAAGCCCCCTTCACTTCCCTTCCATTCCATGCACTCTAGTCCCATTTACTCCCATTTCTCACTGTTAGCCCCAACACTCCACCCCTCGCCCCACCCTCCCAGGCACATAGCTGGGACACATAGCTCTTGCCAATTCTCTCTACCACTTCATTACCTTTACAATTTTTTGCCCCAATCACTACACTGTCCTCAGGTTCACCCTCCAAACAGCACTATTGGACTTTATCCTACCCTCCGCACCTCCCCTGCCCCTCATTGGAGAGCCACCCCCTTCCTCCCCCCCCCCCCCCTCCTCCTCCCCTCCCCCACTCCAACAGCAGTCTATGCACCTGACTCCCTGGCCTGCCCAACCCCTCTAATTTGTGCACAGTCTAGGTTTACAAACAGATACAATTTAACTGCATTTCTTGCACCTAGTAACTATATGTATGTGATACTAAAATGTCCTGGCAATCCTTACTTGTACTATTATGTCCTTGCTGTACCAAACTTAATTTATACTCTTATGATCCTGTGAGGGAAATCTAGTCTTTGCATTTAATCTAACTGTGATTAAGTGAAACACACACTAACTCTGAGCAGTTGGCTGCCTGCTACTTTCTCCTTCCCCTTTCAACCAGCAGCCAAGCAACAGGGATATGAGTTGATTTATGGCAGATTTTTCCTCTTAAATCACATTCACACATATACAAATAAACACACACGCTTACACGATAAACAAGTATAAAGAAATCTGGCACCCCCTCACCCAACACACAAACACGTATACATCTCATAAATTTAGGTATCATGAACACTGGGAAACACAGACACACTTTTCTCCCCTCATAGCTTTAGATATTGTGCACACACACACACACACACACCACACGAATACTCCTATATTGGACTTTACCACAGATAAGCCCATCTCATGTATTGCACACAGCCCTGTGTCAGCTATTACATATTAAGATGAACATTTACCCTGTTGTTGGTCCTGAAAAAGGGCAGGATGTAAACCTCTAAGGGCAGGATAACAGAGGGAAGCACTGACAGTGAGAATGTGCACGTGAGATGCTCCATCATTAGGCCACTCACACCGACTCCCAATTAATCTCCCGTTGCCCTTTTGCAGACCCAAACAGCTCTGGGGCTGCATTTATATTACTGTTCATGTGATTTATCGATACCAACTACAGCAGATACAAATTAAAGCTGTGGATTGGGAAAGATTGGGAGGCCAAGGATCGGGGAAGCAGGGTGGGTTGTGAGAGAGAGAAACAGATGTTTACAGATGTCAGCGCTGTGATGATGGATGCATAATCCCCGCACATTGTGAGTCATGCCATTTACGTGGCAGAAATTAGATGTCTGGCACTGGAAAGGTTCTATGATTGCACTCATGAGGACTGAATTGGGAAAATTAGATTGTTTGTTTGTTTGTCAACACATTTTCATGTACTTATGACTGTATATATGATAGCCACTGATCATATCAGTAGCATATTCTCTTCCATATAGAGTACATGCCAAATATTATATTGTATATTTATGCTGTGCAGAATCCATCAACAGTATAATTACTTTGCATTCTCCAACATTCATTTTCACATTTTTTACCCTATCTCTCAGCTTTTCATTCAGACAGAGACAAACACACACACATACACCTGTTCACACACTCTCTCTCTTCCCCTCTCTCTCTCTCTCTCTCCCTCATTCACACATAAACACACACACAAACCTTCATATACAGGCAGGCACCAAGGCCTCCCTCTCTTTCTCTCCCTCTGTCTCTCTCTCTTTCCCTCTCCCACTCCTTAATTCACACATAAACATAAACACAACACAAACAGACACACACGCACACACATTCTCTCTCTCTCTCTCTCCCCCTCTCCCTCATTCACACACACACACACACACACACACTCATGCACAGGGCGCCGAGGCCTGAAGGGGCGGATGACTAGGGCCGGGTGCACATGTGATGTACATGATGAGCGACTAGCACCTGTCACCAAGACATAAGTCAGAGAGCTAAAGGTCGACCTCCATGCCAGCTGTCAGGGCACCAGTCTTCATGTGCCAGCTCTGCTGTGCCACTGGCGGGGTGGCGTGGGGTGGGGGAGACTGGGTGCAGACGACTGTGCCATCAAGCCCACACAAACAATGCTATGACATCGCTGGCCGGGAAGGCAGGTGAAATATCAAGACAGAGAGCCAGGGAGATTTCTTCATAGAAATTGGCCACAGGGTAAACTTTACTGTTCAGAAACATAAACCCATTCCTCAGGTTTTTATAGTCCTCTGCTTATGTGTTTCCATGTTATGAGTCTGGGTCTGTACAGGTGTCTGCTAGGACTGATCAGTAACATCAAGCATTACAGTTCTTACGTAATGAACCAATTTTATGTGATATAACTGCTCTCTCTGCAGGTACTGTTACAATGGTGTTATGAGAATGTTGTAAAATGAATTTTCTAAAACTGATAGCTGCGACCCATGATTGTGCTCAATTGCATTCAATGGCAGTGTAAAATGCTCATAACCTCATGTCTTTAACCACATTTTGTTCTATACATATTGCTCTCTACAAAATGAACAGTAGCTGCGTTTGGTGGATGAATTGTTATTTATGAATAAATCGCCACATATTTCGTCTCGTTTCTCATGTCTTGCTATAATAAAACTGTGAGGTTAATGTAGTAACTGTTTTAGAAAAGCAGTAAATCTCTCAAGGCCATGGATTATGCTGGTTCTTCAACTCCCCTTACTTCTTATAAAACCAGCATAACCCATGGTCTCATGTGGCTTATAGCCTCATCAAATCCAACATGGAATTTTAAGAACCCAAAAATGTTCCAGAGCAGAGTTTTAGTTAGAATGCTCAAAACCTAAGACAGGAGTCAAAAGAAAGATGCATGCTGTTATCAGAAAGCTCCCAAATACGATCAGAAATTTTTGTCAGGCATTGTAAAATGTTCAAAGCTTGGAATCACGAACCTGATTGACCACAAATAATTGTAGTAATCACGTGACATACACAGATATACACACATACAACTCCCCCTCACCACACACACACACACACACACACACACACACACACACACACACACACACTCATGCAAACACACATACACACATGACCAAACAATGAAAATTTGCCAAAGAAGGAAAAACATGCACGCACAGACACACACACACACACACACACACACACACATGACCAAGCAATGACAAATGGCCAAAGAAGAAAAGAAAATGGCCTCTGCCCATTTCTGCAGGAAATCACTTTAAGTGGTAGCACTGCAATTACCAGAGAGTGATGGAGATTGGGCCTGGCCAGAGCGGACCAGAGGCTGGGCTATTTTTACGTGCAGCGGGCCGATGGACCATTTAGATCCCAAATAATGAGAGCTAATGAGAGTCGATACCTTATCCACAGGGCCGGGAAAATCATGTCATGTGATTCACAACAGGGAATGGATGCACTTAAACACACTTCCACATAAACACACAGATGCTGGACACAAACACGCGCACACACACACACGCGCGCATGCACACTTGCCACATGCACACGCACAAACAGATATATGCTCAGTGTGAGGTATGTGCAAAGGACCAGGTGATAAATTATTTTGTTACATCATGTGGATAGATTTCCAGTGTAGGAAAATAATAATTGAACACTAACTGAGAACTTCCCATCATCTATGTGATGGTCATACATAAAGTCAATACAACATTTTGATTAATGGCAAGAAGTTTGACAATGAAAAAGACAATGAAATGCAAATAAATTCCAACAATTTGTTGATACAATGTAGAACTCATAAACTGCCACCTGAACATGGAGATACTTTTGCTAATCTGACCATTGGCAATCAATTTCTATGGTCCAAATTGACATTTCCTTAGCTAAAAAAAGCAAACTGTTTTTGAATTGTTTTTGGCATTTATTCATCTCCAGATTAGTCATGACTTCATTCTTAAAAAAAAAAAAAAGTTTCCTTGCCCTCCAGTGCCATAGTGATGGGCACATAATGTGACAAACAACTCTTCATTTCTTGTCTTTTCACATTATATTGTGTTTTATTCTATACCAGTGCACATCTCCCAATGGCACAACAAATTTGGGGGTAATTAGTTGCAAGTACCAGGGGCTGAGTCACTGACAGAGTTCAGTCCCACCAAACTGAAGAGTTCCGACTCTATGTAGTCATCATTTTGTAAATGCTAAAGAAGACCTCACAGGTAGCAGCAAGGTGTAACATCAATAAATATGTTTTTCCATAAGTTGCCTGATTGTCAGCTGTTTTGTTTTCACAGGCTGACACATTTGTGTACTTCTGGAAAAATCCATAGCTGTATCTAAACCAGGATTGATTATTAATGAAAATGCAAACATTTAGCAGCATTGAATGATTTAGGCACATTAAGTCACATTAAATCATTACGTCTTCTGAATCCATCGTAAATGTAGACTTAAGGCCAATAAACACAATTAACACTAATGCTCATGCACTCCTAGACAGCAAAATGTGTTTGACATTTACGCATCAAAAGACTATGCTGACTCAGTCCGTTGCTATTTTAGAGTCTCTCCATCATACACACAGAGCCACATGACAACATCATTGGACTGCACCAACAGTGATGGGAGAGCTTGATTCCTTGCTTGTTTAATATTGAACTGGAACTGGGTTTGCTGATATTAGCCTGTCTGAAGACACAATGCAGTGCATTTACATTTACATTTACATTTAGGCATTTAGCAGACACTTTTATCCAAAGCGACTTACAAAAGAGGATAACATTCAAGCTACAACACAATGAACTAACAAGGAGTGCATATTGCTAACACAGAATCTGCGCTGTTTTAAGTTGAAAGTGCAATAGTGTAACACAATGTAGAGAAATTAAATTATTAAGTGCATTCTCAAAGTTTACGCCAGTGCATTCTCAAAGTTTACGCCAGTGCAATGATCTACAGTGGAATGAACCTTCAGTTGCCAAAAACTGAACTCATCTAAATTTCAACAAGACCATGATGTCTGCATAAACTCCATATACAAGATGTCCATTTTACAGTGTGATTCTTTCCTTGTCAGTTGGACTGTGGGATTTACATTCTCCGCTTGAAGCTCAATAAAGCTTCTATTTAAATGGTTATTGCTTCACCAATGATCACCAAACCATTTAGAAACGTTATATACAACTGTCGTCTAATGTTTAGCTTAGTAGCACTGAAATGGCATACATTTCAAAACAGAACTGTCTGTAGGAATCCAGAATTTATTAAAAGAATGTGAGGAGACAGGTGTGCTCAATACTAGTTTCTAACCTGTGTGAGTTTAAGCACTGCTTTTTGAGACCAAATGCATCAGAATGCAAAATTCGAGTGAATTTATGCATAGTGTGACTCATGTTGGTTTTACCCAGTAGGTTTTTTCATAACAGTGCACTCTGTATTTCAAAGATGCACACTTTAAGAATGGCACAAAAAACATGATTTTAAATATGAATGCACACGTTAGTATTGTTATCTGTTTGGAAGCAGATAAATAGAGCAATGAACGGATCAAGTACCAGCACAAGGTACTGCATCTATTATGTAACTTGAATTGGAGCAATAACTCTTATTTGTTTATGGATTAAGAGTCTGGTAGAAGGTGGGATTTTGAATGGATTACAGTCAGAGATTAGCTCTTCAAATTTTTTTTATTTTCCTTGAATGAAAAATAAATAAATAAAATAAAAATAAAAATCTCTTATGCCCGTTTCCCACCCATTCCCTTGTCCCTGCCATATTAGCATCAAGGTAGAGGCAACATCGATATACTTTTTACAAAATTATTCAGATTTACAAAATGCATGGACATTTTCCAAAGACTGGGAGAATGTTACATCACCAGGTGATTCGGGTGTGGTACTGAATGGAAGATTAAATTTTATGGTCCTTAGGTAAGGGTCTTGTGATTGTACTCTGTCAGCCCAAAGCTTGATTCAATGCATTTATTAAGCAACCATTCACAAAGGACTTGTCAAAAGCAAATTTCTGATCTGGGCCAACAGACACGTTTCACTATCCTGGACCTGACTCTACAGTATATATTTGGTATATACAATGTAAACTTTTAATTTATAGATAACCATGTGTTATTTCTAATTTGAAATGTATAGTGTTTTGTTTATGTTGATGTCCTTTCTGATATTCTGCATATGTCACATCAATGAAGTTGGCGGACTGGCTTATTCCCTCCAATGGGTCTTCCTCATAGTGGCTGCAGAATAGGAATAAATATTTATGGAGGAAGAAATATAGTGGTCAGAACAGAATACAGCAATGTTGTTATCACTGTGGTTTTCACAACAACAATCCACTTTTGTTATAACACGGAAGAATGGAAGACGCCACCAGAGAAGTTGGCCAATATTTTCAGGCGACTCTCAAAATCTTGAGCTCACCAATTGGAGTCGGTTGAAAAAGTCTTCTACTCTGACGTCCTCAAAGCTTTCTGGAAAGGTGCTGTCGCTTTTGGTGGATTCTTCTTGTACACTAGGAGGGTCTTCTTGGCTGGATCGTGTAAAGGGGAAACAGAAATGCTATCCTGAAGAGATCATTTCATGGAAGTCAAAGACTGAGCTTGAAATTACTGAACTAATTAAAGCGGTAGGTTTGCGTGGATGTGCTCCTGGTTTCTTATGCGCTATATTCTGTCACGAAATTTTTTTTCAAGACACTGAACAGTTGACAGACATACCTTCTTTTCCCCGTCAGAACAGAATTCAAGTACTTCTTTACTGCCATCTGTTTCCGGAAACGACTGTAGTTGTCTGTGAAAATGGCATCTGAATGCCGTTTTACTGGACTTGGTTCCTCCATCATGTCATCACTGAAACAAAACAGAAAATCTGTTTGTTGGCTGCTTCTCCACAGAAGTCACTGAGTGCCACTGTATGGTCTCTGACGACTTAATTCCTGTGTACAACAATCCATTAGAAATTGGATTTACTCATGCAAAGAACGTGGCTCTAGACTAGACATGGATATTATTGCTGTTTACAACGGTGAGCTTATGAAAGTGTATAATTTATCCATGAAAATAAAAAGTTCCACAAATGCCTTCAGTTTCTCAATTCGTTTATATATTTTGCGTAATAGCCAGAGACTACGTTTAAAACTATTATTTGGAGTAAGACTTCAGAATGGTGAGGATTTAACGTTTCATCAAGAGATTTTGTCAACAGAAAATGTAACAAGGGTTAGTTAAAACACGGAAATGTCGTGGGCACTTCAGTCAACGTTTTGATGTATGTCACTTACCTTACTCGCTTTCCAATTAGTGACTCCAAGTATCTTCTTGCAGATAACTGTCCTAAAAGTTTGCTGTAACCACTCGTGAAAAGACCGTCTGCGTGTCTTGAAGGTCTGCAAACACCACATCACCAAATTTAGATATTTTCCAGTTTACCCATCGGTAAGCAATGGGTATTTAAAGAATTTTCCGATAGTATTCTTGTTTCAAGACTGTATAGCACGTCGAACAGTCAATTTAAGCAAAAGTTGCAGATTGGTTCATATAGGTTTTCTAAATGTGTGTTTAAACTTCACGACATTAATTTTACATAGCACATATTAACATTCAACAGCTTACAGGCTTGGTTTGTTTTTCACATAGTCCATTTAACGGTAATTGTAGTCTGATTATCCATAATTTTTGTAGAGCGTCGTCGTGAAAAATGTCAAAACATTGTGTTTTCATCGTATACCTACCTCATAGACGCATAAGGTAAACTCACAGTCCGGGAATACAAAACACTGCACAGGGCTATTATGAGCAAGAGCTGGGAGCCGTTTCTATGTACCATCGCTTTACACCTGTTAAAGAAAGATCTTATTAGTTGGACTATAAGAAAGTTTTGCAATTGTTTTTTAAAACTTTTCCGGGGTTCGCACTAAGTCGAACTAAGCTACTTTACTGAAAAGTAATACTGGTAACCATGCAAACTCTTCAGGAGTTTGTTCAAAAGGATAAAACCTGAATGCTCCTCAGCTTTATTCTCATATTAATCTTTGTGTTTTAAGTTCCGATTTTGAGCCTCTTTGAAAAAGTCCGAAGTTGATGATTTGCAAGGAAACAATTGCTTCAAAACAAAGAGTTTATCATCTTTCATGCCTATGCGCAATAATTAAAATATCCAGCTACTCACTGTCTTGTATGCTATGATCTTCTTCAAACCCCTTGATGCGCTGACCTTGGTACTGAAATCACAGTTCCTTTGTATTATCTCCTTAAATTGATGCTGGCGCTCTCCGTTGTTCTTTCACTGACTGGCGTCTGTTTGGATCATCTCTCCCATACCCTCGTTTTATATATCTGAACACTTTTCATGAAACTAGGAGCAATCAGATTTGATCAGTCTTGATACGTCATAACAATTCCAGCGGGATTGGCGCGTTCGTCATTGGCGCACTCGCATGCCCAACATATGGCACACGATCGTGAAATTAAGTTTTGCTCTAACGAAATAGAATGTTTTGTGACTTTCTTTGTTTGACTCATCATATGATGACACGTTCTCAGGGCACTGCACACTTCCGACCATATTTAGTTTGCGAGGAATGTTTGGAGTGGTCAGTTAATGCGCTGTTGTTAACTTTTTGTTTACGCAGACGAGCACCACATTGCGCTCACTGCCACATTGCACAGACTGGCAACATTACATTTGATCAATTCCTCAAATGAGTTTAGGTTGTGTATGTCGAGATAGATTATGTTCCAACCATTCTTTACTAATTTCAGATTTTGGAGTGGTCAGTTAATGCGCAGTTGTTCTCTTTTTGTTTACCCAGACTGGCACCACATTGCGCACACTGCCACATTCCACTGCCTTGCAGCATTGCTTTTTATCACTTCCCCAAATGAGTTTAGGTTATGTATGTGGAGATAGATTATGTTCCAACCATTCTTTACTAATTTCAGATTTTTTGTGATTTTATTTTTCAAAGCATCATGCTGACTCCAAGGCCCCCTGTGCGTGTCCACTGTCACAAATAGCACATTGAAATGGATGGTGTGGCTGCACTCCAAAGGAATGCCTATGTGTATATGGATGACTCACCCACCAGAGCAAACCACATACAATTCTGAGCCTCCTCATTGGTTTTGACAGACAAACCCTATTTAGCAGATTAGCTTGGGAAAGAGTGAGTTAGCGCACACATCCCACCTCATTGTCAGCAGAGGATCGGTGTCTTGTCATATCTATTCGCTATTACAAAGGGAAGTAATCCCTGTTGGCTTCCACACATTGCAACGACCTCCTATATACAAAGTGTCATCATCCTTATTCATAAAAATAATTCCCCTGGGAATTTAAGACAGCCAATGCAACAACCTCCCTCTTGAATGCACCTACTGCCACTTCATACCATAATACCTTATTACGCTTCTAGGTTCACCTTACCAAGCATACATTAAACATCATTATTGTATGTACTGTGGGTGGCGCAAGAAAGAGCGGAAAGGGCCAGGCTACCATATAATGCTAATGTAATTATGGCAAACTAGATTACACACAAGCTAAGAGGAAACACAATCGTATTCTTGAAAATTATGTTTTAGACCAGCATCTGGTGGAGACCCTGAATACAGGAATGTTTGCATTGTTGTTTCTGTTAACACATCTGTTGAACATGTACTGTATTTTTGTCACGGACTCAAAGGACAGAGGTTTCGTCACATGTCTGTTCTTGGAGCCTTTAAAGACACTACAAGATGCTTGTAGTAAGTAATGCAGCAGTGGTAAAGTAGTGCTTGTTGTGCTTTAATTTCCCAGTGACGCATTACATTTCTGAGACAGATGTTTGTGGAGCACCAAAACTAAGTCCTGATTAAAAAGGGCAGGCGAGTGTAGGAGGAGACAGACAAGCTTCGTTGGTGACTCAGTTTTACGCATTTCTCTGCAGTAAGCCACCACTAGTAGCGTGACCTTAACGTCATTCTAATGACTTTACCTGCTTCATTTCCAGTGGTAAGATCCACGTGATTAATGAATGAATTACAGTGCAGGATGTGGCTCAATAAATCAGGTCAAAGAGGAGGAATCTTGTCAGGATTGGGACCGCAAGCAAATTTATATCTTCAACTATGGAGGTGTTGGAAAGGGTAACTGCATATTAGACTTGCAAACCCTGTGAGGTCGTTACTGCCCAATCTTCTTTCATTCACTTAAGATATTTGAAACAGGACAACCCTGCCTTATACTTACTACTACAGGAAATGTAATTACATTTTGTTATAGGGCACAGTTGCGCTGAAATCTGGATGTACCTTTTGGGGCAGGAATGCACCAAGTTGAACTCTGCTGAATTTGATGGAATTTAGATTAATATCAAACCAGATCAAGACATTAACATAAATGGAGATGTACATCTAACTACTTTGTGAGCCCAAAGGGATTGTGACTTTATTATGGTTCGAATACCCTGCAATGGATCGATTAAACAGGCAACTCTTCATTGCATCCTAGCTAATGCTGTAAATACATCTAATTCAAGCCACATGGAAGGCATTATCTCCAATAATGCTTTCAGTACATCATTAAGTCACTAATCAGAGCCACAGACTGCAGGACGACACTCCTGAGACCACCAGTCACTGGACCAATCAAATTATGGTTTCCCTCTCCTTTAGCCACATTCATTTCCTCTGATGCTGAGCAGATAGTGACTCTCAGGCATGTCCCTCGGGCCTCAGAGTTGAACGCCACTGCAGATATTACTGTGTTGATGAAGGGCCATCTTACATCAGTCTGTAGTGCAAAGTTTGGCGTCCGAGTGAATCCAGACCCACATCAGACAAGACTGGGGTGCCTGACAGTGACTGAAATGATGTCCCATTTCCAAGGGCATAGCAAGCATGAAATGTAAAGCTAAATTGAAGCATTTAACTGTCACAAAAAGTGCATGCAGTTGTTAAATTGCACTTACTCAACTTGACAGAAAATACATGTCCATTGTTTAATTAACCAGACAGTAATGTCTCTATTGGTGGTGTATCATATATATATATATATCTCATATAAAGCCTGTCCCATGCCACCATCAGTGGTTTTGTTTGCTTTTTGGGTTTTGGTGATTTGGACATGGACTGCAATGGCTTATGTTCCACACAATACTGCTTTGTCGTTCAAAAGCAATTTTCCATGGGCGACCACCAGGATTGTAAAATTACAAATTTATGCACTTTCTTCCCCTGTCATCACTTAGTATCTGGGATACAGTGTGGTATAAACAGTATAGTATAGTAAGTAGTTGGCTCTGCACTGCACTGTCACGATGATATCATATTTCAAGTGGACATCATTTGTTTGTGACAGACATGCATAATCAAGATATATAGAAATAATGCAAACCCTACAGAAAACTAGGCACCTGTGCTGACAGTCATATGTACCAGAGAGGACAGCAATATTGAAAAATAATCAAGTATATTACCAGGTGTGAATTCACATTCCTCTCACAGAGGAGTACCATGGGACAAACGAGAATATTGGCAGGCAAAAAAAAAACTAGTTTAGAGAACACACCGGAGCTTCTTCACAACCTCTATTGAATTCATACTGACCTGACACATCGATCTCACCTCCTACCATGTGTCAGCTGCCTCTTGGAGAGTTCATTGGAAAGAACAGAGAATGCACAACAACTATATCATTCACCTTAGAAGACCTTATTATTTTTGTGCAATGTCTCGTAAATTACAATATTTTTATGTCATAAAATGTTATTTGAAATATAAAATGTGTGGTCTATGGTGATTGATTTATTTTAAATCCATGGTCACATATTAGAAACTACATAAAATGAGAAGGAAAAGGATTTGTTGTTAATAAAAGGTCAAGATCTAAAACATGAGGATTACTTTTAGGGTGCATGGCCACAGACAGACCCAAGTACTGAACAGAATCCTCTCTTTGCTGTTACATACTGCCCTAGTAAAATTACTTTGTTACTCCTGAGGGCAGCCGCTTCTGATTCAGACCTTTTCAGACCCCCCCCCCCCCCCCCTTTGTTAGTTTCTTTCATTGTGTTGTAGCTTGAATGTTATCCTCTTTTGTAAGTCGCTTTTGAGAAAAGCGTCTGCTAAATGCATAAATGTAAATGTGTAAAGCAGGTGTTCTCAAACTTTATTGCAGAGACTCCTAATGGAGCAGAAAAAAATTCAAGTACCCCTCATAATCGCAACACAAATTTAATAATACAGGCTTATATCTATTTGTTCTGTTAAATGCTAGATGCTACTTTGTAGCAAACATTTTCATGGACCCCCTGGCAAGGTGCTGCGGACCCCTGGGGGTCCCTGGACCCCAGTTTGAGAACCAATGGTGTGAAGAGATCATGAGCTGTTGCACTGAGCAAAATGGGTGTTTGCTGAGCTGCTGCATTTAAATATTGTTAAATTTCATATAAATTCAAAGTTAGTTTTCTTTGGAACCATTAACAGCAACTAGTGACTGACACCATTGGAAAGCTTAGCCTGCGCAGTTTCATGTGATATGCAGATATGATCTGTATCGTAATCTGAGCTGATCTGTATGAGTTGCTTTCTTAAAGCAGGGGGTACTCCAAGTGTGTGTTTAAGTGATCAACCTGGGTAAGTTAAGCTACAGGGCGTGGTACGCCTCCTAATGGAGTAGTTTGCTTGCATTGGTTAAGAGAATAGTGACTCCAGGCTCTTCTATCATCAGGCATACTCGACTCAGTTTACCCAGGTTACCTACTAGGAATAGCTTCAGGATGGTCTCTGTATGGGGCAAAAAGAGGTTAAGGTGGCCAATTCTGACGTGTGCAAAACGTTAAAGTCTGTAATGGAAATCCAGATGTGGGTCTGGAATGAATCAAACATTTTTGGTAGCTGTGAGCTCAATGGAGTAAATTGTCAATGAACAATTGAAACATTCAAAAAAAGAAACAATGGATATGTATTGGTGTAGGCCTATTTATAACATTCAGAAAAAAATAACAAAACTTAAGCCTATCTTTGGCTCTAACCAGAGTCTGTAGGTTTTGTTTCACCATTTAGTAACATGCATTTCCAGTGACAAGTTGTCATGTTAGAATTTAGAAACAGTTCATTCGCCGCATCTCACGTATTTCACATTCAGTGGCGCATCCTGACTGAAGCCCAACCCTTCTTCGCCTCGTCCGTGATTGGTTGTGAAGTCTGAAGGAGATTCACGGGATAGCAAGATGTCCGCGTTCATTTGAAAAGAAGTGTTTATTATCGATGAGTTCCTCTTTTCTCTGTGTTCTCTGGTCGATTTTTTCAAATGCAACATATAAAAGAAACCGGAATCATATAAAGAAAAGACGAGGACTCCGAGCCAAGAGCCATTCAATTTGTTATTAACAGGTTAGACCGCTAACCCATCACTGCCTAGCACCATGTTAGCTTCCTTGCTATTTGTTAGCTAGCTAGTTAGCTTGATTCTTAATGCCCAATCAGCGTAAACACGTGAAAATGAATGCGCCCGCGCATAGAGCTAGGCTTGCCGATGCTAGCTAGCTAACTTGCTAGATGTATGGGCGAAGTTGATGCTTTCCTGATTTCCATGAACAACGTTTTGGAGAGTTGTCTGTGAACATGTTTTTGAGGAAGAATGGTAAATTTAAACACAGGCATGTGACATAATGACCTGTTAGCAATTATAATTTGTTGCATGACAGCAAACTGGGTTAATTAGTTTTAGGTAGTCTAACGACGGTAAGTTAGTGTTAGTTTTGCTAGCCTGGCCTAGCGTTGCTTCATTTATCTAATTTTAAGTCGGTAGCTATGTGACATACTGGCTGAGAAGTGTTATTTAGCTTGTCGACATTAGATAGCTAGGTTAGCGTTTAATGTAAGATCCTAACACACCGCCACAGCGTCTGACACAATGCTGACCTCGTTTCAGCACATTGACAGCACACTGTAGCAAAACCTTAGGCGCAGAGTTGACGTTCGGTTTCAACTTTTGCAGAAATAATGCTGATATCGGGAACTCATGTCGAACGTCTATGAAGAGAGAGCCACAATGATAGCCGCTGGGGAACTGCAGTCGTTTGTCCCGTTCGGTCGTGAGCACTGCAAAAATCACCCGAACGCCGTTAACATCCAGCTGCGACAGCTGCAGCCTGCGTCTGAGTTGTGGTCCTCAGATGGCGCGGCCGGGCTCGTGGGGTCCCTTCAGGAGGTGTCTCTTCAAGAGAGAGAGAAGGTATGCGGACTTCATCCTCTCATGTTTGAATCACACAGCTGACTTAAACACTTTGAACAAAACCAACATACAGACGATTGGCTAAACTTTGAACAAAACAAGTATAACTTGAAAACACTGTCTGCTAGGAATCCTGGCAACTCAGGAAGGGTTCAGATGGCGCTGGTGATGAGGTCGAGTTTGAGGAAGAGCTCTATGTGGCTGGCAACATGGTTATCTGGAGCCGTGGAACAAAAGGCCAAGCCTCCTGTGTCTACAAGGCCTTTACTGTAGACAGCTCAGTGCAACAGGTAGTTACATTTATGATCTGTGCTGTACTTAACTGCAAGTATGTCATGGTAGATAATGGGGAAAAGTTTCTGATCAAGTTTTATTATTATTTTTTAGGCCTTGTGGTGCAACTTCAGTGTACCACAAAACAATAAATCCTGTAAGTATTTTTGTTCACCAAACTCTATGTTGTATTTGTATATGTATATGTTCCAGTTTAATTAGCTTTTTTGTCGTCTCATATGTTGCCTTGTTAATTGCTTCCAGCAAAAGAAATTGTGGAGCATACAGTTTGCATTGCTCAGGACACGTGTATAAATGTCCACAGTGTTAGTGGAAAAGACTTCATTGCTCCCCTGCCTTTTCAGGTAAGTCATTTGTTTGGCCTGTCTCCTTATATGAAATGAATTGTGCGTCCATAGATTGAAATGTAATGTTAGCATGGGGAGGGTGATGAGACTGATACAGTTCTCTAATCTGAACTGTGAAATTGATTTACACATTTATGAAACTGCAAAATTCACTCTCTTTAAAAACAAATTCACTTTAACATCTTCAAGTGCTCAAGAAAGGTTGGGAAAGATGTTTTGGTCTTATCATTCCCATCACAAGATCAGGAAAGCATATTCCTCCACTAGAATGAACAATTTAATATAGCATACACATTTGTTGTAAATGTAATAAAGTAATGTAAACCCTCTGAAATTGCAGCTAAATTTGATATGTTACTTAAATGGATTGTCTGGAGTAAATCAACCCATTTCTGTTATTGGAGATCATCGAGTGATGTTGGTTGGAAGAGGAATATGAAAATTTACTCTGCTGGCTTATCCTAACTGAACAAGGCACAGGAAACTGAACTGACGTTTTCTTGCCCCTATCAGTTAGTGTCAGATGCAGTTTCTCTGTTTGGTTGACGTTATACCAAGTTTTACTTGTTCTTATTTTTCTCGACAGCACTTGGTGACCCTAAACAACAGGCCTGATGGTTGATGTTTTAAGTAGTTAGTAGTAGAAGTAAATGCAGTGCTTAGATCAATTCCCTTGTAGAGTTTCACACAGGATGTTGGCATCTGTTGTAGTGGGAACTGGATACTGCCAGTATTTTTTGATGAGTTATGTGCAGTAAAGTAGTTTATGGAAGAAACCCTCTGTTTTGCATTTTTTTGTTTTTTTAACCTAGTAAAACAAAGAGAAATATAAATGCTGGAGCTGCTACATTTAAATCTTATGTGTATCGCCAGTGTGGAATTCTGTTGGTCGGGCAGAAATGTTTGTATTCCACCGGTAGGCCTAATTATGGGGAATCATAATGATGCATAATGTGCCTGTTTTGTTACATGGTTATGACATTCCCCAGGAACAGTCCATTTCATTTTACCAGCAGTTGTAATGGGTGTATTGGCTCACTTTCAACTGAGAAAGGGGATCCCTGTGAGTAAGGGCTGGTGTGGAGCGGGTGATAATTTGATATCCTGGCATGCCTGATCGTGATGTTGTTTTTATTTATTTATTTTTTACGTAAATACAATTACTTGGTTCTCTTTTATTGCCAGTTGCTATGTTTAGGTGCCAATCGGCTACGTAGAGTAAAGTGAAGAGCAAAAACATTTTTTTTTTTTGCTTTGTTTTTTTGTAACACTCCAGCTGTTCCAGCAATGTACTTACTGAATCTCAACCCCCCCTCCCCCCAAAGGCTTAAGTGACATGAATCAGAAGACATGAAGTTATGGTTACAGTGCTTCCATTGCCAGAGGCTCATCACTCAAATTGTGTCAAAGTTGATTGTTTGGGTCGTGACGCACCTAGACGCTAATGGTTATTATCTGCTGTTGCTTTCAGGTGTCCACACTGTGGCCCACTATGTTTGGCCTTCTGCTTGAACGCAAAAACCTCACCTCTGATGTTCCCATGAGTCCTCCCAGGTAGGACACCTGAAGCTGACCCTGTGTTTACATGTACAGAAGTAATCCAACTGTTGGCCTTACTCTTAGTAACACAAGCCTTTTGCGGAACTTGCTACTCTTACTAACTCACAGATTGTTTATCCACATTTGAAAGAATCTCTCTTACTGTGGTGTCTGAGATTCCCTTCTTAGTTGTATACTTACCAAAGTTCAAACAAAACATTATAATGCTATTAAAATGATAGTGCAAAAAAAATTAGGTTACAGTGTAATTTCCAGAATAAAATCAGAGTCAAGAAGTTTCTAGGATACCTGTGGATGATGGATGATGTAGGCAAAGACAGTTTAGAACTGTCATCCGTCTTTAAGTGTGTTAAGGTGTGTAGTTGATGTTTCTCCATCCTCTATTCCCTAGAGAGCCTCTTCCCACCCTCTTCAGCATGCTGCATCCTCTGGATGAGATTGCTCCTTTGGTGTGCAGGTCAACAGGTATGGCACTGCTGAAACTCAGTTTGTGCGAAATTATATACTATGTTCATTTGAAATTAAACAATTCGTAGTAGTTTTGAGTGTAGATGACTCTTAATATACCATATTGACAGTTGACAATCAACAGATGTGTCCTTGTCCCTTAGTAATTTATGACAGCAGTATTTTTAAAAATTGGTTAATGCGCAGAGAAGACAATAAATCATGGATTTATCACCTCCATTGTTTTAATTATGCTAATAGAGCTTTTCTTATATAATTGTCTGTGACCACTGTGTCCCTGTGGTGTGTTTGATGCCATATTGCTGGCTGTTGAGTGGCTGAGGATGTGTTCCTGTGTTTTTACAGCCATGTTTGATATCCCACGCATCCAGTACGTGTCCGATAGCACGCTCAGGGTGGTGTTCTCCTCCTGCAAGCCGTCCATCATCATGACCTACGACACGGTGCAGTGCACACACACTGTGTGGCTGCTACGCAAAGTCACTTTTGAGGTAGGCCGCTTGTCTTTGGCACTCTGTACGTAGACAATAACAGTAGAGTAGACAATCATTCTGGTGTCACCTCACTATCTTTCTCTCTGCGTTTATCTTTGTTGATCTCTCAGCTTCTTCTTCTTTCTTAACCTGAGAGTGTTGAATATACTGTACTTTATTTGTACTATATTTATAGGGAGTTGTATCTTCAGTATCGGCTCAGGTTTTCTGTGGAAGAAGGCTGATTTGTCATCATGCACCCTGACCCTTGCCCTTTGACCCTTTGTATGTGGCAGGAGCAGTCAGTGTTGCTGAAGTGCCCCGAGCCTGGGCCAGGAACTGGTGCTGCCAGCTTCCTGGGTGCCCACCTGCGCAATGTTTCACCGTTGGATTCGCCCTCCTCTCCACTCCACTGCCACACCCTGCACAACCAGAGCCGCCTGGCAGCTTCCCCCAGTCTGCACTCGCGCACCCACTCCCCTGGCATCTCCAACATGGCTGCCCTCAGGTCAGATGCTCTCAGGCACACACAGTTATATATATATATATACGCAGAAGTCATGATTAACACCAGTCATTCTGCTAAAATGTAACAAAAAATAATAATTTTATAATCAATCATATTTATCATTGAATGACTGGCAAATGTCCTCAATTTGTCTCTCAGTAGCTGGAAGAGTTAAGTTTGAAAAACTTGATTGGGAGGAGAAGGGCTTTAATGATGTACAACAGTAACGAAGTATTGGACTTCAAAGAGCAGCTCAGTTAGCAAGTTTGTACTAGCAACTCAAATAGAGAAAATACATTCACTTCAAAAGCTCTCTGACAAAGACAAAACAACTGTAATTTCTTGAAATCATAGCCCAGACATTCGAAACATTAACATTAGTTTTGTGCTGTACACTCTGTAGCCGTTCCCACAACCCCGGCATCGCGGCGCCATCCTTCTGCGGTGCCCAGCGCTTCAACGTGTCGTGCCATTCACCGTCGCCGCGCGGGAACAGTCTTCTTGCCTCGCCCAACAGCACCATGAATGAGTCTACTCTGCTGCCCGAGAAAGAGCCCATCATACCTGACCTGTGCATTGAGCAGCTATGGACTGAGGCTGCTACCACCTCACATAGGTCTCTCTCTCTCTCTCTCTCTCTCTCACACACACACACACACACACACACACACACACACACACACACACACACACACACACATAAATGAATAAATAAGTAAGTAAATATATATATATATATATATATATATATATATATATACAGACACACACACACACATCAGGAAAGAATCTGACCCATTGTGTATTCCAAAGTGCATAATGTGCTTTATGTAAAAGAACTTTACAGTGCCTTTACAGCTTTACAGTGCCTGCTTAATGTGGTCAAACTTGGGCATATTTTGATTTAAGTTTGCACCCCCCCCAAAAGGGACAAGAGTTGCCAGACGTCTAAAGTGTTCATCACCTCAGATCTCTGTGAGAACAAGTACCTGTGTTTCCTCGTGGAGTCACATCAGGAGCTCCGGTGAGTGGCCATCTGCCTGTCACTGCTATCCCCATCTACACCTATTGGGTCGCTCTGTGCTTCTTCACTCGAAAGAAAAATCTTTTTTTTTTTTTGGGGCACAGGGACGGGGACTTTCTGCCCTTATTCTGATAGAACAGAAAAGAGTGACAGGAAATGAGACTGTATTAACGGCTCAGCTTTAACCTGTAGGTTGCATCGAAGATCATTGAATACTGACCAAGATACAGCAACATAATACAAAACAATGGAGGAAAAATAGAACCATCCTAGTCTGCATAAAAGCCCGTGGTACATTGCGTCCCTTCGTGGACTTCCATTGATCTGGTCTGCATAAAGATGGACCCCCCTCCCCCTTGTAAAAAAAGAACACAGGACTAAATGGACGTTGCAACCTCTCACTCTGCTTTAACCCCCTCTGTTTGCATCACATCACATAGTGTTGGCTTGAATGTTGTATTTGGGCACGTTCATGCTGTATTTGGGCACGTTCATGCTGTATTTGGGCACGTTCATGCTGTATTTGGGCACGTTCATGCTGTATTTGGGCACGTTCATGCTGTATTTGGGCACGTTCATGCTCATCTTCCAGTGTTGAATGTAGCACAGGTAAACCCCCACGCCTGCCTCCTTGCAAAGAAATCAGTAACTGGGTTTCCATACAAGTTGCTGATGGGCATTTAAGTTATGTGAATGAAAAATCATCGCTCCTCCAGTCCTCTAATGCGAATATAAATTCAGTTCACTTGAGTGGGGTGGATTAACTCTTGATGCAAATAAAGTATAATGTGAAAAATGGAAAGAGTTCATTTGCAACATGTATATTCGCATTATGTTTTGATCCAACTCCCGGTAGGAACGTGTCACTTGATTAAGTTACTGTCCATTTTTAATTTGCATTGCACACAGATGTACATATTCTTGAGCCAATTATTCAATAAGGTGAATAAGTTGAATGGAAACCTATTGGAAGCTATTGATTTGATGCTAACAGTGGTGAAATGAGTTTTAATACTGCATTCTGTCCTCACTGGTTATGGCTCTGAGAAGTATTAGAAATTAGAAAATATATATATATTTTTTTTTCCCCTCATCTTTCCTTGGATGATCATTACACTCATTGAGTGGTCTGCCCCTCATAAGGTCATTTGAACAATGAACTTTCTGCAACTTCAGTCAGTAGGACTGCGGCTTAATTTGATAGACCACCATCTTCCCTCCTTACATTTGTGTCATTCCTGATGTGATTTTTTTCCTGATGTGTGTTTTTTTTTCTGTAGATGTGTGAAATTCCTGGAAAGTAACCATCAGCCCCAACTACTTTTTGTGTCTGTGTCCACCATCCCAGCCAAGGATGCTGCACCCCTGGAGGTAAAGATGATAACGAGTGACTTTCCTTGCATTGATTACTTAATTCTGACGGACCTGGAAATGGCATCTGCCTTAGTTTATCAGTTGCTGTTTTCTGAAATGGCATACTATATTACGTACTGCACACAACATATACCGGGCCTGGGGGATGTCATGATGTCGTGAAATGCTGAAATTCTATAAATTAGCTATGTATTCAGAAAAACGTACACACATTTTCTCAATATACAACCCAAACCAATGATCTTCTAATGGTACATTCCAAGACGTATACAGCATGCCGTACAGCAGTATGCCATTTTCGGACCCAACAATTGTTTGTATATATGAACAAAACCTATTTTTAAATTCAATCAATAATATACATTTTCATTGACGATGGACTTTTGTATTGTGAACTGTGAGCTTTAACATATTACATATATAACATGTTGCAAGATACAAGATACATGATATCACATACATAGCATATTACACTCTAAAATATTACCTACATAGTGCATTACATGCATAATAGCCAGATTTTCTGTGGGGTCAAAAAAAGTTTTTAAAAAGTCTACAATTTAAAACTATGAATTTAAGGCCTTAAAAAGTTTTAAATGTAGTGACATATTGTGCAGTAGGTCTAAAATTTATTAGGTTAGGTCTTAAATTGGTCTGAGTTGTGAGTTATTACTGCAGATGAACCAGTGCAGTGCATTTCATGTGGACCATGCCACTTGCTTGAGGTGTATCTTCTATTTTTGAGGAAGTGGACAGTCATGTAAATTTGGTAGTTGTAGTTGATGGTATTATTAAAAAGAATATCCTAATGTACGGATGTAGAATCTGTAATTTAACTTCAAATCCTACAAACCTTTGCAAATTGTTTGCCTGAAAGGGTGTCATGTTGGTCCAATTTTTCAATATAATGGTCATAAAAAGGTTTATAAAATTAAAGTCACTGAAACCTGCAGAAACACTGTTTAGCATTTCGTCTCATGTGTGCTAACATTAGCCTGTCTGCAGTGGACAGAACTGAGGGATGCGTCATCTCACCATTTTACATTAGCTTTAATCTGCTTTATTCATTTTTGCTGCATAAACTAGTTTTCTGCTGAAAATACATAAATCTTAAAGTCCTTCGGTTTGGGCAGAGCAGCCATTTTGTGGGTCAAAATGGAGAAGCTTTTACAAATATTATGTTTGTTATTTACATTTGAATGAGTGTTAATTGAAAATTGGTTCTTCTGCGTGGCTCTCTTCTCTGTGATTAATGGGTGAAGGATGAAGCCCCAGAATAAGTACAGTACACACAGTTGCATTTTCTTTGATACTCAATTCGGACAGATCTGGAAGTGCCATTGGCTTTAGTAAATCAGTTGCTATTTCTGAAATGGCAAACCGCTGTGCGTCATACTGCATGCAACATACATGGGGCCCGTGAGATGTCATTTTGTATCATGATAATGTGTACTCGTTTGACTAAATTGTGTGGTGACTTTACACACAGTTATTTGTTTCATGTATTCCATGCAATCATGGAATGTTTGTTCATGAATTTAAAAGGATCTTATGCGTCATTGATTGAGATATCTCTGCTTTAATTCTGTCACTGCATGAGTCATAAATAGCCTGACATGTGGGCCCCTTGGCAGAAATGGGTGCGGAAAATGGACTTGGATTGGAGGGGGGGGGGGGATTTACATGTAAAATACTAGCACATGTTGTAATCCTTTAATTCTCCTGTGTTATCTGCCACTAAATGGTCCCTTCAGCATCCTGTTTTTGCTCACCTTTCTCCTTGGCTGCCTCCGAGTCAGTGGCTGTCAGGGTAATGAGCATGTTTCCTCTTCTCAGAGCCGTGACTGCATGCTTGTCCTGGAGGTCAACGGAAGCCTGGTCTTGTACACGGGAGTGACACGGGTAAGCAATCACCTCATCACTAGCTGTTACAGATCCTAATGATTTCACCTGTCAGTGAGCCAGATCCCTTAGGCTAGAATGTTGTGATTACACATACCAAAAAAAAAAATTATCTCACCCCATCATCTTGTTAATTTGGCTGAGTTATGGTTTCCCAACATGAAGTCTCAAGTCTGTTACATGCTTAAGGTGGCGTAACACAATGACTGCACTAGGTTGGAGTCATTAAAATGGGAATTTCCTGTTTTGTAATGTAATCAGTGCTACTGATTGCCACTAATTGATGATTATGATTTGCCTCTTCTTATCGCTGAAGGTCAGTAAGGTGTTTGTGCCGGGCCTCCTGCCCCCGTCGCTCAGCGTGGTTAGCAGCCTGCCACATCACTGCAGCTCCCTGGGCAGTGTCAGCACACCGGCCAAGACCTCTACCAGACACCCCAGCAACCTGGAGGAGGTACACACTCACGAGGGTGTCATAGGTGGAGGTTGTTGTTGTTGTTGGGGTTGTTGTTGTAACGTTTGCTGATACTGTTAATAGTTATTACAATTTTTGGAAGTTTCTTAAAAGTTGATAAAAGTCTCTGCTGTCTCCTGTACACAATTGTAACTAACCAGCTAGTGGTCAGGTAAGAGTTGTAAAATCATGGATCATGTGGCAGGGAGGTGGTTGTCATTGTTCTAAATGTATTTTAATGTGTTTATTTATCTAAATTGTTGTTGTTGTTGTTGTTTTTGTGAAGCTATTTTTAAGTCTTAAAGTATTTATTTTCATTGGTGCTTGATGCTGTTGATGTTATTGTGATGTCTTCAGGTCCTAGTTAATTGAAATTTTTTAATTTTGTAAATCATTTGGGATAAAAAGCATCTACTAAGTGCCATAGACATAATAACTATAACCATTCAGGTAAAATAAAAAGTGCATTCAGTATCTGAGAAATGCTTACTGGTCAAGTAATGTGGAGGGACACTGAAAATGACTTCAGTCAGGTAGTTTTGACAGTTTATCAGATAGTCAGACAGCTCATCTCAGACTAAAACATAGTTGTAGGAATGACACTGCTTGGAAAGGTAACTGTAAAAGTGCAATCAATAACAATATGAAACCCCGGCTATATGTGATTGGGATAAACAAATGCTCTTTGGCCAGTGGATTGATCAAAGTGTTGTTTAATCAGAGGATGTAATAAGTAAAAGCTATAACTGAAATGAGTCATTGATCTAAACATTCAAACAAGTCATTGATATAAACGCTTAAATGAGTCATCAATCTAAACATTTAAAAATCTAATATTAAATATAGTCATAACCCAGCCTTGCAGCATTGTGTACACAAGCGGAAATGTGCCATTAGCCTTTATCTGAAATGCCATAACCATTACAATGTCTAAACTGTGATGCCGTGCATTTGGCTATTTTGTAGGGCACTGTAATGGCTCATGACTTTTGCTCAGTGAGGTTAATGGATGCCCTGGCTGTGTCTATGCTCTCCCCTGTCTGGACTCAGATTGGTGTGATGCCATCTCCTGTGGCAGAAGGGATAGGCGCAGCCAAGCACCACGAGATGTCCTGGGTGGACGACTGCAACTTCCATCAGACAGTACCTCACATTCACTCACTCCGAGACTCTGTCATCAGCAGCGTTACTCTGGTGAGCCTCCCCTGTGGGTGTGGGTGTGGCTGTGGCTGTCTGATAATGGAGAAGGGTTTAGAGTGTGTGTTTGTGCATGTGTGTTTGTGATAATAGAGAGGGGCTTAGAGTGTGTGTGTGTTTGATAAAGAGAGGGATTTAGTGTGTTTGTGTGTGTGTGTTTTATAATAGAGAGGGATTTAGAGTGTGTGTGTGTGTGTGTGTGTGTGTGTGTGTGTGTGTGTGTGTGTGTGTGTGTGTCTAGAGGCTATAACTTGCCCTGGCCACCACTACCAGTAATTTCCCCTGTTGTATGACATATTATTATTTTAAGACTGACATTTTTGAGACCAAGCTATATAAAGAGGGAGCAATTTCTCGTCAGAAAGGTCTGTCAGCATGCTGACGAGGATCAATCAGGCCCTAGGTCTCTGGGCCACCATGTTTACCCTCAGGCCCTTGCGTGTCAGCCTCACTAAGACATGTTTCCCCGCTGGGAGACCTACCAATCTCTCACCTGTCCAGATCATTTTGCAATACGATAGAGCTACCTTTTAAAAGGCTCGTTGGCCTAAAGGCTGAACTCCTTGCAACATATCTTTGTTTTGAGTCTTCAGTGCGTTGGATCACTGTTTGTTGTCTGTGTTTGTGCTTCCAACGACATTTACATTTATGTATATAGCGGACGCTTTTATCCAAAGCGACTTACATTTTTTGTCAACGACCAATTGTTTAGGGCCAGTCTCCCCGAGGGCAACTTAGGGTTAAGTGCCTTGCTCAGGGGCACAACGGTGGCAGCTGGGATTCAAACCCACAACTTTTCAGGCTGTTTGTGAAACGCTTGAGTGCAACATTTGATTGGTGTCTTCCTTGTCTGTTCAGGAGCTGAGCAACCACTCAATGCAGAGGATAACTATTCCAGAGATAGCGACTTCGGAGCTTGGTGAGTCGACTGTGGCAGGCTTTGACACACAAGCCCACATCGTATGGCGAAAGTTCGGTATCATTCAAATTTGACTGAATCTGGTCTCCATTTTGATTTTGCTTATTGGTTCTAGTTGATTATCGGTTTGCTCATTTCGATTCCAAAAATGTGAAAAAGATGTTAGTGGTGTAGTCTATGGTATAAGCTATATCTGAAGAATTGATTCGCAGACACATGATTTGATTATCAGAACCAAATTCATAATTTAAAAAATTATCTCCAAAAAATATATATTTTTTGTAAATATATAAATGTAAATGTAAATATATAAATATAAATATATATATTTTTTTGTAATTTCCACCTGTTTTGGTTCCAAGTACTTATCAGCTCTCATACCACATATTCATCATTGCTTCGCTTGGGATAAAGAGCATCTTCTAAGTGCCATAGACATAATAACTATAACTATCCAGGTAAAATAAGAAGTGCATTCAGTATGTGAGAAATGGTCAAGTAATGCGGAGGGGCATTGAAAATGACTTCAGTCAGGTAGCTTTGACAGTTTATCAGATGGTCAGAGAGCTCATATTGGAGTAAAACATAGTTGTAGGAATGACACCGTTTGGAAAGCGGTACCACTCATACCACGTATTCATCATTGCTTCTACTAGATTGTCGGTTTCTGACCCTATTCACGACCTCGAAACCCCAAACGGCCTTTGCGCACTTCCACATCTGTTGTCATTGTTAGTGACGACACAGTTGAGTCACAAATGCTAACTAAGTTCCTTTACGGCCTCTGACATGAGGGTGACGTAAAACTGCATCTCTCTCAAGCCCTGTCGTTGCTCTGGCCCAAGCATGTCCGCGCTGCCTCTGCCACAGTTCCTCTTCAGTGAACGAGAAGTCCCCTTTTATCTATAGGCTGCTATGCTGTAGTAGACTTATTAAAAAAAAAAAAAAAACACTACTCAAATACTGATCGACGAAAATAATTGGTATCCGATTAGATACAGTAATTTCCCGAATAAAAAATGTGTATGTATTGACCTCACCCTTGTATTAACCTCAGTTTACTAAACATTACCTATTGAATCACAATCAGATCAGATCAAGTAGAATGATGAAAAGAAATGCAATCCTGTATATAGCCCTCACTCATGTAGTCATCATGTACAAGTACATTCAACATCATGTATGAAGACATTTAGCAAAATCAATGTATTAACCTCGGTTAATAAAAAAGAAATGACGGTACTCCTTATCAATAGTATCGATACCGACGGTGCTGTCTTCACCTGCTCCATGATACAAAATTTCACACAGCACCACTGCAGGTAGGCAGGCAAGCAAGCAGGCAAATGGCCCCTCCTCTCACTTGCTGCTAAACACATAGAATTCTGTTTCACATTCACAACACTGAGCTGGCAGCATGGCAACCATTGCTGCTAAAGGGCCTTAGTTCCCACTTAAAGTTGAAATCCCTCTTCAGTTGTCCTTTTTTTTACCACATATTCAACATGATTTGCAATTCTAATGTGTGATGACGGCCCCATTCTGTGGTGAGTTGTTAAATGAAGATGTACTATGGCACAAGGAGCTGGACATCTATAAGAAAAAATTTGCCACTGGCTCTTTTTGTGTGTTTATTGTGTTTATTGTGTTTGTGTGTGAGATTGGATGGGATGGGGTGATTCTGAGGGGCCATGTGGTTTTGGAGAAACATGACAGAGGAGCGTTTGGTTTTCTGGATGCTGCGTTCTGATGGAGGTTAATGATACTCCACCAGGCCCGTGCCCAAGTAGATCTCATTATGCCGTGCGTAAGCCCATGTTGTCATTACCTGGAATTCAATTCTGTTTTGGGTCGAGGGCCTATTGTGTGTGTGTGTGTGTGTGTGGTGTTAAACAGTTGGACTCTATTTTAAAGGGCAGGGGGTTTGTACGTGGGGATTTTGAAGAAGAAAAATTAAATGTTTTAAATACATATTGGATTTTAAATTTGGAAAGGTTTTGGTATGTTTTTGGAATTGTCAGGTTGGTCAGGTCAAGTCGATGGATAAAGATGAAGGCCATGCTTTTTGTATGCCGCTAAATTCTCTATATTCTACCTCCTTCCCGCTCCAATCTTACAACAATCAGTGCTCTGTTACAAGTATACTTATGCTCTGTTTTGTCTGCTGTCTGACACACTGTATGTATATTTATAATGAATGTGCACTAAATGTAGCCTAAGTGCACTAAATGTAGCCTGTTTCAAATGTCTTTCTATATATCTTAAATGTGGCACCACTTGAATCCACGGTGAAATGTTGTTTTGTCTCACTACTGTCTATGCAAATTACCCAAAAACATGATTTTATTTGTTACATTTCGGGCATGCGCTCTTATAGACATCTGACTAAATGAGTAAGAGTTTTTGGGCACAGATTACTGGTGACGTGGACTTCATCTTCATCTTCTGACTTAAGTCTGTTTCGCAGTTTTTTTTAGACGTGAATGTGTGTGCCATGCTACACTTTCTGGAATGGTATGTTTGGTAAACAGCCCTAATATATCTGACCTCACTGTCTGGGGCCTCTCTTCTTCTTAATATTCCTGCCCACCCCCCTTTCACAGCAATTAATGTTCACCTGCCCCCACACCCCCCTGTTTACTCTGAAAGAGCAGGGTTCTGCGACTAATAAAATGACATTTCACCCAGCAGTGCTTTAACCTTTTGAAGTTTGTCAAGAAACTGACACAAATTCATTAGTAGCTTGATTATGTGGTGCTTATAAATTACTTATAAATTGCATGTATATTCTGAAATTTGTTAGTTTTTTTTTTTTTTTTGGTGTGTAAACTCAATTGTTCCTTAAAGTGGAATAGATATTTTAGGAAGTTTTTACATTTTCATCAGTAGGAGTTAGACATGATTTTATAATGTACAAAATAAACAAAGCGCTCTATAGGACAGGAGAGGTAGATATAATGTATAGAGAGATGTGGTGATGGGAAGGTAGGCCGAGAAAGAGGTAGGTGGCTAGATAATTACTTTATTCATCGCCATGGGGAACCTGCGGTTGTTGACTCCTGTGGAGTTTATTTTGATTCTTCTTTCTCTGGCACCTACAGTGAGGCGATGCCTTCAGGTCATCCGGTTCATTCTGCCCAAGGACACAGCCATGAAAGTGTTGGTCAAGTGGTACAACACCTACAACGCGCCTGGTGGTCCCAACATGCACCAGGAGTGGAACCTTTTCCTTTCCTGCTTCATGACTCTGATGGGTTACAACACCGACCGGCTGACATGGACCCGAAACGTGAGTGACATCTGAACAATAACAACGACAATAACAAAAATAACAACAACAATAACAAAAGCAGCAATAACAACAGAGGAATTACAGCATTTCTGTTTTAAATGTGTGCTTTATGTAAACAGGAAGAGAGGGATTAAATGTTTTTGTCATTTTTCCAGCTGCTCACAATAGCAGAAACAAAGGCTGCCTCTTCACCTCTAAAATTATCTCCAGCTTCATACGCATGGCTGCTGACTTTTTTTCTATTTAAGTATGCTGCTGGTGGTAGTGGTGTGTTTAAATTGGCCTCTTCTCCTTGCCCTTAGAGAGCGGCTGGGCCACTTGCGTCTGAGATTGTGCTTGTGTTTGACCTCTGACCCCCTCCCCCCCCTCAGCTCTACATTGAAGTGCCCCTCTCCCCAGTGGCCCCGAAGAAGGCAAGACCTGCTGACACGGGCACAGATGAGGTAGGTGTGCCCGCTGCTATAACAGGGCACAGGGCTCAGTGGGTGCCATGTGGGACTTGCTTTGATGGCTCTAAATCCTTGGTATTAAAAGAACTGGTTTAAACAATTTTAGAAGGGCTTGACTAGGGTGTGTTTTGTTTTTTCGTTTCGTTTTTTGTGAAGAAGCACTGAAAATAGATTATTCATCAGAAGTGATTGTAGGTTTGTTTCTTATAGTGCTTTCATTATATAATCCCTTCTCGGTACACCTCAAAATATCCTGCAGAAACATCATAATTGCGACATTACTGTCTTCATATTGTCCTTTATTTGACCTCATCAGGGCTATTCGTTTTACCAGAAGTCATTCTAGCACTAATAGTTGACGGAGGTCAAAAGGTAGCAATTGTATTGCATCTTCAGACCTGGGGTGATGGGTGAATGTTAATTACATTGCTTGTCTGCTATGTTCATTTGGCACTTGACATTGTAGATGTTCCCCTTAAGGTCATAAAAACACATTGACCTGCTTGTACCAAAATTTCCCGATTATTAACTAAGGTGAATCCTTTGATTTAGCCAAATTGAATTGTCTATGCAGTTAATACATGTGTTAGGGCTTTTTTCCCCCATTATTCTGCTTTCGATATCACGATCTGATCTGCTACTGAACCAATAGGTAATGTTTAGTAAACTGAGGTTAATACAAGGGTGAGGTTAATACAAGGTTTTTTTTTTTTTTTTTTAGCATAAAACACTGACCTGAGGCCTGAGGTTTATACATGGTGCGACTTATATTAAATTAAATTTCTCTATGCATAACACTGCTGTCAACACCATTGTTGGTTGTCCAGTGGTGCACACATCACAAATAAATGCTGGTGGCACTGGTCTCAGAAATTGGTGATGTCCGCTCACCGTTCTTTTTATTTATATTTTTAAAAAAAAAAAAAAAAAAAGGTTCCTCTAGTGTCTTGTTTCAAGCCTTTTCAAGTCTTTTAATTACTGTTTAATAAATGAGACTTTTAATGACCAAAACCATCAGTGGTTGGGTTCGAGTTGAAGACAAACGATTTACCTTCATTCTCAAAATATCTTAAACCTCTTTTTGGTCCTTTAGGATTGGGACTACCTCCGCAATTCGGACTACCATTTATATATGGGGGGTATGCCGGGGCTGGGCCCTCTGGCGCCCTCTAGTGCCAGGGAGGAGCAGATGTCTGTGCTCAGCGTGGACTCCTCAGCACCTCTGTTCCAGCACATTCCATCCCTGTTCTCAGTGCTGCACCTTCTCTATGAGGACATAAAGCTGGACGAGCTGCAGAGAAGTGGAGCCCGCTCTTTGGTGGGGCTCCTGCAACAGATGGCCAGGTAGCCCACATGTTTATATTGATAGTGATCAGTGACGGGGTGGGGACTGATAGGATTGATTTTATCAGTATTGATGCCGTTGTCAGTCCTGCTTATCAGTCTGATGCTTTATCAATTCTCTTATCGATTCCTTTAAGCAGAGAAGGTAGTTTACACAGGTTGGCAACACATGAACCTTATTGGTGGTCTATATTACTACAGAGGCATTAGTAACTTGTTGGAATGAGGTAAAAATATGTAGAACTCTTTTGTCTATTTCAATTCTACTTCAGAGAGAACAGTTGCCCCTAGGTAGTTGTAAAAAAATGTTGTGCTCCAGGTGCATGACAAAATATGTGGCGTAAACCCAAAGGAAGGGCGTCCGACAACTTTTTTGGGGGGTGAGGAGGCACAAAATGACATTTTGACCATTGCTGGACTTTCTCAGATTCCTATGTTTAGTTTAGTTTGTTAAGTTCAAGTAACATTTAGTTAATATCTCAAAATAATGCAATGCACCCTTGGTAAGTAAGAGTGCAACAATGCACAAGTCTTTGAAAGAGGAAGAAATGCAACAGATCAGTTCAGCCCAATTCCATAACCCAACATGATAAATGCTACTGTTAGTACACACATCCATTAAACCTTCGCTGCTTAAGATAAAAGCTAAGGGATCACTTCATCATCAAACAAGAAATATCATCAACAAGGTTTTGAAGCCCTCAGCTGATTGAAGATTGGTTTACGTTGGCCATCACTGTGACAAATTAATGGCGCAGATCATTAAAAATCTTCATCTTCAATATTTTGTTCATCGACATTCAGGATGTGATTGAAGTATTTCCTTAATTCCTTTTCTGTGCAGTTTGTTATTTCCTAAATTATAAGTGTTAGATGTAGGTGAATATTGAATTAAATAAAATGTCTGTCTGTTGTCAGAATATATCCAAGCACTAAACAGAGATTATGCATGAAGTTTATTTTTAATTCCTCTTGTTCAAGCACTCTGGCAAGAGGGGCAAAACGAAAATCTCTTGTAGGAAGAAAACTTGAAACTATGAATATTCAGAGACAGTTTGTCAATGCTGGAATTGATTCACTGTGGTATTTCCAAGACCATTTAGCGTCAGAAAGCCTCAGACAAAATTCAGACTGAAAACACATTTTTGTTGTCTGGAGCTTAGCATAGTAAGCTCTTAGCATAGTATTACCCTGAAAAGTGACAATTGGAGCCAAATTAGTTCTCCAGAAAGGCTTCATTAATTCACTCCTGCACCGACATCCCCTGGTCCCCCAGTCTCATTGATCAGCGAGTGGACTCTTGACCGCTGTGACGTAGCACCCCTGGTGATTCATGGGCAAGTTAGCACTTATATTAGTATTAGTGTAAATATCGATTAGCTGACCGAGCGGGGGTGGGGTGAGGGGTGGTTAGGGTTTTTTTGGGGAGTAGGGGTGAATGCTGTTAGGATGGTGGTGGTGTTAGGTGTGTGTGTGTGTGTGTGTATGTATGTGTGTGTGCGCGCTCGTGCGGGGGTGTTGGGGGCGCGGGGGGGGGGGGGCGTGTTTGGACGAGGGGGTGTTGAAGGCTGGTACTGATTGTTTCCCCATCTGTCTCATCAGAGACCTACAGCTGGAGGAGTACATTGATCTCTACTGGCGCGATTTCCCCTCATTCATCAAAACCTTCCACGAGTCCTGCGTGATCGACCAATGTAAGTGCCAAATCAATAGAGGTGCCTGTCATTAGGGCTTCTCATTAGAATGTCAAGCGCCCCCTTGCTTTTTGCCATTTCTGTCTGAGCATCCCCCTCTCTGTCTTATGCCTTTTTCTATTCAGACTTTTATTTTCATCTTTTGTTCATTGTTGATGGACACTTTCTGTTTTTTGTTTTTGAATATGAACTCAATGCTTTTTTTTCCCCTCTCTTCTCATATCTGTTAATGAACTTCAATTCTGTCCCTCTGTGTACCTCTCTCTGGGTCTATGGGGTAGACAAGATAATTGAGGCTGTTTAATTGTTGGATTTAGTGTGTGTGTGTGTGTGTGTGAGTGAGAAAGAGTGTGAGTGAGGTAAGTGATTGGCAGACTGACGTGTATGTACTATGTACTGTTTTGTGATGGCTCAAATGACCTTAATCCCCCACTCCCTCCTCCTTGCCTCCCTCCTCAGCTCAGCTAGAGCAGATGATTCGGCCCTCGTTCCTGACACCAGAACCGCCCTCTGTGTTCGGCTGGCTCAGACGTTGCCTGAGAGGGGAGGATGTGGCACCTTTCCCCTACTTGCCCGGAATCTGCGAGAGGACCAAACTGCTGGTGCTCGTAAGTGCCTGAGAATGAACAATTTACCATTGTGATCTCATTTGCCATGAAGTGATGTCATGAAGATAGAAGATAGAACAGAGGAGTCCCCAAAAGCCAAGTGCATCCAGAATTGGCATCTTCTTCCCAAAAGCAAGTGGTTTTCAGTGGACAGAAAATTGCTTGCTTGGTTAGCAGCTATGCTTTTGGGAAATGGACCCCTGGCGTGCGATGGTTGCTGGACTGAAGTCAACAAAATGAGGATCGACTTCACACACCAGATTTTTCTACTCATCACATTTTTCTTTTATCTTTAACACACACTTCCAGACTTCTTTAACATTGCTCCTCCATCACACACTTCCATGCTTAAGCAGAATTGTTACTCCATAACACACACTTCCATACTTATGCAGAATTGTTACTCAATAACACACACTTCATACACAGTACTTACACATACTTAAGCAGAATTGTTATCATAACACACCTTCCATACTTATGCAGAATTGTTACTCAATAACACACACTTCCATACTTAAGCAGAATTGTTACTCTATAACACACACTTCCATACTTAAGCAGAATTGTTACTCTATAACACACACTTCCATACTTAAGCAGAATTGTTACTCTATAACACACACTTCCATACTTAAGCAGAATTGTTAGTTCATAACACACACTTCCATACATATCTGGCATTGGTCCTTTATTTGTCTGACCAGCCAGTCATTGCCTTTGACAGACTGCTTATCTTATATCATACATTGTATGTGTTCCTCCTCCATAACAGTACCCGCTTTTCAAACATTGCCCCCTCTTACCACACGCTTGTATTTTTCTTTGTTGATATTTACTATAAAACTTGTAGCATCCTCTATTAACTTAATTAAGTACAGAATGGAATACGTGGATCCTGAATCACACAGTACCCCCTACGAGCAGGAACATGTGAAGAATGTATTGTATGTGTAGGTAGTGATGACTCTCCCGTGATTCAGTGACCAGTAGGGGGCACTGTTCCTAAGCATCTGGTGGAGACCAGTAATTAAAACACCTACGTGCAGAGCTACGTGGCCTCATGAAAGTGCTACCTTGCCTCTTGGCGAGTTCCAGCGGGGGTGAGAGGAGGTCACGAGTCACGGCAGAATCCTTTAATAATGTAGCTATGATGTAGGTCACATGATGCGGTGGCTCTCGCATGCTCAATGGAAATGTCAACTAGTTAGTCGGCGTTTGGCTCCCAGCTAATCACAGTGACATTTTTCAGTCTGTTTACGCTGTGTGTTCTGAGCTGCGCCACCAAAGGCATCTGTGTCCCTCTTCTCCCTCTCTTTCTCTGTGTGTGTGTGTTTGTGTGTGTGTGTGTGTGTCTGTGTTGGTGTGGATGAGGGTGCAAGTGTGTGTGTGTGTGTGTGTGTGTTGGTGTGGATGAGGGTGCAAGCCTGTGTGTGTGTGTTTGAGAGTGAGTGTTGGATAAGGGCAGCCTAGCCTTAATTAAGCCATGGAGGTCTGAATCATGGGTGATGGTGGGAGGTTGATGGAGAAGCGACGCTGAGTGGTGTGCGTGCATGTGTGTGCATGGGTGGGTTTGTGTGTGTGTGTGTGCATGGGTGTGTGTGTGTGACAAGAGGGAAGGGGATGGTTCGTCTGTGTCCTCCCATCACGCCAAGAGTAGTGACGCACAATGGACAGAGAGACACTAACGACATGTCATGCAATTATAGCCTGTATTTACCCTAGTCCCCTCTTCTCACTCACACACACTTACACACACACACACACACACACACACACACACACACACTCACACTGCCTCCTCTCTCTGCCGTCTACCTGATTACCGGATAACTTGTTTAAACCCCTATCAACCCTCCCTTTTCTCTCTGTCACTCACACACAGTTTCCTGTGTCAGCCTGAGTTGTTTCTCTGCCCTTTAGAGTCCCACAGCAGTTCTGATGGACTCCACAGTCAGCCTGTGTTCTAAAAAGCACATGTAGCTAAAGATATTCGAAGCATGCTAAAAATGGCCCTCGGTCAGGCGCACACCGGAATGCGACTGAATGGGGACGTGCCTGGAAGTGTGGATGCCTTTTGCGTTATTATTTTCTAAAGCAGACAGGTTTAGTCATTGCCACTAAAACCACAACGGTGCTGTCCCACTGCAGATACTCACTCGGCTTCTCTCATCCCCTACACCTCTGCTTGCTCCTTCTCTCCCACTCGCTCGCGCTCTCTCTTTATTTCTTTCTCTCTCTCTCTCATTCACACACACACTCTCTCTCTCTCATTTGCTCTCTTTCTCTCTCTCTCATTTGCTCTCTTTCTGTCTGTTGCTCTGTCTTTGTTTTGTCTTTGGTACCATGTGTTCCCACCTGATATCTGCCTTTCTTTTCTTTCTTTTTCCGCTTTTCCCCCATTCTCTTACTTTCCCATCCCTCCTCAACACTATGGCTTTAAACCTATTTATTTCTCTCTCTCTCTCCTCTCTCTCTCTCTCTCTCTCTCTCTCTCTTTCTAGAGCTACGCACTCTATGTGGCTGGAGACGAGAAAGCGGTGGTGGACAATGTCTCCAAATACCTGGCCAAGATCTCTGCGGGTGAGCATAGCAGTCTGTCAAGAGACCAGGCCCCATTGTGCCTGTCACAGATTGATTCACTGGACCCCACTGACGACAACACACTCCAATGGCTGGTGTGGCTGTGGGGGTTGGTGGGCTGTGTGTGTGTGTGTGTGTGTGTGGAGGGAGGCAGGGTCTTGCTAAGCTCAGTACTATGGCAAAAGTAATTGGATGAATAAACGTTGTTAAAGCCATATAATGTGTTTTTATGTAAAGCAAGTGAAGACTTTTCATGGTCTCGGTCACGGTTTCCAAGGGTGAGAAGGAAACTTAATTAAATTAGTTGTACATGGAATGTTCAGCACTTGATATGATTAAGGTGTTGAGTAGGCTTAGAGATGACACACTGCACAAGTTTGTCTTCCTACAATTGACCTGTAAGCAGATAGGTGTGTGTGTATGTGTGTGTGTGTGTGTGTGTGTGTGTGTGTGTGGTCTATATTTATAGTTTGATTCTCCCTCACAGGGCAAAAGAAGAACATCTCTGATCAAATCCCTGAAATCAGGAGGTGGGTTTTAAGTTTTTTTTTTTTCATGCACAGCTTCTGGGAAAATGAAGCTTCTCATTTGAGTAGATATAACCAGTGAGTGGCTGATGCAGTATCGATATCTTGGAAAACATTGAGCGCACTACATGATGTTGTTGTAGGTTTGTAATATTGTTATTGTAGTTATAAATTATCTTTCTGAATGAGATCACACTTGGCTCTCAGTCTTTTGCTAGCAATTACTTGCTTTCGGAGAATATGTGTATTTCTAAGAGGGAGGGAGGAAAAAAATTGTCTTATCGAAGAGTAATTGATTTCTGCGTGTTGTGAGAAATTTCAGCAGTGCAGACTCTTATCGGCCTTGTCATCGGCCTGTAGTGCCATTGGTGGCGTGTTGTTTCAACCACACGCTGGAGTCAGATGGCATTTTGACAGCAGCTTACATCCCCTCCCCCTGAACAACATCTGAGTAAAAATATGACTCATCGTGTTCATGTTGGTGTGAACCTTGGCAGGGAGAGCCGCGTGAAGTTCGAGGCCCCGCAGAGGAATCTGGCCGAGAAGCTCATGGAGTGGCTGACCTCTTCAGGTGGGACACGTTCTTGTCTGTCCAACGGTCATTAATACCTGTTGCACCCAAAGCACATCCCCTACCCACGACTTGAAGATCAGATCAGATCAGTAATAAACTTTTGAAGTTTAACTGATTTCATTTGCTTAGTTTGAAGCCCATTATCTCCATGCTTCTCTTATGCCAGGTTTCTTAAATCAGTCCTTTTGGCTTGAGGTTTACGGCTCTATGTAAACTGCCTCAAGGAAATATTAATTGTTTATCTTTGCAAATTATTACAGTTAAAATTCACCGTTTTTAACAATGGTTGGATAACATCCTTCCTTCAATTTCCTCAGCTTGCAGCCCATTGTCTCCATACCTCTCTTAAAACAGTCTCTTTGGCTCCCAAGTTAACTACCTGGAAGAAATATGAATTGTTCATATCTTTACAAATTATTACAGTTGATTTTACAATCAACAAACATCCTACCCAACTGCATCTGTGCAAAAACTCCATTTTGGCTCCAAGTTTAAATGGGAAGGTGAATTGCCTTGATAAAATGTCAACTGGTAAAAATTACACACATTCATGAAGTTGATGAACTTTTCACTGTGTTTGGAAAGTCCATGACTGCATCTGTGTTCAAAAAAAAATAACATAATAAAATCAAGTGCTTGATTTGTTTATTTATTTGTTAACCCAGTGTTTGTTAGTTGCTTATCATTGCTTGATGTTTTTTCTGAAGGGTTTACTCTGAAGGACCTGGAGTCCGTGCCATTTGGTGCGGCCCTACCAATCAGGGATGCCATCTACCAGTGCCGAGAGAACCCATGCTCTGATTGGTCCGAAGAGGTCTGTGCACTGATTGGACGTCAGGACCTGATCAAACAGGCACATAAAGTGACACTTCCCAAGGCTAAATCAGTAAGTGTGTGTGTGTAGCTGGGATGTCTTTTGAAAGAGTGTGCAGGACTGAGTGAGTTTTTCTGCCATAGAAGAGTAAGTAAAGCAGAAAGTATTTAAGTTTTAAGTGGTGAAATGAGTTAGAGTCCTTTAAAATAAAAAAACAGATGAACAATTTTGGAAATAATTGTCAGTTAAATCAGTAGTGGACAGCTATTTGGTTAATTGATTTATTGTTGCACCCTGTTATGTACAGTTCTGTATACACTATTGTTTTTGTGTGTGTGTGGTGTTTTTTTTTTTCTTTTTTTTTTTAGTAGCGAAGTGTGTTTTTGTTTGCAGTCTTGCGTTCTGATTTATGCATTTGCATCCATTTGCACTGCTTTTGTTCCGCTGTGCATGGGTGTGTGTGGGTGTGTATGTCAATTTGTCTGTCTCTGTCTCTGTGTGTGTGTGTGTGTGTGTGTGTGTGTGTGTGTGTGTGTCGTCTGGGAGCAGACAGTGGGCCTGGGCAGTGAGATGTTGGAGGTGCCCGTACCCAGCGAGGCCGATGAGGAGGAGGACGGCATGGCGGACCTGGACCCTGAGGTGACGGGGCTAATCTGGAGTCAAGACTTGCGTGTGCAGGAGGTACGACGACTGCTGCAGAGCTCACGGCCCGTCCGTGTCAACGTGCCTCAGCTGCCTGAGGTCAGCGATCACGAGTACATCGAGGAGAAGGAGAACAAGTCAGTACTCACTACACCACTCTGTCTCTCACACACACACAGCCATGCACTCAAGTTCTCCATTATTTATACTAACTTGCACACATGTAAATTATGCACTCTTACATACACAACACACACTCTCTCTTGTACATAGACAAACACACACTCTCTCTTGTACACGGTATGCACAATGAAAACACAAACAGTTCTGCATATTTACACACATTCACACACAGGTCAAAGGCCACATACACAAACTTGGTCAAGTCACTCTCACTCTCACACATAGACACAGAAGTATATGCACAGTTAACCATGCATTGCATGCACTCACTCACTCACTCACTCACTCACATGCACACACATACTTTCCCACACTGTCTGCCGTATTCGCACAACGGCTTGTTCACCGCAAATTTGAGTCGTGCAGAATGACAGGCTGACAGAGCTAAAGCGGGGAAAGTAAAAAGTAAAAGTGTGGCTGGGGTTGGCCAAATCATTGTGAACACTCACATGTCATATCTGCCGCTCAGGTCTTGCAGATGTGCAGATTCACATTAGTCGACACATAAATAGTACTCAGCTTCCTTCACTGAAGTGAATCCGCTCATTCTGTGTGTTTCTGTCTGTCTTTCTCTCTCTAGACCCCTATAACTTGCTCAACACTGTTAACCTTGAATCCTTTAGTTTATTCAGTATTCAGAATTTTCAGTAATTCAATAATTTGTGTATTAACATACTTCATCTGATTACTAATTTATACCCATCTATTACACTGCCCTATCTCTAAATAACTGCTTCCATAACTTATTTGTACATAATCTGCACATAACTATTCCCACCATAATTTATTTGTACATAATCTGCACATAACTATTCCAACTATAATTTATTTGTACATAATCTGCACATAACTATTCCCACAATAATTTATTTGTACATAATCTGTACATATCTATTCCCACTTTTACACTGCCCTTGTCTGTACATAGCTACTCTTAACTGTACATACTGCACATACTGTACATATTGCACTTTCTGCTATTTGCACTTCTGATTAGATGCTAAACAGTGTTTTGTTACTCTGTATTCATTCATTTGTAATGACAATAAAGTTGAATCTATCTAATGTAATGTAATGTAATCTAATGTTATGTTTAAAATGCATTAGGCTAATTATTACTATTTTTAGTTATTAAGATTTACTGACAATTGACTTCTATGTGGGAATGAGTCAGGATCTGAGTCAGGATCTGATTCTGATTTTGAGTAAAACAATGTGTAATGACCTGGTTTTGGTTATGTAAACTACTTAAACTCTGTCCTGTGGTTTATGTGCGATGTTGCTAATGTCTAGAGATCAACTGTACTACATTTTTATCTAATACTTTCATTTGATCCTTTTTAACATAGAGCTTTTGAAAATGTTGCCGTGCTATGAGGGGGCAAAAGTGAAGTTCATATACTCAATTATGGCGGTGGTAGCGTAGCGGTTGAGGAACCTGCCTAGCGTGCTAGTAGTTCAGTAGCCTGAAATGTTGTGGGTTCAAATCCCATCTCCCACTGTTGTGCCCTTAAGCAAGGCACATAAATGTAGTGTAATGTAAATTCAGTTCAATTCAGTGCTCTATTGGCATTGCCAAAGTGATCATGTTGTATGTAAGTCCAACATGCAAGTATAAGGGACACATGAAATAAAACGCCTAGAATAAAATAAAAAGCCTGTATGTGTATATATACATAGAGCTGAGCACACTCTCAAGGTGGAGTTCTTATGCTGATTTAATATGAAGCATGACAATCAAGATGACTATTTCGGCCTAGGCCATCTTAGGCCGTCTTCGGCCATCTTGGCCCGAAACGGTTGTCTTGATTGTCATGCTCCATATTAAATCAGCATAAGAGCTACACCTTGAGAGTGCACTCTTCACTGCTTCATGGAATAACCCTTTTCCACTCACCCAAAGTCTTCATCTATTCATCTGGAGTTGAGTGCACTTTCTCTTAAAAAAAAAAAAAAAAAAAAAAAAAGATATACATAGAATTGCTATGCGTTATATGCCAGTGATGCCAATCATCTCTTCTGTCTGTGGTAGGCTGCTGCTGCTGTGCCAGCGCACCATGGCACTGCCGGTTGGCAGAGGACTCTTCACCCTCTTCTCCTACCGACCGGTGCCCACTGAACCCTTACCTGTGCCAAAGCTCAACCTAACTGGTATGGAACTCTTGTTTTTGCTCATCCCCATGCTCTGAATGTTACACACTGCAAACCCTCTCAATCGCTGTTCTCCCTGTGACATATTTGGTATAGTGTGTCCATTGCATACTATTACTTGGGAAGTTGCCCCTGAGCGAAGGTCTCTGATAAGATTGCGAGATATATGCAATTTGCAATAATCCTGTGCCTTGTTAACGGTCCATTCAGACTTGAAACCTATTCCCCTGGAATAAAAAAAATGTTACTTCAAGGGACCTTGCATTACTCTTCGGTTTTGTTGCTGTTTACGACCTGTCTATGCTTTCCCCAGAGCCATCTCTCACAAGTGCCCACATAAAAGCACCTTCAAGTCCGCTCTGCATTCCACATGAGGGTCTAGCCTGTAATTATGGCAGGAGTCTGATTTCTGTCCAGAGAGGACAAACGTAGGGGCTGTTTTCAGTTTTACGGTGCAGACAAAACAGTGCTTTCATGAGCTCATCTTCAGCACTCCTCTGTCGGCCACATGATGAGACATGAATGGCTTTCACGTCAACAAGAAAAGCAGGAAAAGAAAACAAGGGGAAACAAACAACAAAAACAAGCTGAGTTGCAAGACTTTGTTCTGTAATCTACAGAGCCAGACAGATGGATTTGAATATTTAGTCCTGTGTGTGTGTGGCATTTTGGCAAATATTTAGACATTCTTCACCATCAGGAAAAGGATATTTTGTGTGTGTGTGTGTGTATGTTTATGCAAGTGTGTGTGCATGTGTGTATGTGTGTTTATGCGAGTGTGTGTGTGTGTTTATGTGTTTGTGTGTGTGTGTGTACTCATAAGGGTGGGTCAGAAGACTCCTGACTGTTTCAGTCTGGTGTTTGTAGGTTTATGGAACTTGCCTTAGTCAGGGTTACATGGGCATATTTAATGCAAATTGAATCACATTTATGACTATGACAATTGAAATTGGTTATATAAAAACACCTTTATCAGATTAAAATTTTTGGTTAACCAGAATTTTTTGCAAATGGTAAAATAGACCACATGCTATACTGTATATAGTAGGGCAATTGCATGGAGAGTGGACTTTTGTGAAATCTGTAATGCCGAATTAAAGGTATTTGTATGATGTGGGATTATATAAAATTTTTGAAATTGCTGTGTTCAGGTTACATGTGAAAAGTACAAAATATTTTAAAATTATAGACCTCTTTTGAAGCGTCGTCATACTGGATTTAGACAATCTTTCCAGTGTTAATGAATAACTAATAATGAATTACTACTTTACTTTACCTGCCACTTAATTTTAATGACTTTGACTTAGCTCCTGTCAAGGCAAACAAACATACTGGCAGTGTCTACAGAACTAACTGAACACAAGGATTTTTTTTTATATTATTAAAGCTCTACCTAAAAGCCCAGCTTATCACCAAATAACCTGCTAGCTTGTTAGCTGACAATGCTAGGTAACGTTACTAGTCTTGGTGGCATAGCAGTGAAGGAACCTGGCTAGCAATGCTAGTAGTCTGGAAATTGTGCGTTCGAATCTTGGCTGCCACCATTGTGCCCTTGAGCAAAGCACTTAACCCCACGTTGCTCTAGGGGAGACTGGCCCAGATGTAACTGATAGCTGACAAATGTGAGTCGCGTCTGCTAAATGTATAACTGTAAATGTAGTCTGTTAACCATAGGATAAAGTGTTTTTCTGTAAAAAGTGCTTGTTACCTTTACAAAATTTTGAAACACTGAAATGCAAACAGGATCGCTATTGTAGTTAGATGTTGTTTCATATACATCTGATAGATAATGTCAAAATGATAAAGTGTAGGATTCCCTGTTAATAAAGCATTAAAAGACACTTCTGAAAACAGTCAGTTTTGTACTGATTCTGATAGTGTCTGAAATCTTTCTGCCTCCACCAGCAGTTTGTGGAATGTTAGCAAATGGAATGTTTGCAAACAATAAAGGTTCTGTTAATATTGTGCACATTCTGTTACATCCATAACATGGATCCTCATTACTAGTGTTGCCCATGTAAAATGAATGAACTATTAGTTTTTGAAGGCAGTTGATTGGTAAAATACTTAAGAATGGTACTTAGAATTATCTAGTTATCTTTACTTATGCAGGAGTACACAACATATCTGGGTATTGATATTTTAGGCAGCCCGATAATTCCTTTTCATTTTTCTCAGGACGAGCGCCTCCCCGCAACACCATGGTGGACCTCAGCAGCGGCAACATTGACGTGCCACCCAACATGACCAGCTGGGCGAGCTTCCACAACGGTGTTGCCGCGGGCTTGAAGATTGCACCCGCCTCGCAGGTGGAGTCGGCCTGGATCGCCTACAACAAGCCCAAGAGTGCAGAGCTGGCGAACGAGTATGCTGGCTTCCTTATGGCCCTCGGCCTCAACGGCCACCTCACCAAACTTGCCACGCTCAACATCCATGACTACCTCACCAAGGTGAGTGCAAAACTCATACACACACACACACACACACACACACACACACACACACAGCCACATTCCTGACTATTTTGCTCAGCATACATGGCTACCTCAAACACCCTCTCACACACACACACACACACACACACACACACACACACCTACACATTCTCCTGGCCATGCTCAACATCCACGACATCACCAAGGTGAGCACAAAACACACCACACACATACACATTTACATTTAGGCATTTAGCAGACGCTTTTATCCAAAGCGACTTACAAAAGAGGATAACATTCAAACACACACACACAAAATAAAACACACACAGTACTCTCAGTGTTCAGCACTCCCTCACCACAGTGAGAACACAGTACACAGATGCACCCTCTATCCATAGCTAGATTACCAAGGTGAACTCCGAAATCAACACAGCCTACACAAACTTTCCCACCCTTTTGAGTGGGGTCACAGGACAAAGCCCCACATGTGGCCACGCTTGATATCCATTTGACTGCTTGACTGCCACATTGGTCTTAGCTAGACAACCTGCTTCACTGCTACATTGGTCTGCCAGATTTTGACATCCATGAATACTTCAGTAAGATGATCTCAGAATACACACCCACACACTCTCTTGCTTAACATAAATACCCACAGCGCTAGCCTATCTCTCTAAGGTGAGCTCAACACACACACACACACACGCACACGCAATCTACTCTCACTATCCATAATGATCTGGTGACATTATCCATAATGAGAAGGTGACATTGAAACGCCCACTCATTGCCTATGCCAGTAAACTGGTCAACCTTTAACATCCATCATTACCTCAGGGAGTTCAGCCTCCTATTCATGAACACAAAGCACCTTGGTATGCATGGCCTCAGCTTAACCTTTCAGGGGCTAAACTGAATAGCAATAGTCCTCTGCAGCATTGTAACCAAGTGCTCCACACACACACACACACACACACACACACACACACACACACACACACACACACAAACACACACACTCTGCTGCTGTTTTACCTAGATGATATGGCTTGTGAGGGTTGCCAGCTGTACAACTGTGAAACTAGCACCCTGGTGACTTGCTCTCCTCCCGATCCATAACGCTGCAAGGTGAGGAATCGAGACTCTGCAGATGCGATGCTGAATTGCGCGGGGTGGTGCAGGTTACATGAGAAAACATGTCAGGGTTATTGGAATCTGTACCTGAAACACACCTGCACACTCCGAGTGTTAGTCAAGCTGTCTCCTTCAAGGCACTTTCTTTGTGTCTGTGTGTGTGTGTGTGTGTGTGTGTGTGTGTGTGTGCGTGTGCGTGGACATGTGTATATGTGCCTGTCAGTGATTGAGACGAGCCTTTCCATAAACAGCCATATCCTCACACATACAGAGGCCTTATCCGTGTGAGTCACAGAGACACCTTAACCGAGTGCAGCTATTGAGTTTAACCAAGCACACCCACGCACTTCAACCAGAGTGAATCATTACAAGCACAGCCAGGCACCAGGCATCCCTCCTTTCAGTAAACCTATTTGTCATGTGTTTCACATCTACGCAGCCACTGCAACAGGACATACATATATATATATATATACATACATACATGCTCACACACACACACACACACACACCATGCTCTATTTTTTGTTATTCATTCAAAGAAAGAGGGAGGATCAGAGTGCTGTGTAAAAAGTCATTCAGGAAATAAAATGTGTCCTGCCCAGCCCACACCCACCCCCCACCCACCACCACACCCCCCTACACCTTTTCCCTCATTCTCTCTGATGCACTCCCTCCCTCTCGTTTTCTCTCACTCTGTCTGTCTCTTTCTTTTCGACTTCTTCTCTCTGTGTGTGTGTTGTCTCTCGGCGTTGGATTTTGTGTGCAGAGTGCAGTTAGCCCGCGTACATCTCCATCTCACAGCTCTCATCCTGTTGTTTTTCTCACATGAAAGGGCTCAGGCCGGCGTGTGGAGTTTCACTATGACTTTTCCCGGGCTGTGACGTGTGCGTCATTTTTCTCATTTCCAGTCAGGCCCAGGGCCTGGCCTGCGATGCTCGCTGTGGTCTTCTGCGTATCTCTAATCTCACCCGACACCACCACCCACCACCCAGTGTAAACCCCTCTCTCACACACGCACGCACACAGGCCAGTTTTATTTTCTCCACAGTGAAAACCCCAGAGCATACAATCTCTTTCTGCTCCTGATTGAGAAGCCAAGAGCATGCAAGGTAGCCAGTCAAACTCCCTTTGGGGCAGCTGCATGGCACAGTGTCATTTTTCTGCTCTGTCAGGCTTCTCTCTATATAGCCCTGCAGAGGAACAAGAATTATGTGTTTTACTGGTTATAAGTACAGGAGGTAGTTGGGTTTTTACAGGGCTTCATTGAGGCACTAGCAAACTAGACCTCGGTCTTCTATTTGTAGAAGCTGCTTTTTAACGCTACAGATGCGACACTGAAATACATGTGTGGTGCCTTTGTGTGTTTGGGCTGTGCAAACTAAAAACTTCTATTTAAAAAAAAAAAAAAAAATCTTGTCTTCTCACTGTAGAGCTGTGTGTCATTGTTTTTTTAATGTATTTCGGATAATATGCGTGTACGGTAGTCTAAATATAATTTAGTGCTGCTCTGTATTCAGTTTTTGTAATAGCTGTGTACAATGCAGTAAACTCAGCAGCTGTTTAATTATTCTGGAAAACGAGATGTGTTTTGCTAAAGCAACTCTATGGTGTTTTGTTAGTTACTTAAACAGCACACACACACACCCTTTACCAAGCACTTCACAGAGTCATACTGACACTGACAGACAGAGCTAATTGTTTTTTGTTGGCAGTTCAGTCAGCAATATCATGCTGTATAGGTTATGTTTTATTTTGTGGTGGTTTCCTACCGTGCACCCAGAATTGCACCGTGCATATCCCTGGATGCCTGGTGGGAATAACAAGTGTGTTTATAAGTCCTTCATATGCCTATATACTTTTTATATACGATCTAAGTTGCTATCTAAGTTCATTTAGAAGATTATTTGTTTGCTGAAAGGGGTACCTGAATTAGTGGCTAGTTGTTACAGTGCTTTTTCAGTGTATTTTAATCTGTGTTTGTCCAAGTGTGTACTGATGCCCCTATTTAAGGACCTGTGTCCACCAAATGCTTTTTGTTGAGCCGGCAACTCCTATTTTTAATACAAATCCTATGAGCTTCACTGTTAACAATGATGAGTGCCTTCAGCAGAAAAAAGACATTGGTGGAGACGGTTTTCTTACCGCAGCACTCAGAGCGCAACAAGTTGAAATCCTTCCAACTTTTAGAACAGCGCTGGGTTCGTCAGTGTCACTTCTGTCTTGCTAGCCAATTAAAATCGAGGAAGGGGCGGGACAAACATTGTCAACATTGTTGGGAGTTGCAGGGGAAAATCTCATTCAGTCCAGTCAAAAGTGACTAAATATAAAAAGTCTACAGCAAACAAAGCATGAACTGTAATCCCTATTGGATTGAACTAATTCACTGAAATCCTACATCAGCTCATTTTGTCTGTCGAGGTCATATTTGATCAGCTGAGTCCTGAATGATTGCTGCCTTTTGGCTAGTTAGTTAGCATGAAGCAACATTCTACAAATAACGTGCCGCAAATGGTTTTGGCAGCCTAGCAACAGTTCACACTTGAACGTAGCGCTCAGAAAATGAGTTTTTGAATGCTCTCAGTGTAAATGGCGCGTTTGGTGGACACAAACCCTAATGACGCATTATTAATCTCTCTCTTTCTCTCTGTCCCCGGGTCAACAGGGTCATGAGATGACAAGCATAGGCCTGCTGCTCGGTGTGTCTGCTGCCAAGCTGGGCACCATGGACATGTCCATCACACGACTGCTCAGCATCCACATCCCCGCACTGTTGCCACCCACCTCCACCGAGCTGGACGTGCCACACAGTGTCCAGGTGGCCGCCGTGGTTGGCATTGGTCTCGTCTACCAGGGCACCGGGCACCGCCACAATGCAGAAGTGCTCCTCGCCGAGATCGGTCAGTAACCCTCCCGTGTCCCAGTCGGGCTTCTTCTCTTCACACTGAGGTTTGGTGTTCTCTCAGTGAAGGGCTCATTAATTTTACCCACCACTGAGAGAAAACTTACAAGAACTTTTTTTTTGTTTTGTTTTACTCTGAGTGTGCTGCCCTTTGCCCATAAGGCCAAATGCCATGTCTTTGCGATGCTGCTGAAAATGAAACAAAGTTTGTCAAGACGCCCTATGACTCAGACTCTTTCTGAAATGGGTTCATCCCTGGCCCACGCTACCCCGTCCCATCAAGTTTCATAAAAACTGGGCTATTTCTTATGTAATCCTGCATACAGACAAACATACAAATTGCACAGAAAAGATGCCGCCCTTGATGGTTGCAACTGTTGCACAGTTGTTAATCATATGTTTTTGAATTTAGTTTGCAGTGTTTCATACTCCAATGGATCAGTGTATTTGAACTGATGTAGACTGGATAAAGTGCTTTGCTTGTTTGTTTGTTTATTTATTTGTTTGTTTGTTTGTTTGTTTATCTATCTATCTCTTGCAGGTCGACCTCCTGGTCCAGAGATGGAGTACTGCACCGACCGAGAGTCCTACTCGCTTGCTGCCGGCCTGGCCCTGGGCATGGTGTGTCTCGGGGTGAGTTTGCCGTAGCCGTGAGTGTTTGTGCGTGTGTGTGTGTGTGTGTTTGTGCGTCTCGCTCTCACCCAGACTGACTAAACTCTTTTGAAGTATGTTTTCTTTTCTTTTTTCATTCTGAGTCATATTTTTTCCATGCTTTGGTCTGGGATTAAGGGTGAAACCAGATAGGCAGAAGATAAGTAGCGCTCAGCAGAGAGTGTGCTTCATGTGAAAAACCACCATTCTTCGTCCACGCCTAAAAAGAACAATAGAACTTAGAATCGTAGCAAAGTCATAAGGGTTCCACTTCTTGGTTCCAGCATCAGCTGCTTGACCAGGAAATGCAGCTGGAGTAAATTTAGCTCTGGTATATGAGGGAACACCTTTAGAGTGACTGCAGATAATAGCTCTGTTGTAGGGACAGGAAGTGCACACAAAGACCCATTGAACCTCTCTCTGACCTAGTGATCACTTTGGGTGCATTGTGCTTGCTGCACGGAGACTCTGTGTCTGCTAGTGAGGAACAGGGATGACTCCCACGCCCTCTTTAACGGCCAACGTGCCCTTTAGTACCACAGAGGTATTATGTTGACAAATAGAGACTGAAGAAGTGCAGTTCCTTAGTCAGAACTGTAGTTATGTAGGTGCCTCTATCTTTAGATGTCGGTTATCGGTTATATGGTAATCGGTTATATGGTGATTATATGGGAAAATGCTAATTCTATGTAGGACTGGTTATCGATGCAGATTTTCTGAATCGATTTGATGATAATCCGCAAGGGCATGATTCATTTCGATTTGATTCGATTCAGTGTTGATTCTAGAGCCCTTTTAATTTCTAAACCAGGTTATGGAGCATTATTCATAATAGTCAGTGTGTTTACATCAGTTTTTCTCAACTTTTCCTGCATGACAGTGACAAACTAAGTCACAATATAATATTAATGTAGCATAGGCTACTTGTTTTTAAGGTGACATCATCCCTTTAAGACTGACAGTTGATTAAATTAGCAGGTGCAGCTGATGGTGTTTGTTTGATGGTGAGAAAGGCAACACAGATGAGAGCCAGAGACTGAAATATCAGAGACAGCGGCAAACTTATACAGACTTTAGAAATGTTGGTCATTTAGCCTAATAATGCTGCAGCTCCTTGAACCGAAACCGGACCTTACATTGGAACTGTCAGGTAAAAGGCATTAATGTTCAGCATCCTATTATAACAATCACACTGTCTGGAAATTTAGCAGGAATGGCTGCTAACATGTCGTTTTCCTCTCCTCCACTTAGTTTAGTCTCATGGAGAGCGGTTCAATGGAGAACCACTCTCTAAATGCCTGAATTGCACGCAGACCTTGGGTGTTTTGCTCTCCGCTTTGTCAAATGAAATAAGCAGAGGTTGAGAAATGCTGGTTTACACTAAAGCCTACACTCATTTGCAGACTCCAAACTTTTAAAGTACAAAATACTGCCACTCACTGCCATATGGATAGTCCTAACACTGATTTCAACCCAGCAGCCTCTGTTTTAAGTGATTGTGGGTCTGTGAAGTGCACATCTCTTGCACAGTAGTGAAAAATAGTGGATGCTAACTGGCTGAACTGAGCTCTCCAAACCCCACCCACCCTTAGCCCTAGCCAGGCTAGCGCCACCTAGTTCCACCACCCAGTATTGCATTTTGCTACAGTACTAGTCAGGATACTCCCCAAAGCTTTGGTTTCCCCGACTAGATTTCTTAGCACCCAAGCGCCGAACAGGGTTAGGCAGATCCAATAGGTTTAAAGTTCAAACGAAGTATTCACCCAACGCGAGATAAACGTATGTCTATTGACAGTGTCTAGACTGTTTTGCACAAGTGTAGTGAAGTGAAAGAGTCTAGTCTACCATCCCTCACCCCCCCCCCCCCCCAAATCTTCTCCCCAGCATGGCAGTAACCTGATCGGCATGACGGACCTGAATGTGCCTGAGCAGCTCTACCAGTACATGGTGGGTGGGCACCGGCGGACACACACTGGCATCAACAGGGAGAGGCACAAGTCTCCCAGCTACCAGATAAAGGTAATCAGTCCAGTTATGGCAATAGGTTTGAGTTCAGTCATGGACAAATGTTGCAAAAGGTTTGATTCAACACTGATGTGTGAAACTGCAGCTGACGAGGCAATTGTTCATTTTCAAAAAAAAAAAAAAATTCTGAGCCTGACGCCTGATTTGATGCAAATGTTTGTTTCATGTCTTTTGACCTTTTCTCTTGTAACCTTTCATCTGTGCATGACTTGTTAATATTGAGAGTTTCATATACATCATTTCTTATGACTATCGCTGATCACTGGTAGACTTCTGATTGATAAACATATCTCAGAGCCTAAAGAAGAGACTGTCAAGTAAGGGGGAAAGGAGTAAATCTTATCAGGTGTTATTCAGTAAAACAATGGGTAAAATAATTCAGAATAAAGATGGATTTTCCTGTGTCAAAAGCAGTGTGTATAAATAGTTAAATCCAAGTCTCTGAAAATCCTGTATTTTAATTGATATGCCACATTTAGACTAATGCATTTTAAATCACAGGAAGTATAGCCTACCTCAAATGCTTGCATTGTAACAATTAAGTTGTTGCCTGTCCTGCAGGAAGGCGACACCATCAACGTGGATGTTACCTGTCCAGGTGCTACTCTGGCCCTGGCTATGATCTACTTGAAAACCAACAACAGGTGTGTGTGTGGTGTGTGTGTGAACACCAAATTGCTTCTCTCCCTTCCTTTTCTAATAGGCTTTGCCATCATATTACCTGCCTTGTTCAGTCTCCATTACCAGTGACAAGGCTAAAGGCTGATTTTGTCCTTGAGAGCTGTGGCACACCTCAGGGTGTCCTGTTCTGATGCTCTCACTACGTCCCGGGGCAGGCCCTGTGTCTGTGTGTGTGTGTGTGTGTGTTTGTGTGGCACTTAATGGAAGCCTGTGAATCACTGAAGGGGAATGACATTAACACCTCTGCGTCCCCCCCCCCCGGTCTGCAGGTCTATAGCTGACTGGCTAAAGGCTCCAGACACCATGTTCCTGCTGGATTTCATCAAGCCTGAGTTTCTGCTCCTGAGGGTGAGGGGAGAACAGCAGGAAAAATCACACGCACATACACACACGCACACCCAAATACACACAAACGCTCAAACACACATCTACAAACACATATACACACATACAAATGCCTGCTCACACACATATACTCGCAAACACACACACACACACACACACCAGCAAACACATACATGCTCATGCATGCACACATACACACATATGCGCACCCTCCCCAAACCACACACACACACCAGCAAGCAAATACTCACTCATGCACATGTGCACACACTCACACACATACACACACCCTTCCCAAACCACACACACACACACACTTGTTCCTGAATGCACAAAAGAGCACTTGTGCAACAGCTAAATGAATTGTATAGCTAAATCAATCTCTGCTACTCTATCCTGTCATGTGTGATTCAACTGAATGAATTTGTAATTAGTTGACATTAGATCTTGTTCTGTGTCACGCTTATTTGCAGACTTTGGCTCGGTGCATCATTATGTGGGATGAGATCTTGCCCAACGCTGAGTGGGTGAGCAGTAATGTGCCCCAGGTAATAAATTCACTTCTAATTTTGCTTATTTTGTGCCATCCATTGTTGTAAGTTTGCTGTTTTCACTGTGAAAGCTGCAGCCCGACCCTGAAGGGCTCATGACTAATGTTGTCACCAGATTATCCAGGAAAACATTGGAACTGGGGAAGAAGTGCAAGTTTCACAGGACCTAAACATGGAGACCTTGGCGTGAGTACAAACCCCATAGTCGGCAGTTTTGCTCAAAATGGACACTGTAGAGCTAAACAAAAACAACAAACAAACAAACAAGTGCATCAGTGGGAGCGAGTGTGTGTGTGTGTGCGCGCGTGTGTGTGTGTCTGCCATGCTAAATGTAACTTTGAAATGGCTGCCATGTGGTTGTCCCTCACAGTCAAGCCCATGACTACATCATCGCTGGTGCCTGCATAGCTGTGGGGTTCCGATTTGCTGGCTCTGCCAACTGTGACGCTTTTGAATGCCTGGTAAGACAACTGTTTGAGGCTATGCTTTTATAAAGGGAGAAATGGTAAAAAGTTAGTGTCAGTTAAGCATTGTCAGCATTGACATTTACATGAAGCTTCATAAAGATGGATCCAAGTCTTCATGTCTAAGTTATACACTGAATATGCTTTACTCTTATGAGAGCAGTATGTTATTGCCCCTTCATTGCCAAAGGTTTATAGCATAAAATGTTTATTCTTTATGCGAGGTTGTATAGACCTATGCCAATCATTATTAGGCATTTTGAATACTTTGTGATTCAATGATTCTTTATGAATAATTCCCCCCCCTCTCTCCTTCACTCTCTCTCTTTCTCCTTCCTTCTCTCTTTCCCTTGTTTGTGTTTCTCCCTCTCCCCTCTCTCGTTTTCCTTCTTTCTCTCTTTTCACATTGTCATTTTCCTTCTCCTTGTCTCTTTCTTTCTCAGTACAAGTTTGCTAGGATGTTTATGGAGTCTCTGAAGGCCTCATCTGCCACTATAGTAAGTGACTCTTGTCCTGAGGAACGCTTAAACTGTATGAGCCATCAGCAATGAGTGCTGAGTGCTGCTGTTGCTACTGCTGAGTAAATGCGGGCCCAGCTGGAGCTGACTAAAGCTGAGAAACAGTATTGAAATGGATGCGTCATGTCACCCACTTCAAGGGTCTGGATCTGACCTTACAAGCGTCAATAACAATAAAGAAATTTATTAAAACTTTCGGTCTGTGCTGATTTACCAGTAATCACGTGGTTTGTTTTTAGAAAGAAAGAAAGAAAGAAAGAGAGAAAGCAGAAAAGAAAATGCTCTCTTTGGAAGGAGAAATGGATGAATGGAAAATCTGTAACAAGGAATGAAACGAACAAATTGATAAACAAATTGTCTCAGAACATGAGCAATCAAATTATTTTAATCATTTTGTAAAGCTATAAAGGTACATGTGGCAAGTGGCAGTTTATTAACGTTATAGATGTGAAGAAAGATCCACTGGACATAGAGTAGCCCAAAATTAGTAATGATGGTAAGAAACACATGTTTAGTGTTATGATATGTAAACCATACATTGTGTGTTTATCTGTATTCTCTCTCTCTCTCTCTCTCTCCTTCTCATCTCCCCCCCCCCCCCCAGACAGGTCACTATAACGTGCAGACATGCCTGAGTATGGTGCTGCTGGCCTTGTCCATGGTGATGTCGGGCTCTGGGGACCTGAAGGTGCTGCAGCTGTGCCGCTTCCTGCACAAGCGTGTGGGCGGGGAGATGAACTACGGCTTCCACATGGCCCACCACATGGCCCTGGGCCTGCTCTTCCTTGGGGAGGGAGGTAAGACCCCCCCCCCCCAACACACACACACACACACACACACACACAACCCAACGCACAGCACACAAGATGGAAGGGACCTTCTGTGGTTGTGCAGATTCATATGTTTCCAAGCAACGGCCAAGCAGTTAATCAACGGCTTGAAAGTTCCATCAATGGAAAATGCGGAATGATTGTTAGCTGAGAAGTCACCCATGGTATATCGTCGGATGTCCACCTAGATGGATGGATGTCCTCCTATATTTTAACATGCTCAGCCCACCCACCCGCATGCACGCACGCACACACACACACACACACACACACACACCACACACACACACACACACACACACACACACACACACACACACACACACACACACACACCACCTCTCTTTTCGAGATTGTGCTGTGGATTATATTTTAGCATGCGTAGCCCACAAAGCCGACACTCTCCTTAACACAGATGAAGCTGAGATGCCCTGGGCGTCAGCTGTCCTCAGCTCAACCCATCTGACTGACCCCCCTGTGTAATTTCACACCAATTCTTCTCCCCTGTCCACAGCTGCACATAGAGAGTGTGCGGGCACATCACTCAAGAGCTGCTGTATGAATTGCCTTATTGTAGGGTTGGAGGATTGAACGCCCGATGTGCCCATGTGGGTGTCTGGAGTTTGTAGTCGTCTGTCTGCATCTCTCGTTTGTTTATTTTTTTTCCCCTACCGTCCTCTCTTTTACGCCCCGTCTTTTTCCATTTTTCCCTGAGGGTGTAAACACACACGCTTTCTTTCCTGGAAATCTTTCATACTTTTTGTATGTGGAGCATGACCAACCCTAAACTTGGCCTTTTAGCGGTTCATGAGCATTTGTGTATTCAAAACAGCCCTCACTGTGGAGTGATGTTATTGTCACACCTCTCTCTGCCCACAACAACCGAGTCACCTTGTGTCTTTTTAATGAAAAACGTCAACAACATCACAACACGCATTTTTATGAAAAGAATCCCTGTCAGTGTTGTCACGGTGACTCGTTTTTCAGTGGCAGCTGGTAGGCAGGGATGGGAGCTCTCAAACTGGCGTTTTTAAAAGACCCACAGAGCGAAAGCTTCTTGACCTCTTGGCTGCCTCCCTGACAAGTGCTCCTCATCAAAAGCAGGCAGAGCCAGTTTAGTTCGCTGTAGTAGCCACTTCAAACACCATTCTATTTAAGTGACCCATTTAAGACCTGTGATGATTTCATTAAACTGTGGGCCGATAATTTCTCCCATCAGACACACAGCTATTGTACCAAGTGTGCAAACCCTTTTTTCTCTTCTTTTTTTCTTTATTTTTTCCATGTGGGGCCAATCATGCATCTATTGTGTTTGTTGTGGACCGTTATGTGTGTTTGTTTTCTATTTGGTCTCTTGACTGTGTGCTACAAAGTGCTCATAACGGCGGAACTGCGTCAGGCTGCACTCTCTCGTTGCTGCTTACAGGTGTTATACGGGGAACTGCGTCAGGCTGCACTCTCTCGTTGCTGCTTACAGGTGTTATAACGGAGGAACTGCGTCAGGCTGCACTCTCTCGCTGCTTACAGTGTTAAAGGAACTGCGTCAGCTGCACCTCGCTTGCTGCTTACAGGTGTTATAACGGAGGAACTGCGTCAGGCTGCACTCTCTCGTTTGCTGCTTACAGGTGTTATAACGGCGGAACTGCGTCAGGCTGCACTCTCTCGTTTGCTGCTTACAGGTGTTATAACGGCGGAACTGCGTCAGGCTGCACTCTCTCGTTTGCTGCTTACAGGTGTTATAACGGCGGAACTGCGTCAGGCTGCACTCTCTCGTTTGCTGCTTACAGGTGTTATAACGGCGGAACTGCGTCAGGCTGCACTCTCTCGCTTGCTGCTCTTTGCTGCTTACAGGTGTTATAACGGCGGAACTGCGTCAGGCTGCACTCTCTCGCTTGCTGCTTACAGGTGTTATAACGGCGGAACTGCGTCAGGCTGCACTCTCTCGTTTGCTGCTTACAGGTGTTATAACGGCGGAACTGCGTCAGGCTGCACTCTCTCGCTTGCTGCTTACAGGTGTTATAACGGAGGAACTGCGTCAGGCTGCACTCTCTCGTTTGCTGCTTACAGGTGTTATTATTTCCCAGTCTCCACTGGAGGTGTCACTTTCTGTGTCACCTATGTCATCTCACAGTTTTATTTCACTTTCTGTGTGTGTGTGTGTGTGTGTGTGTGTGGTGTGTGTGTGTGTGTGTGTGTGTGTGTGTGTGTGGACCCAGATGGTGTGTGTTTCTAACTATGTGGCGCTGTGATGTTTGCAGGTACACCCTCAGCACGTCTAACTCCGCCATCGCAGCGCTGCTATGTGCTCTCTACCCTCATTTTCCCGTTCACAGCACAGACAACCGGTAAGCACAGCCCAATCCTGCAGGTGCAACCTGTGTGTGTGTGTGTGTGTGTGTGTGTGTGTGTGTGGTGTGTGTGTGTGTGGTGTGTGTGTGTGTGTGTGTGTGGTGTGTGTGTGTGTGTGGTGTGTGGTGGTGGTGTGGTGTGCGTGTGCGTGCGTGTGTTTGTGGTGTGGTGAGGAAGAGAAACAGACAGAAAGGAAAAAGAGATTTGTTTTATGTCTTCTGTGTATACATGTGTATACATGTGGATCAGGATTGGACCCCTTTCTGATTTAGACCAACTGATGATGGTCTAACTGTGACTAGAAACATTTTGCACATCACTGGGTAGCACTTTGCTTGTTTTTGCGTGTGTGTGTGTGTGGGTGTTTGCTCCTGCATATGTATGTCCTTTTGCTCTTTTTTTTTTTGTTATTTTCTATGAATTAAAAGTATTTACTTTTGCATCGCCATCAGTGGTGTGCGAGTTTTCCTTTGACTTAATACTTATTGGAACCTACGCACTCGCCAGGACTTAAGCAATCACAGGAGGTCTTAAGTCATTGTCAATAAATTAATTAATTAATTCAAATTTTAAAAAGTTACCAAAAGAAATGCTAACAGCACGTATACCAATGCATGTGTGTGTTTGTTTGTTTGTTTTTATGTTGTTACCGTATAACAATGCACTGCTCAATGAAATGCAGTGTTTAGGTTTATGTTACCCATTTGGTGTTAGTTAATTGAGGGCTCAGTCATGGGGGAAAAAAAATAATTGAAGGGTGGCACTGTTTGATTTGGTCAGTTCCCAACCCTGGTGTGGTTATGTGTCAGTAAGGATTAAACAGACAACGCGAAGTTAGGTGTTGACTGACTAATTGAAGGTTTCAGACATAATCATTGAAGGCGTGGGTGGAGATTTAAGATGGTTACTTCAGCAATAAGTGCTGTGTTGTTAAGGTTTAGTGTGCAAGCTTATTTTTTTCCTTAGGCTTTTATCTGCTCTTCAAGCAGGGCCAGAAATGTTTTATTAGCTTACGCTGACTGGTATTTAGCAGATGCTCTTATCTGGAGTGACATGGACTTGGAACGTGAGATGCAGGATTCAAACTCGTTTGAAAGCCATGTAATAATTTGATGTGTCGCCCTGCTAAGGCTTTTACTTACTGTATTATTATGCATGATCTATGTAAAGGAAAAAGTGGTTGCAAACTTTCAGTGCAAAATGTTATTAGAGTGTTTCTGTGTTTAGAGGCTTCAGTCATTCGGTCATGATTTTCCATACCATCAGCACTTCCCTACTTGGAGTCTCATGCTTAAATAAAAACAGGGTTCGATACTTTGGAAAATCTGAAGGCCCAGTTTTCCCCTCAACTTGTGTGTGTGTGTGTGTGTGTGTGTGTGTGTTAGATACCATCTCCAGGCCCTGCGGCACCTCGGGGTCCTGGCAGCAGAGCCGCGTTTGCTTGTACCTGTGGATGTGGACACACTCAAGCCCTGCCATGTCCTATTGGACGTCACCTACAAGGTAGAACTACCCACCTCCCCCATAGTCACACACCCATATTACCTGCAGCTCCAGGGCCAACTGACCTACATTTGTGTACTGATGAAAATGCAGCCCAATGCAAATGTTGGTCATGTCAGCTTTCCAGTGAATTTACCTACATTTTTCCAATGTCTGCTATTTTGAGTGTGTATGTGATGAAGAAACTTTTTGGATGAAAGGTGAATCTTCAAGCTCCTGAAAGAAGTCCAGCATATAACTGAACACCTTGACTATGTGAGTGAGTCCTGTTCCAGTCATGTCCAGTCAGGGCGGTTCAATTGAAGACTAGAAATTCAAAGGAATTTAGCCTTTACGTCGGAGGCAGTTTGAAAATGGGGTTCCATAGTTCAAGCAGTTAAAGCTGATGGAATTACGAGGGGAACATTTGTGTCACATTCCCACTGCCTGACTTTGAACGCTGACCATCTTTTACACTTGGGCCCAGCATGTTGTGTATGGATGTGTATAGACTTCTCATTCATGTCTTTCCATAGACAAAATAATTTGGACTGTGTTTTGATGGACAGATATAATCTGTCTGTTTTTTCACTCGACACAGTGGGCGAACGGAAACACACACACTCTCACACACACACACACACACACACACACGCAAAACAAAGCACCTGTGGTGTTAAATGCACAGTGACGCAGGTGGACAGACAGTACCAAATGTACCTTTGTTATTTCCCCACGAGACAGCGGGAAGCCACGCTGTCTGACCACTGGTTCCGCCCGGTGGGATGGGGGGGGGTGGTGCAGTGCGTCTCTGTCTGAAGTGGCTGAGTGTGGCCAGAGAGCTGCTCGGCCCCTCCAAGGGCAGCTGAAGGTCCTGTCCACTGCCCAGCCAGCATGGACAGACGCTGCTTTTTTCAATTAACTCCAAAGGCAGCCAGAGAGAGACACACTGTTTGTAGTGATTAGCTAGGCATGGCCTCCACTGTGTGTCTCACACACACACTGAAAACGCACGCACACACACACACACCATCTTGCGCAGTATGACGTAAAGCTCCCTCTTGAGTTGGCCTGCGTCTGTAAGCTTCTTTACAGCATTAGCAAAATGTCTTTGCTCATCTCTTTCAGGAGACTAAGTGGTACGAGGAGGTGACTGTTGAGCTGATGGCACCAACCATGTTGCCGGAGTTGCATCATCTTAAAGAGGTAGCTGCTTTTAAATGAGTGCATCACCTACAGTATCTCTGCTTATGTTCTGTCTTCATTGAGTGTAAACAGATGTTTTCAAGTTACCATCAAAACAAAAACAGTCCTAGAATATTCTATTTCATTCCCAAACTGCTTCCGCCGCATCAGGATAACATATGGAATGTTAAAACGGAAAACTTGTGGGAACAGCTAAAACGCTAATAATCAAGCTCTCTCTAAGCAGTCTATGGTACTTAGCAACAAGACATGTAAAATGAAGTGAGGGGAACCCAGGGCTCACCACAACTCTAGCTGCTAACGAGAAGCGCATGGAAAGCCCTTGAAACAAATGAGCGTTAGGGAATAAGAAAGTACATGTTTATGAAAGTTCATGTTTATGAAAATTAAACCCAAAAACTGCATGAAAAATGAACTGGCATAAACCTCCTTTGAATGGAATGTAGATTTTTATGCCAAATGGTTGCATGTCTGCCTGTGTTATGCGAATGGCTTCATTCTCCTTCTCATGTAGGTCAGAGTGAAAGGCCCCCGATACTGGGAGCTGACAATCGATATGAGCAAAGGAATCCAGCACTTACAGTAAGGACTGATCAGCAGTGTGTTTTGTCGGTGTGTTACGTCTGTTTGAAGCTTGTATGCTTCGGCTGCCCCAAAGCACATATCAGAAACCACAACAAGGAACTGTTCAGACCTTGATGCGTAACTTAAAATGTGAGAAAGAGTGCAGCTGTGGCAGGAGTGTGTGTGTGAGTGTGTGTGTGTTTGTGTTTAATTCTAGGCCAGTTTTCTCTGACTGCACTGGTATGCCTGTATGTTACATAATGTTTGGTCTCTTTGACTCATATCAGCTACATATCTGGAATGATTGCTGCAGTCAACCAGTTATCATTGCATTATCAAATTGTCCACGCTGTGATGCTATCTGGGTTGTTAGTCATGAGTTCATTCATTATTTTATGTTCCACTCATTTGAGTGAACTATTCCCATGTTAGTGATGTAGTTTTGTTTCTATGGTTTATCTTGTATATCTGTGTGTGTGTGTGTCTGTGTGTGTGTGTGTTCGTTCATGCTTATGATGGTTTTCTTATGACCTATTTGATGTGCGCGCGTGTGTGTGTGTGTGTGAATTGTCATTATATTTTGGTATGAAAGTGTGGTGATTGTCATTATGTTTTGTCACAATCATAAATTTTTTGTTTGACTGCAATCTTTGCACACACACAACAAGTATGACTGATATGTTGTGTGTTGTTCAGGTCCATTCTCTCCAGAGACGGGGTTCTGTTCGTCAAGCTACGCGCTGGCCAGCTGCCGTATAAAGACGACCCAATGGGTCTGAATAGTCTTCTTTCTCCAAACCCAGACGTAAGCTCTTTTAAGGTGCGTGTGGCCTTTTAGCATACAAAAACAGCACCAGCATCATGTATAAACCTCTGGTCAGTGTTTTATGTTAACTAAAAATAGAAAACCATGTATTGACCTCACCCTTGTATTAAACTCAGTTGACTAGGCATTACCAGTTGAATCACAATCAGATCAGATCAGAATGATTAAAAGAATTGCAATCCTGTATATAGCCCTCACCCATGTATTAACCTCACAGATGAAGACATTTTACATAAGCAATGTATTAACCTCGGTTAATAATCTTGAAATTGTGGTAAAGTTGACTGGTTTTTAGTAAACTGTTTTATCCAAAGCGAAACAGACTTAGAACGTGGGGCTCAAGAATCAAACCCTGGTTTGCCTGTTTGTCGCTAATCATCAGCAGGTTTTCTCATGCCTGTTTTTAGATTGCTAGTTTCCACTTTCAGCTGACCTTCAATTCCTTGTTGTTAATTTAAATTGAAAGGGGAAGTAGAAAAGGGCAAACAACTGAAAACAAAAATCTCTCCTCTTGTGAATGTAGCATTTTCTACATTTCAGAAACATCAGCCACTGCTTGTAGGGTTTTGCAGAGGCATTTGTAATTGAGTTCTTAAAGTTCTTGAATTTGTCACAGACAGTTTGATTGTTAATTAATGCCAAACCACTGTTTAGCATTTTAAATGAGAGAGACTCTATCCTGTTGAGGGGGTGAGAGGAAAAAAAATGTGGTCTCCATGGAGTGAAAACAAACGATCACAGAAGGATTGCATAAAGACGTGTGTGTGTTAGTGAGAGCATGCGTTTGTGAGCGCGCTGCGGTCCTGACGCCTGACATCTGACGCTTCCCCTTTCCTCCCACACAGCCTCAGGACATCTCGGCCTTCACCTCCGATGCGGCCTTGCTCTCCTTCGCCAAGTACTTCTGCCAAGCTTCCTGCAGCAGCGCTGCCAAACACGTGAGTGAGTCTTTTAACTGCACTGCTGCAGTGTTCAAACGGAACAAGTGCATACTTTATATATTTGCATTCACATGAATGTTTTTAACAGACACTCTTCTTCAGACTGACTCAAGGTTATGACACAAAGGGTATTTTATATGTAGAAGACTGACTCAAGGTGATCACAAAGGGTATTTTATATGTGGAAGCTGGGCAGTGTTTATTGGGTTACTTTTACGTTTTCATTTTTGCATTTAGCAGATGGTAGAAGAAGAGAGTTCACTCTGAACACTTTTGTTGCAGCCCACTGTTTCTGGCCAACAGATTTTCATCTTGAAATCCTCATCATTAGACAATTTGTTACAATCCTTTAATCAACACATCTCGGCACTAAGAAAGTTACTGGTGTGTGTGTGTGTGTGTGTGTGTGTGTGTGTGTGTGTGTGTGTGTTTGCGTTTGCGTTTGCGTGTGTGTTTGCGTGTTTGCGTTTGTATTCGCATATGTGTTGGCACGTGTATGTATGTATGTGTGTGTATTTGCGTTTGTGTTCGCATATGTGTTGGCATGTGTGTGTGTATGTGTGTGTTCGCCTGTGTGTTGGTGTATGTTGGCACGTGTGTGTGTTTGTTTGTGTGTATATATCTGTATCTGTGTGTGTTGGCGTGTGTGGTTTTCTTAAGGAGCTGTCCCATAACCTTGGTGTGGTGGTGTTGTCTTGCTCCTGTAGATGAACTAAAGGAGGAGTAGAGGGTAGATAGTGATAGACGCTCACTATGGTCAACGTGGTTACATGGTTGCCAAGCATTTACGAAATACCAATACTTATGCATGGATTTTATTTGTTGTTTACACTAGCCTTTCACACAATGCCAATTCATGTACTTTTGCAATGGCCAATTCACTGGGGGTGAATGGAGGCCTAGCATTTACATTTACATTCATGCATTTAGCAGACGCTTTTATCCAAAGCGACTTACAAAAGAGGATAACATTCAAGCTACAACGCAATGAAAGAAATTGGATTAAGAACTTTTTAGCAGACCTCCCACAATGCATCTGTGTCAAGGACATTGTCTCTGATGAGATTTGATGAGATGTTTTAAACACAGGGGCTCCACAAGGTTGTGTTCTGTCCCCGATTTTGTTTTCAGTTATTACTAATAAATAGGCAGAACACCACAGCAGTTTTAAACTTAATTAAATACGCAGATGACATGGCATTAGTGGGACTCAGTCATATGACTGATGGTGTTACTGATTATGTTGCACGTGTCTCCAAGCTGTAAGGGTGGAGTAAGTCCAGCTCTCTATTAATCAATGCTTGTGAAAGAAAGTTATAAATACTTAAACTTACTATAAATAGATTAATAAATTCAGACATGCCATCACCTCGGGTACTGAGCAATGAAGCTTTGGAAATTGTTACATGTATTAAGTACTTAGGGACATGTATAGACATATAAACTGAGCTTTACTGACAACGTTGACCACACATGCAAGAAAGCTTGCCAAAAGACTGTTTTTAATTAGGGAACTGAAGGGATTTGGAGTCAGTCATGACACTCTTGGGAAAGTATACACCAGGCTCATAGGGAGCATTTTGGTCTCTAATATCTCTGTCTGGCATGGATACTTGACCTTACGCTTTACCTTGCTGTCCATGCTGCCCTCAGCAGTCTTGCACTTTAGATTTTGCACCTTACCTATTGCACCTACACCTTACTGCAACTTTACATATTGCACATTTCATTGCACTTTTCATATTATACATTTCACTTCACCTCACCTTAGCTGCCAAGAAGAGAGAAGAGACTACCTTAGTACCTCCTTCTTGTTGGAAGCCTATATGTTTGCCTGTATGTTTTATGTCTGTTTATTATTGTGTGTGTGTGCGTGCGTGCGTGTTTTAGTTAAATTGCACATTTGGTCTCTGGTGAAATGCAATTTCAATCCTCTTTGTAATGCTTGTTACATGGTGAATTGACAATAAAGTACACTTTGACTTTGACTTACGCAGCATGGAACAAGTTGACTAGAATTAGCCTGCAAGATTATAGGCAGACAACAACAACAAAACTCTAGATGACCTCCATAGTGCTGCAGTAGGTAGGAAAGCAATGGGCATATTGGGTGAAGACACCCACTTCCTCCGACCTGAGTTTGAGTTGCTTCCCTTAAGGTGGCGCTATGGAGCACACATAAGCAGAGAAACGGATCTTAAAGGGCTCTTTCATCCCAAATGCTATTTCTATGGTCAGTAAGGCATGGGAATAGTATATATATGGGCTTGTTAGGGGCATAGTGAGGATAAAAGTGGAACTTGAGTGTGTTTGCTAATGCTCTCAGCATTGTATGTGGGGTGTGTGTGCGTGTGTGTGTGGGTGGGGTGATCTATATGTCTGCATATGTGTTTATAGGACATGCCTATATGTATTTATGGTTTTAATCGGCTGAGTGGATTATGGTTGTGATACGTGCGTTAAAGTCTATTCTATTCTATCGCTTAGTGACACGGGCAGACAGTGATACCCCAGTCTCAGGGGCAGACAGTGATACCCCAGTCTCAGGGGCAGACAGTGATACCCCAGTCTCAGGGGCAGGCAGTGATACCCCAGTCTCAGGGGCAGGCAGTGATACCCCAGTCTCAGGGGCAGCAGTGATACCCCAGTCTCAGGGGCAGCAGTGATACCCCAGTCTCAGGGGCAGGCAGTGAAGCCCCAGTCTCAGGGGCAGGCAGTGAAGCCCCAGTCTCAGGGGCAAGCAGTGAAGCCCCAGTCTCAGGGGCAAGCAGTGAAGCCCCAGTCTCAGGGCAGACAGTGAAGGCCCAGTCTCAGGGGCAGACAGTGAAGGCCCAGTCTCAGGGGCAGACAGTGAAGGCCCAGTCTCAGGGGCAGACAGTGAAGGCCCAGTCTCAGGGGCAGGCAGTGATACCCCAGTCTCAGGGGCAGATAGTGAAAGCCCAGTCTCAGGGGCAGATAGTGAAAGGCTAGTCTTATTCATTTGTCTAGTATGTGGAACTGGGCCACGTTGGGGTGGGATGGACTGCCTGCCTGTGAGGTTGTTGAAATATGCACTGTGTAATGCAAACTGGGGGAGGCCAGACAGTATTACAGCTGTTTTTCCATTAGGTCCTCCTTTCCCTAGACCACCACACACACACACACACACACACACACACACACACAACTAATACTTTCCAAGACAGCATAGCCAGATATCCCGCAGTGGTCAGCCAGGTATTCGTTAGTAGTTCCTGTGGGGCTGTGTTCATTGCTTGTTTTTCACTCCCACGCCTTGTATCTCACCCTCACAGAAGCAGGCCTTATACTCTGCCATCCTGTACGAGTGTGTGACTCAGGAGATCCCAGAGATGCTGCCCACATATATGGCTATCGATCAGGTGAGGGATCCTCAAGCATCCTCTTAAAGGAAAAGTCTGGGGCGTTTCAACCCATAGCCCTGCTGTTCAAGGTAACCATGAGCTATCGGTAAGAAGAAGAACGATTAAAATTTGGTGCATTTTTGATCGAATAGCTGAACTGCAGGGTGACTTTGAATGACAGGGCTATGGGTTAAAACGTTCCAGACTATCCCTTTAAACACCGCTTACTGAGTGACAACTGTGGAGTTTCTTGATTAGTCTAGTCTACTTAGAACTGTTGCAGTTGATGTTGACTGGAGTAGCTGTCTGGAATGGGTTATGAACAAATGTTATGTTAGTGTTCTGTCATGGTGGCATTAGAGGAATAATTTATAAATTTATCAGTAATCCAAGACCAACCAGATGTGTCAGCAAATCAGGCTTGTAACCTTATGGTGCATATGTTTGTGTCTGTACATATGGACAGTAAATTCTTGTGTGTTTACGTGGTTTCCCATGAGTGTGCATGTTTCCATCCATGACACTATGTTGGAATGTTGATGTGTTGGAATGTATGAGAATATGTCTGTGTGTGTGTGTGTGTGTGTGTGTGTGTGTGTGTGTGTGTGGATGCAGGCCGTGTGTGGGGTGGAGCGGGGGGAGGTGAGCGAGACATTTGCGCTGGGCCAGATGAAACTGGTTCTGGACGTCTGTGAGAGCTGTGTACTGCAGCGACGCTGTGCCGCACCACAGACGCCACTGTCCCACAGGAAGGGCCGAGGCCTGCTGTTCAGCTCCGAGTTCCTGACAGTCATGAAGAACGCTGCCGACTCCGACCTCGACCGCTGGTTAGCTGGTGAGTGACACGCCCACAGAGAAACATTCCCTCCCTCTGAAAGATGCATGCACTCTCTGCCCAGACAAACTCCAACCAACTCCCAAAAATCCCCAGCAGTTGGGCCAATATGCAGCCTCAGTCTGCTTTTGTGGGATGGAGCTGCCCAAGTTTAACATGTCCAAAAGTCAGACTTATTGATTACTGTCTGGGTGATGTGGATCCCCCTGTTGGTGTTCAAAACATTCTGAAGATTGCAACAAACAACTGCAGTGAATTCTAGAATGTTGCGGTTTGTTTGGTATTTTCTGGGAAATGTTGCTAAGCACCTTTAGTCGCGCCTATCTATGACAACACCAGTAGTGTAGTACAAACCAGAATGACCTCATATTTTGCACTAGTGCCTGTTGGAATGACCAGAACTCAGGGTATCGAACTGTCTTTTACTGGCCAAGTATGTTTACTCTCTCAAGGAATTTGCATCCAGCTGTTCATCGCTTGCTAATAGGACAAGACAAATATGTATTTGGTGTACAGTATAGACAAACTACAAACTGTTGAACTATGTTGAAAGAAAGTATATTTACAGACAGGACACACGGTATAAGGAGTCTGATGGCTCGACTATTGCACTTAATGGCCTCCATAACAGGCCGGACTACTCCCCCCCCCCCCCCCCCCCCCCCAATCTCCTG